>CM044011.1:48518660-48922216 GCA_024085815.1 Flaveria linearis | reverse complement strand
ATCATGATAAGGCTGGTGCAAACAAATTCACTTCATAGTCACTTTTGGTACTACATCAAGGCTTCCGAAGTCAAGCTAGAAGAATCTTCCGGAGTCTAAGGAACAACAGCTGAAGATTCTTCTAAAGGCAAAACTGAAGTCAACTGCTGATGACAACAACTGAAGCCAACAGTTGAAGATATCTTCCGAAGACAGAGTCTGATGAAAGACGAAGACAAAGTCTGAAAGCTTCCGAAGACAAAGTCTGATGAAGAGCTGAAGACAAAGTCTGAAAGCTTCCGAAGACAGAGTCTGATGAAAGAGCCGAAGACAAAGTCTGAAAGCTTCCGAAGACAAAGTCTGATGAAAGAGCTGAAGACAAAGTCTGCTTCCGAAGACAAAGAAGACTCCAAGCCTCGGAAGAAGCAGTCTTCCGAAGTATAAGTGCCTTCGGAAAGAAGTTATCTTCCGAAGCACTTTATCCTTCGGAAGACAATGCTAAGTCCAGCAGATAAAGTATGGTCCTTGTCAGTCCGCATGCGGACCTCTGACACAGCATGTTTTTCCTCGAAAGCCATATTGTTGACCATACTTTATTCTACTGCTCACCTTTTGATGATAGTACATGTTACCAACTTTAGTTGGCAGCATGGTAAGTCAGGGACATGTCCTGACTACCAACTCTCAGGCATGCAAAATGTCTGAAAGACCTCACCTAGAGTCTTGTAGTATAGATGTAAGGTTAGAGGTGTCCAGCTGGATCAAAGTATTCCCGGCTGTAGGTAGTATTATATATATCTTCTCCTTGTACTCTTTAGATAAGCGATTTGAGTCCAAGTGTCTTGTAATCCTTTGAGTTGAGAAGCAATATATAAAAGTACCTTGAAAATTACTTGCTGTGTTAATTTTCTTACTGCTTGTTACTTGTTATATTGTGATCACTCTTCCTAAAGACTGCTTGCCGAGTGTTGATTCACGAGTGAGTTGAGAGAGAAACCACCGAAATCGATCCTGCAATTGGTATCAGAGCTCCAGGCTCTTGATTGTGAGATCTTACCATCCTAATCAACCTGTTTTTCACTCCTCACCACAATCCACTCACTCAAATGGCTGCTCTCTCCAAGGCTGATATGGAAACTGGTACCTTGACCAAGTCCCCCATGATCACCCCTGAAGACTTTGACACATGGTGTATCAGGATGGAAGGCTTCATCAAGTGTCAAGATTCAAGGATGTGGGACTCCATTGTCAATGGTCCTTTCATACCAAGCACTACATCTGCCACTGGTAATCGCATCATTCCAAAAGATGTTGACGATTACTCAGAGGAAGATAGGAAGAGAATAGAGCTAGATCAAAGGGCTATGACTTGTCTCCAAACTGCTCTCCCCAACTCCGTCTACAGACGCTTCAAGAAGTGCAAGACTGCTAAAGATTTATGGGAAGCTTTGAAGCTGATGTATGAGGGATCCAAGGAAACTCAAGAGAACAAGAAAGATCTCTTGAAGCAGCAGTTTGAGAACTTTACTTTCAAGGCTGGTGAGACCTTGACTCAACAATACTTCAGGTATGTTGAGCTAGTAGATACTCTGGCGGATATTGGAGTAGCTCTTGAGAACAGAGACATAGTTAGGAAGTTCATGTCTTCTCTTCCTAAACTATGGACTCACTACTGTGTTGTCATCAAGAGAACTTCGGACCTTAAGACTCTTTCTCTTACAGAGTTGTATGGTATCCTAAGTGCATTTCAGATGGAGATGAACATGCAGAACTCCTCTGATCACTCCAATAACCAACTGAGTTCAGCCCTTCATGTGGTTGAAAGGGAAAGCATAGAACCACAGCATCCCTTGCTATGCTACCCTGACAACTCACATACTGGACCCTTCATTACTCTACCTGAGACTCCAAAGTCTCAAAAGGTTCAACACAACTCCTTTCAGGAAGGTTGTGCCTTGTCTCTGGAAGTGGACACTCTGGTGATTTTCAATACTGCTTTGATGATCTTGAGTGCTTCATCCAGATGATGTGAGTACATGGATATTGTCCAGCAGATGGCTCTTTTAACTTACAGAGCGAAGAAGTTCTTCAAGAGAACTGGAAGGCAATTCCCTCAAAACCCAGTCAACAGCAAGTTTGGGTTTGATAAGAGCAAAGCAAGGTGCTACAACTGCAACCAACTTGGTCACTTTGCTAGGGAATGCAAGGCTCCCAAGAACAACCCGGGAACCCCACAGCCTCCACACATCCCACTGCCCCCAAGCATGAAGAAAAGTCAACTGAAACAGCTGCTGTTGCTCAGAAGTTGACTGGAGCTTCATGGTACAGATGTGACTCCCGCTCAAGCACTCATGGCCGGAACAGATGATGATCAGGTATATGACATCTATGTACTGCTGCCTGTATTGCTAAAGTTAAACTTTATAAGGATTACATTTCGGAAATCAGATCTGAGGTTGAGTCTTTAATGTGCTAAAATCTGACTTTAAAAGAGCTGAATCTGACTATCAAAGAAAATTGATGAGTTAGAGAAAACTGTGTCTCTTTTAAAACATGAAAAGACTAATTATAAGACTCAAATCAAAGATCTGATCTCCAAACTTTCTGAAGTTGAAGCCCAGTTAGTCACAGCTGAGGCTCAGGCCAGGAAGCAAGCTATTGCTGAGCAAAGCTTCCAAACTATTCTTGCATCAACCTCCCATTCCAAAATGTTTTATCAAAACAAAGAAGGGTTGGGAACCAGTGAAATAGCTCCACCACACTCTTATGAGTCTATTAGACTACCTAGATGTGGTACTGAAGAGCAAGAGGTTCCAACTGCTGACCCTTCTCCATTGGAGCTAGAGGATGAAGCAAAAATAGTGGCCTCCACAGGGGAGAAACAGGAGGATACACCCATCTCCACCTGTGATGACCAAATCCTGACCACCAAGGCAAGAAGAAGCAGAGCTAAAGCTGCTAGAAGGACTGCTAAGAAGGTTGCAGAGTCCAAGCTTAAGTTTGACCCTAAGCAAAAGGGTGTCTTCATTTCTGCCGGATTTCAAGTGGTAGGTACTCCTGATTCAGGAAAGGAGTGTAGTACCAGCACTCCTGTCCTACCGAAGGATCAGAAGTAAAAGGAAAGTTGCTGATGAAGAGAAGAAACCAAAGAAACAGCAACCTGCAAGTTCCCAGAAGACTAACATTGCATGCATAATGTGTGGTCTGCACAACCACATGGCTAAAGATTGTTACTACAATCCAGCAAGCACACATTATGCAAATAATGTTAGAAAAGAAGTAGTCAGAGAAGGTTTCTCAGTTGGACCACTTCAAAAGGTCCAAATGATGAAAAAGGGAAAGTTGGTCTCGGAAGCCAAGTTGCTTTCGGAAGAAACTGCTTCTTCCGAAGGGAAAGTGGCTTCGGAAGCCAAACCTTCTAAGGTTCGGAAGAACAAGAAGGGTCCCTTGAAACCATCTCAGAAGAAGACTACTTCGGAAGAAAAGGTGGTGAAATCTTCTTCCGAAAGAGAGAAGCTTCGGAAGAAGACCATGCTGCAAAAGCTTCAACAAGCTCATCTTCAAAGATCAACCAAAGGATGGATTGGAAGATCAAGGAAGATGCTGCAGCCCAAACCTCTTCTTCATCAACGACCTCTATTGAACCCCATTGCATATCTTTTGGTTCAATTATGTCACTATCTTTGGAAGAGCCCGAGACCTGCAAGGATTGGGCTTCCAAACAAAACTAACCATCTCATCTTATGTGCAGGGACATCCATTTGACAAGAACAACAATATCTGGATTGTAGATAGTGGATGCTCCAGGCACATGACAGGGAACAGATCTCTCCTTCAACAATTCCAGAACTTTGATGGAGGGCCTGTCCAATTTGGAGGTGAGGCTGGAGGATATATTTCGGGCAGAGGAAGTATATCCAACGGCAGAATAAACATTGACAAAGTTCACTTTGTCAAACAGCTTGAACACAATCTGTTAAGTGTTTCTCAATTCTGTGACCAGAAGCATCAATGCTTTTCACAGAACATGAGTGCATTATCCTCAGACCAGGGATGACAATTCCTCCGGAATTGGTGCTTCTCAGATCTCCCAGGAAAGGGGATATGTACAAGCTAGATATGAACAAGGCTTCTCCTATGGGTGAAGTATCATGCTTTCTTTCCAAAGCTGATAGTGATGAGTCAACACTATGGCATAAACGCATGTGTCATGTGAATTTTAAAACAATGAATAAATTGTCTAAAAATAACTTGGTACATGGTTTGCCTAAAAAGGAATTTTTCTGCAAAGATAACTGTGTTGCATGCCTGAAAGGGAAACAACACAGATCATCTCATAAGTCCAAATGTGTTAACTCTATCACTACTCCATTACACTTATTGCACATGGATCTTTTTGGTCCCACAAGTATAATGAGCATTGGAAGGAAATCATACTGCCTTGTGATCGTTGATGATTTTACAAGATTTACATGGGTATTCTTTTTAAGAAGTAAAGATGAAACTGCTGAAACTTTAAAATCTTTTATTCTTAAAATAGAAAATCAAATTGATCACAAGGTTAAGATTATTAGAAGTGATCAAGGGACTGAGTTTAAGAACTTCGTTCTTGACTCATTCTGTGACTCAAAAGGGATTGCCAGACAATATAGTGCTCCCAGAACTCCTCAACAAAACGGTGTTGCTGAGAGGAGGAACAGGACACTTATTGAGGCTGCTCGGACCATGTTAGCTGATTCAAAGCTGCCTCTAACATTCTGGGCAGAGGCAGTCAGCACTGCATGCTATGTGCAGAACAGGGTTCTTGTAGTAAAGCCCCATGGAAAAACCCTTATGAGTTATGGAACAAGAGGCCACCGTTCATTGGCTTTCTAAGGTCCTTTGGCTGCAGGTGTACCATACTTAACACAAAGGACAACTTGGCAAAGTTTGCTGAGAAGTCGGATGATGCTATCTTTATTGGATACTCTTCTAGCTCCAAAGCTTATAGAGTATACAATATCAAGAATCAACAATTTGAGGAGTCATCCAACATAGTTGTTAATGAGCACACTCCTTGTGTTAGGGGGAATGGACCTGAGTATATTTGATTTAGAATTGTTTCCAAACTATTCTAAACCATCTTGTGAGAATGTTTCAGCTGGAACAGGTGCTCAAACTGATGCAGGACAACTATATGAGCTTCCCAGACCTCTTCCAAATTCTCCAAGAGCTGAAAGGCAACAAGCTTCAACTATTCACAGATCTGACAGTGTAAATATCTCAAGAAATAGTGAAGCTTCAACAAGTGAATCACTCGATCAACCTCAAAGTTCTTCAGGTGATCCATTACAACACCAGGTTGAGGGAGGTGGTATTATGAAGGAACAGGCAACTGTTAATACTACTTCACAACCAACCATTGATGATGTTTCTCAATCATTCAAACAGTCCTCATTGAATGACTCTGAAACAGCAGTTGGACAGAGTGATCCAGTTCCTGATCAGAATATGTCTAACTTGGACTTATCTCTGCAACTGGAAGTGATTCCTCGTCTTAGGATTCACAACACTCATCCAACTGAGAACATCATAGGGGATGTCTCTGAGGGTGTGAGAACAAGAAGACAGACTCATCATGGGAATGTCTGCTTGTACTCATGCTTCTTATCTCAGATGGAACCAAAGAAGTAGAAGATGCCTTAAAAGATAGTAGTTGGGTTGAATCGATGCAGGAGGAGCTGCTTCAATTCAGAAGACAAAAGGTCTGGAATCTATGCCCACTACCATCTGGTCAAGTACCCATAGGCACTAAATGGGTATTCAGGAATAAGAAAGATGATAGAGGCTTGATTATCAAGAACAAGGCAAGACTAGTAGTTCAAGGATACACCCAGGAGGAAGGAATCGATTATACTGATGTCTTTGCACCTGTTGCAAGACTTGAGGCAGTTAGGATCTTCCTTGCTTATGCTGCATCCAAGAACTTCACAGTCTACCAACTTGATGTCAAGTGTGCTTTTCTATATGGGGATATAGATAGGGAAATCTATGTGTGTCAACCTCCAGGATTTGAAGACCCACAGCACCCCAACTACGTGTGCAAGTTGGATAAAGCTCTATATGGGCTGCACCAAGCACCTAGGCTGTGGTATGAGACCTTGTCTCAGTTTCTCCTGAAGAATGGATACACTAGAGGTACCATTGACAAGACTCTTTTCATCAGAAAGAGTGGAGAAGACATTTTGCTTGTACAAGTCTATGTTGATGACATCATATTTGGTTCTTCAAACGACCAAATGTGCAAGGACTTTGAAAGCATTATGAAGCAGAAGTTTGAGATGAGTTCCATGGGAAAAATGGACTTTTTCCTTGGAATCCAGGTGAAACAGATGAAGGAAGGGTTCTTCATAAGTCAATCTAAGTATGTCTCTGACATCTTAGAAAGATTTGAAATGAAGGACTGTAAACCAGCCAAGACACCCATACCCAGAAACCATAATCTTTGCCCTGACCTTGAGGGGAGGATACTGATCAACATCAGTATAGAGCAATTATTGGTTCTCTGATGTATCTTACTGCGAGTAGACCAGATATCATGTTTGCCACATGCATTTGTGCAAGATATCAGGCTGCTCCGAAGGTGTCTCACCTAGCTGCTGCAAAGAGAATCCTCAGATACCTCAAAGGAGCACCTAAACTAGGTCTCTGGTATCCAAGAAATAGTGATTTCAATCTCTATGGATACTCTGACAGTGACTATGGTGGCTGCAACATTGACAAGAAATCAACATCAGGAGGATGTCAATTTCTTGGTGGAAGGATTATCTCATGGCAATGCAAGAAACAATCCTGTGTCTCTACATCAACTGCTGAAGCTGAATACATCGCTGCTGCTAGCTGCTGTGCTCAACTGCTATGGATTCAAAATCAGATGTTAGACTATGGGTTCAACTTCATGACTACTCCTATCCATATTGACAACAACAGTGCTATCTCCATTACTGAGAATCCAGTGAAGCACTCCAAGACAAACACATTGATATCAGGTATCATTTCATTAGAGATATTCATGAGAAACAGCTGATAAAGTTAATCAAAGTTGACTCAAATGAACAATATGCTGATTTGTTCACAAAGGCATTTGATGAACAAAGATTTAAGTATCTCATATCAGCAATTGGGATGATAAACATTGAATAACTACCTCTTTTGAAAAACCTTTTTAAATGAGTAATGTCTTGTGTCAATACAATTTAAGCCCGGTTACAAAAGATCTTTTAACTATTCCAAGTGTAAATTCCTTCCGAAGAGGAATTAACTCTCGGAAGATATCCTTGAATATCTTCCGAAGCCAAATTCCTCAATGGAAATTTTCTTCTCGGAAGAGTTTGTGGTCTCGGAAGAAGCGATTGATTTTATATCAGATCTACTTCCGAAACTTATACAACTCTCCATTCGGAAAGACAACTTTACCTTAGGAAGCAATGCCTTGCTTCGGAAGATAAAGTTCCTTCAAAGGACAATCTTACCTTCGGAAACAATATCCTGCTTCGGAAGAGAAATTGCCTTCAGAAGAAAATTACCTTCGGAAATGTTTTACCTTCGGAAGTTAAGATTTTATGTAACGGATATCTTTTGGGCCCCACTCTGTAAAAAGTAAAAATTTTGTACTTGATGGTCAGATTATTTAAAATTATCCCTGCCGCCAACATCATTTCTCCGCAGTAAACCACCATACCATCCACAATACCACCCACAGTTACCCTATCACCGCCTCTACCACTGTTCATCCCCTTTTAAATAATCTTGACTGATCAAATTCATCTTCTTTTACCACTTTACAGCCCTAACTATTCCCTTCACTGTAAAACCCTCAGATTCATCCAAATTTCAAGCTTACCTTTTCTTCAATGGCGCTAAACCCTCAGCACAACCAAGTCGCGTTACTTGATTCGTCAAGGGATGCCGACTTTACCCAAATCATCACCTTTCTCACCGAATCCACCTATCTCACTGCACTAACAGTTAACCCCACCATATACTCCAACCATATGTCAGAATTTTGGAGCAATGGTGAAACTGCAGTACTGAATGGGGTTCGAGTCCTGAGAACCCGAGTTTGTGGCCAAGAGTTGGTCATCAATGAACAGATCATCAGGGAGCATCTCGAGCTTCACGATGATGGGGCTCCTACTGAGTTCCCCAAGGAAGACTTGGAAGGCACCTATATCCTCATGGGATATGGAGGCGATGTCAGCAGATCTACGGTATACAAGTTCAACTTCTCTTACCATTGGAAGTTCTTGCTGCACATCGTTCTACACTGCCTCTCCAACAAATCAGGGGGTTGGGATCAAATCCCATATGAACTAGGATGCCTAGTTCATGGGTTGGTGAGAGGCCTCAGATTCAACTACTCACGATTTGTGTTGAATAACCTAATCGCCAATCTGAGCAGAGATACATTCTTCATGTATCCCCGATTTCTTCAACATATAATCAACTGTGAGATGGAACCAAGCAAGCTTGTCTGCGCAGCTGCTCTTCCTGTTCCACATATGAGGCCTACCATCTTCAAAATCCTGAAGAAGATGTCCACCAACTTCACTGGACGGTACACTCCATTACCTCCAGCGATGACTGAGCGCATAGCTCCTGGTGACATCCCTGTTATCCCCACAGGTGATGAACCCACACCAGCAACATCCACCACAATACCAAAACCTTCTTTACCCATCAAAGCCACCTATCAAGACGCCCCAAACGAACCCTTGTTCAATCTACTCTGATTGAACAAGCTCCTCCTGTTCACACCGAAAGGACTAGAGTGGAATCATGGGCTCCCACTCAGTCCGAGGTCACACCATCCTTCACATTTGACCTCAATGTGGGTTTTGAGCCTCCTCAGTCTCAAACCCCTGAGCCCGAACCCCAAGCCTTTAGCCCGCAGGGTGAGTCTCTACACTCCCCTGTGCAGCTTTCTAGGGACAGCCCCACCAAAGGCTCAATGCCTGTAGACATTGATCAAGGTCCCGGGTCAGTAGGACTAACCACCCTCTCTTTCACTGACCTTTTACTCCGAACTGATGAAGAGATTACATCTCTCCATGGCCATGAAGTTGATCTAAATCACCCACTGAGAGATCAACAGAGCCAGGAGGGATCCCTTGTCTCTAGCCCCCATCAGCAGCCAGCTACTGAGGTGAGTCCCACTGATGTGGAGGGGACTCATGTAGACTCAGCTGCCACTACTCAGAGTTTCTCATTGAGCTCTCAGGACAGTGGTAACATCATTAGGACTGAGTCTACGGCAACTTTGCCCATTGACATCTCTGAAAGAGATGACTCTGAGCAAAGGAAACCAGGGTGCCAAGAAACCACATCTGGTGGTGAGAGTGAGCATACTAGGTATGTTATCTCATCTCCCCGTGATTCTTCTTATGAAGATGAGGGTAGTATGCAACTAACACTTCAGTACTTGCTTTCTAAGGTCTCCAACCTGGAATCACAGGTGAAGATCTTAGAATCAAGGACTGCCACTCAGCAACTTGAGATTAACTCTCTCAAGGCTCAACTAGCTGAGAAACAGACGGAGAGGTCTGTTAGGCATGTACCAATTCAGGTCTCAATGACTTCTTCCTCTAGCTCATCTAGCTCTCAAGATGATGCTACCAAAAAGGGGGAGAAAGTTCAGAGACAAACACCGAAGGAACCACAGACCCAACTCATTTCCACCCAACTAATCACACTACCTGAGTCATCTCAACCTTTCTGGGATTGACTCAAGGATGCTTCAAGATCTCTACAGACTGTTCACACAGTTTGTATTGAGATCATCCCTAGAACAGCCCAGCCCCGACACCACATTTGCTTACTTTGGGGCTGAGGAGCTTCAAAGACTGACTGCACCTTCTACCACTGTGGAAGAAGTTGGTCAACCTAAGGTCTTCATGGAACCTGAGATTAGCTTCGAAGGGGAAATGGGGACTGATGGCCCAGCAACTGAAACAGATGGGACAGAATTTGCAGCAGTCTCATCTTCCGAAGCTCAAGCTGAAGCTTCGAAGCCTATATGAAAGCCTCGGAAGAACAAGAAAAATCTTCCGAAGCCGAAATAGAAGCTGCGGAAGGCTTGTTTCAAATGTCCGAGGAGCTGACCATCACAGATGTCATTGCTGACATAGCATCTGAGGTGGGCAGGGAGGACACTTCTGAAACTCCTCCAATCCAAGCACCAGCTGAACTTCTATCTCAATCACAACCCTCCATTCAAGAACCACCACAGTCAAGCACCATCAAAGACAAAGGCAAAAGAAAACTGACTGCGGAAGAGCTTCAGGAGGAGGAAAGGATTGAGAAGGCTAAAAAGAAAGGGAGGTTTCCAACTGAAAAGGTGCTAGCTGCCAGCTCTAAGGCAGCTGCAGCCAATCAGGAAGAAATCAACCTGAAGAGAAGAACAGCACTCATTGACCAGCTCATCAGTCTTGGAGCTGTCAATGAGGAAATACTCCTGCTATCATTAGAGGAGTTGGTGACTTTGGAGAGGTCAACCAGGCTACAACAAGAAAGGGAAGCCAGGTTGGCCTTGGAGAGGGAAGAACAAGAGCAGAGGGAGGCAGCCCTGAAGCTGAGAGAGGCTAGGATCAAGTTCCTGCTCTCAAGAGGTTTCAGTCTTCCTGAACTGTCTCCACATGACAATGACATGATCCTGCTGCTCCACAACAAGGAGCAGGATCAAATGGAGAAGGAAAGGAAGAAGGCTGCTAGGGAGAAGCTGAAGGTGAAGAGGAAGAGGGAGGAAGAGAAGGAGGTCACTGCTGCCAAGAAGTCAACTGACAAAGCCTGGATGAAGGACTACCTTCGGGCTCATGGCTTCTCTGGTAGGCAGGTGGGACCTATGTCCGAAAGGACACTCCAGCGGATAGTCAGTGAAATAAAAGCTGACATCCGTTTGGGGAAAAGGAAGGAGATGTACAGGAGGATGAAGGGAATGGTTTTCACCCCAGCCACTCAACCACAGCCACAACCCACACCAGAACCAACCCCTTTTCCCATCAAACCTGAACCCACTGATGAAACCTTCACCCCTCAACCCACAACTCTACCCAAACCTACCACATCACCTCAACCACCCAAACTACCCATCCTAAAACCCAAGACTCAACCCAAAACCACTAAACCTAAGCCTACCCAACAACAACCAAGACCATCCTCTCAGCCTCCTAAACATTTCTCCTTTGAGGAAATTAAGGAGTTCAAGACAAAGCTCATCAATTGCACTACTTTGAGCAGTATCTCCTATGAGGGAGAGGTTATCAACATCACCTATGTTGACAACTCTTCAAGCTCCCTCACCCTAGGCCAATTTCTTGAATTGCCTAGAGAAACCTTGGGCCAGGCTGCAAGACTTCTTGGTCTCAACTCCGATACCCTCAATGCTGAGGAGAAGAGACTAAGAAGAAGACTGGTGACTCTGCTGGATACCAGGAAAGAGGACAGGATTTCTGGTCAATCTCCTGGGCCTAGAAATGCTATAATCCAGTGGAGGTTCGATGAACCTTCTCACAACTTTGTTGTGGAAAGAGAGAATGGCGAAACCAACAGGCTTAATGCCACCTCATTACTGCATCTCAGCAGATTTGATCTTGCCGAGCTTGCAAGAAGCCATTCTCCAATCCCTCCAACTCTGAGACTGCTGCACATATAAGAAATTACATCAGCGGTCTCCACTTGGCTGAACGAAGTCGAAGAGCCAAGATTGAAGAAGAGTTGAAGCTGAAAAGAGTGGAAGACAAGGAAAGATCAACCACCAAAGGCACAGCCTTTCTACAGATGGTGGAAGGTCCTGAATTGGAACCAATAGTTCGATGGGAATATGACTATACTTCCCATCAACTAACTCTTTTCAGAGGGCCACAACAGAGGGTACATATAATCCAAGGTGACAGAGTAGAGGTGCTGTCCACCAAAGATTTGTACAAGATTCTCAGCATCACAGCAGGAAAGAACGAAGACACTGATAAACACCTGCTTTCCCTGGTGCTGAGAACTTTGAGAAGAAGAGGGAAGTGAAGTTTTGGTAGCATCAGCCTAGGGGGAGTTTGTTGGATCATGATAAGGCTGGTGCAACCAAATTCACTTCATAGTCACTTTTGGTACTACATCAAAGGGCTTCCGAAGTCAAGCAAGAGATCTTCCGAGAGTCTAAGGAACAACAGCTGAAGATATCTTCTGAAGGCAAAAGCTGAAGTCAACTGCTGATGACAACAACTGAAGCCAACAGCTGAAGATATCTTCCGAAGACAAAGTCTGATGAAAGAGCTGAAGACAAAGTCTGAAAGCTTCCGAAGACAAAGTCTGATGAAAGAGCTGAAGACAAAGTCTGAAAGCTTCCGAAGACAGAGTCTGATGAAAGAGCCGAAGACAAAGTCTGAAAGCTTCCGAAGACAAAGTCTGATGAAAGAGCTGAAGACAAAGTCTGCTTCCGAAGACAAAGAAGACTCCAAGCCTCGGAAGAAGCAGTCTTCCGAAGTGTAAGTGCCTTCGGAAAGAAGTTATACTTCCGAAGCACTTTATCCTTCGGAAGACAATGCTAAGTCCAGCAGATAAAAGTATGGTCCTTGTCAGTCCGCATGCGGACCTCTGACACAGCATGGGTTTTTCCTCGAAAGCCATATTGTTGACCATACTTTATTCTACTGCTCACCTTTTGATGATAGTACATGTTACCAACTTTAGTTGGCAGCATGGGTAAGTCAGGGACATGTCCTGACTACCCACTCTCAGGCATGCAAAATGTCTGAAAGACCTCACCTAGAGTCTTGTAGTATAGATGTAAGGTTAGAGGTGTCCAGCTGGAATCAAAGTATTACCGGCTGTAGGTAGTATTATATATATCTTCTCCTTGTAACTCTTTAGATAAGCGATTTGAGTCCAAGTGTCTTGTAATCCTTTGAGTTGAGAAGCAATATATAAAAGTACCTTGAAAATTACTTGCTGTGTTAATTTTCTTACTGCTTGTTACTTGTTATATTGTGATCAACTCTTCCTAAATACTGCTTGCCGAGTGTTGATTCACGAGTGAGTTGAGAGAGAAACCACCCGAAATCGATCCTGCACTTTTGCTTCTTCTCCTTGGGCTTTGGAGGTTGCGCCCTAACAGCCTTCTTCCCCTTTCCCCAAACTTGACCCTTTCCTTTGGTAACAGTTGCCTTAGGAGGGGTTAGAGACTTTCTCTTTTTACCACCTTCACTTATGGTGAGAACGGGTAAAACCCTCTTACCCATTCCCGCCTCAGCTGATTTGAGCATAGAATGAAGTTCATTTATGCTCTTGTCCCATCCGTTCATGTTGTAGTTCATGACGAATGCCTCAAACCTTTTAGTTAGGCCATTAAGGATCAAATCCGTGGCCAACTCTTTGAGACGGGACAGTTCAGCCTTTCAAGGCGGTCGATGTGGCTTTTCATCTTGAGAACATAAGATGAAACTGATTGGGATTCCTCCATCCGACATGCATTAAGCGCTTGAACCGTTTCATAGCGCTCCACTCTAGCTTGTTGCTGGAACGTTTCCCACAATTGAGTGATCATGTCATAAGCTCCATGGAGTTCATACTCCTTTTGGAGTTCGGGTGTCATACTTGCCAACATTAGGCAAGAGACTTGGATGGAGTCTTCTACATATCTAACCCAATCATTATATGCTTCCACATCTTCCTCGTTTGGTTCATCGGGGATGGGGTCATCAAGGATGTAGGCCCGCTTTTCTTGTTTGAGAACAATTCTCAAGTTGCGGTACCAATCCATGAAGTTGTTAGGTGTTAGACGATCCCTTTGAAGGATCGCCCTTAGGGATTGGTTGTTTTGGTTTGGTACATCATTATTAGCGTTGTTGTTGTCGGCCATCTACAAGATTTTTACAAAGTTCTATTAGTAATCGTTGATATAATTATATTTCATTTATTAATACCCTTTATGTCTCATAGATCATTAATAAATAAAATTTTAGAATCCAACGTTATATTTAAATATTGGTTAGGTGACCTTTATCCCATTATTTAAATAAACAAGGTAGTCATAAATGACAATTACAACCTATTGTAACTTCTAGTGGTATGGGATCGTTTGAACATCTCATGTTTATAACGGCATGTTTATCCCATCAACACCTTTTATAAAATATATTTTAGGTGATCCATTCAATATATTTTACAAATCAAGTCGTCCTACTTACACACACGTGTGAGTTTACTATATAAATGGTTAGGTGACCTTTATCCCACAAACATGGTATTCTCACCTCAAGTTACAAGTTCCCTCAAAGTGGTTAGGTGACCTTTATCCCACTAAGAGTTAGCAAGTAACCTAAGTGTTGTGTAAAAGGATGGTGTTTAACTTGTTTTTCAAAAGGGATTTATAATTTGACAATTCTTGTTTAGAAAAGTCTATGTACCATATGATTGTATGCATTCAACCATATGGTACCCTATTGGTTCTTTTAAATAAAACCCATTTTATTTTGTAAACCATTAATTCCTTTTATAGAACCATTCTACTTATGCTTAATGATTTGAGAACCAATTACTTGTTTATTGTTTGTTTTAGTTGAGGTTTGTTAATCACATCCAAATATTCAAAACAAACATCATCATATGCATTCAACCAAACATAAACAAAACAAGTCATATATGCATAACAAAGCATACTAAGTTGATCACACTTGTTTAGCCAAAACAAGTGTGTCAAATGGTCATATCCTAAGGGTTTAGAATCATGACACATGGTTGACCAAAGAGACTCCCACTTGAAACCATATCTTCAAGAATCCTCTTTGTCCATCTTTTCTTCAAGTCTTGATCTTGAGCTTCCTTACAAGATATGTATCCTAATACATTTTTCTAGTAAAGATAAACTCCTAATCTATTTATTACATGCCATATGAATAAATAAATTACAACACAAAACTTAAAACCAAAGATAAATTATTACATGCCCAAATTAATATAACTACACAACCAATCAACCAAACAATCCATATGGTCAAGGCTTTGTTATGCATAATCAACAAATAATATACTAAACCACATCATAGTTCACGGTTTTGGCAGTCCCTTTTAACCCACTTTCTTGGCCAACATTAACCAAGAACATATGGGTTTTGTCCAAACAAACAAGCATTTTATAACCTAGATTTTTAAAGACCATTACATGCATAAGTAACATCTTTAAGAAATCAAAAGGGGTTACCCAAAAACAGCCCTAATCCCACGGTTTTGGTGCTTTAAAAAATGAAAGACCAAGTGTAAAACATGTATGCATATGTATAAGTGGCTCTTGATGCCATTGTTGGGGTTTAACATGTTTATCAAAGCTTCATACAACTTGATTATATGAAAAAACGCAGCGGAATGTAAGATTTAAAACATGTTAAGATCTGATTATAAAACCCATTTTATAATAACCCCAAGCCATGGATCTACATATACAATGCATACAATAAAAGATGAAAGAACTACAACCTTTGTAGCTGCAAAATTCGTGATTCAGGAGGTGAAAGAGATGAGTTCTTGTGGCTAAACTTCAAGGTAGAAGCTCTCAAGATAGCATACCCCAAGCGTCTTCAAACACCCTTTGAATGCTAGGATACTTGGACACCAACTTGTAGCTATCAAAACGATTTTGAATGCTGAAAAAACTCAGCAACCCAAACGATTTGAATGCTGGAATACTTGTTGTTCTTCTCCTTCCAAAACCGTGAGTCCAGAGAGAATTTTTGAGAGAAGAGAAGTCTTGCATGCTAGGAGAATATGGAATGAATTGGGTGAAGTAAGCATGTGTGTCTTTAGCTATTTACAAGACAAGTTTTATGGCCACTAATGCCCTTGTGGGCGGCCGAGGTTTTAAAAGAAAAATGGTCCCACCATTTTACCTCTTAAACACAATTAAAACACATACTAATTTCAAGTTTATAAAGTTTATAACTAGTTTTATAAACTTTATAAATCAAACATCCCTTTATTTGTTATTATTTAGTAATACTAAATAATGAAAACAAATAATATCTCATGAACAATTATTCACATAATAATGTTCATTTGCATAAGCAATAATTTAGAAGTCCATTTTCTAAATTGGTGTCATTATTTATTTGTTTGATCTTATCCACAAATAAATTATCTATTGGTGTTTGACAAGCTTGTTATTGGGTATGACCCGACTTGGATCATATTACACTAGCCACATCAATTTAATACGTATCTTGGGCAGATCAAATCTTTCAATGTATGGATTTTAGAAAATTTTGGTAGAGTTTCGTCTTATCGTACGAGTGAGAAGGGCGATTTGGGTGAATGAGCGACTGGGAACGATTCAACAAGTATTTATACTAGGGCAATTTCCAGTCGTACGACTGAGGCTAGTCGCATGACTTAGTCATGCGACTGAGCCTAGTCGCATGATTGAGTTGTGCGACTGAACTTGAGTCGTACGATTCATCTAATCATCCATCTTCAATCATACGATTGAAGTTCATTCGGACGTCTTACATAGTCGGTCACTTTCAATCGTGCGATTGGGATCGTTCGCATGGTCCAATCATACGATTGAACTCATTCGTATGCTCCATTCCTACGACTGATCCATACTTATGATTCAGTCGTGCGATTGAGTCATACTTGTGACATTTTGACCATTTTACCAACCACACTTAGTTTCACTTAATTTCAGATAAAACATTTGAATACTTGATCATCTTAGACATAATCCCTTTTAGATGAAAACCTATTGATCACCTCAGACGTGATCCATTTATCCACCCGATCATCTCAGACATGATCTATTTATCCACCCGATCATCTCAGACATGATCCATTAATCCACCTGATCATCTCAGACATGATCCTTTTATCTTTTAAGAAACAATTTGTTTTATATTGAACTTTAAACTCATTTTGTGACATTAACTGCAATAAGTAACATAGCACAGTCCGACACTGACACACTTTACAAATAAGTTAAAACAAAACTAAACTAAGTAACAAAATAAACATGTTTTTGTGATTTTCCTAGGGTTGGGTAGAACTACCGATTTGCATTAATTCATTTCCAAGACAGATTCTTATGGAATCAGATAGACATAAACTCAATTACTTGGAACTTTTTATACGTTTATTGAAATGGAAACTAGCATATTTACATATCACAGTATCTTATTCATCTGAGACTTCTAAATTCTAACTAGGAATCATGCTTGATCTGGTACGTAACACACGTTGATTATCAACATCAAGCGGTGCATCCACGATGATTGTCAGTATGCTTGTCCATTTAAATCCATACACAGACTTTTGACACACATTGGTGATGCATTAGGTACTTTATTTCAACCAACATTTATGGATCCCACGCTTATATGGTAATCAACATTCCTCAGGAGACTTTTGAGCGGTCTACGGGTATTTAGACAAGAAGAGACCATTCTTAGAATTTTCAAAGAGAAGCCAAGCCTCAGGTCAGTGCCACCGCACATCAGAGAGGTGGCAAACAACATGGAATTCTAGAATATCTAGGTTATGCTTATCCTCAAGTCAGTGCCATCGCACAGCAGAAAGGCACACAACCTATCTCCTTGTTGGAGCATTTCTTATTTTCTTTTGCACATTATGCACCAACAACATTGGTTATCAGCTTGATTGCATTTATTTTCATATTTATTTTTCCGTGCTTTGCTCCTTTTGTGGTCATCCATACACTTTTAGTGGCGTTTATTTGCTCGTCATTCCTTATTGGAAATACTCGATTCTGTTAACCAGTGATAAGATGGGAACCCACATTCAGCTAAACCATTTAGTTTAAATTGAGTTCACCAATGATGTCTACTGGTCTATTGTGTTGAATCTACCGACACATCGTATTGTGAACTAGCACCTCCCTAGATCAACTTTCTCTGTATAATTACAGTAACACCCAAGCATACTATCGTTTTCCCATTTTGTTAGACATAGAGTTCTCTGACTAACAATATTCTGTGATTTAAATTAAACTTAAGATTGCATAAATTTAAAATCTTTTTGGTGTTCCAAGTAACTAGGCGCCTGTGTACTATCACTTTCCATTTGTGTAGAATCACAGTCTTATCTTTGTTGTTTTTGCCTTTTAGCTTATCTGCCCTTCTCCCTTTTTTGTGTAAATAAGTACTGAACATAAACTAATCTCCCCCTAAAATTCTAAAACAGAAAATCTTTTTGTGTTTTTGGATTTTTATACGACAAGGAAATTAAATGAAATAAAATTGGAAAATTGAAAAAGTTAACATGTCTCGGACTACGCGTCTGTGTCTTCTGAGATAATGTCACTTTTCTTTTTAACACCGTTGACCTCTAACAAATAGAAAAATCTGGGTTTATCAAACGGTTTAGTGTAGAGGTCAGCGTGTTAAAATTCCGTGTTTATCTTAACCACATCGATTAATTGTTTTTCATAGCATTCGCGTATCAAGTGATACTTTATGCCGATGTGTTTAGTTTTTGGGTGTTGAGCTGGATTTTTAGTTACAGCTATGGCAGCAGAGTTATCAACAAAGATAGGGGTGTTAGAGAATTGCAAACCGTAGTCCCGCATTTGCTGTTGGATCCAAATAATCTGAGAGCAGCAGCTTGCAGTAGCAACGTATTCATCTTCGTAGGTTGATAAGGCAAACGAGGTCTGCTTCTTGCATTGCCACGTGACTTACGTCTTTCAAAAAACTGACACCCTGCTGATGTAGACTTGAAATTCGTCTTGCAGCCGCCATAATCTGAATCACTATACGCCGTTAGCTCGAAGTCATCGTCATGAGGATACCATAACCCCAGTGTTGGAATACCCTTCAGATAACGAAAGATTCTTTTCACCCCGATCAGATGATTTACTTCTGGTTTTGCTTGATATCTGGAGCACAGACATGTGGCATACATGATATCTGGATGAGAGGCAGTGAGATACATGAGAGATCCGATCATCCCACGATACATAGTGGCATCCACCAAATCCCCATTCTCATCAGGAGCCACATCATGATTTGTGGCGAATGGGGTACCAGCAGCAGTGACATTTTCCATGTCAAAGCGACTAAGAATGTCTCCGACATACTTAGTCTTATGCAGAAATATACCGGTAGATGTATGGTCCACCTGTAGTCCTAGGAAGAACTTCATTTCTCCCATGGCACTCATTTCAAATTCTGCCTTCATCACAGATTCGAATTCTTTACATAGATCTTCATTTCGCGAACCGAAGATTATGTCATCCACATAAATTTGCACCATCAGTAAATCTCCATCTCTTTCTTTAATGAATAGCGTGCAGTCAATCACACCCCTGCGAAACCCGTGTTTTAGCAGGTGGGTGGAGAGCTTTTCATACCAGGCTCGAGGAGCCTGATGTAGCCAATATAGAGCCTTGTCCAACTTGTAGACTCTGTCCTGATGATAAGGATCTTTGAATCCCTTGGGTTGACTGATGTAGACCTCTTCATGGATTTTCACATGCAGGAATGCACTCTTTACATCTAGTTGATAGACTTTGATCTTCATGTAAGATGCGTAGGCTAGAAAGATGCGGATTGCTTCCATTCTAGCCACTGGTGCAAAAACTTCATTATAGTCGACTCCTTCGACTTGTCTGAATCCTTCGACTTGTCTGAAGCCTTGAACAACCAACCGTGCCTTGTTTCTGATAACAACACCTTGGTCATCCTTCTTGCAGCGTAGCACCCATTTGGCGCCTATCAATTTAACTCCTTTGGGCCGGTCAACGAGTGTCCACACTCCAAGCTTCTTGAATTGTAGCAGCTCTTCTTGCATAGCATTGACCCAGGCCTCATCCTTCAGGGCATCGCTGACGTGTTTGGGTTTGACTTGAGATACAAAGCATTTAAATGCTCCATCATTCACGTAGCCCTTTTCCATAATTGCAGCATAATCAGTAGAGTACAGCTGATATCTCGTCTGAACTCCGGAGTGTAAGTCTCCAATGATAGCCTCCTGTGGATGATTCGTACTGATCCTAGTCACATGTGTCGTAGGGGCGACAACTTCAGCATCCAAATTTGTGACTGGAGGTTAAGTATCAGTATTTCCTGGTGCATGTTCATCAGCTGGTGAGCTTTCCTCTTGATCAACATTATGCTCAATGCCTATCTCAGTTACTTCTTCATCATCTGATGAGTCAGCACTTTCGTCCTGATCAGCTGGGGAGGATCCTGATGAACCACTCGCAGGTGTTGGATTGTTAGTATCCAGATTCGGTGTGTTTAGAACATCGTGCATCATCTGAGTAGCAATCTTTTCGTCTGATTCTATTTGTGGAAGGTTGAATGATTTGAAAAAGGCATCGTAGTCGAAGAATGACGATGGACCTTTTCCAGCAGGGGGGATGGTGAATCATTGAACGTCGACATTGCACCATACTTCAACCTGACTAGTTGAGTTGTTGTAAACTCGTTTATCTGGTATGTTGTATCCTTGAAAGATCCCCTGATCGGCCTTTTCACTGAACTTGCCTTCCGGAGTTTTCTTCAGTAATGTACAAGGGGCTCTGAATGGTTCCAGATACTCCAGGTTAGGTTTATGTTTCTGAAGCAACTCATAGCAAGTCTTCCCATGCCTCTTGACAACTGACACACGATTAAGTGTGTAGCAAGCGCTGGCTATAGCTTCATTCCAGAACTACACTGGCAGCTTTGAATCAGCCAACATAGTTCTAGCAGTCTCAATCAAGCTCCTATTCTTCTGCTCAGTAACTCCATTCATCTGTGGTGTGTATGCAGAGGTGAACTGATGAACCATTCCCTTTTCTTTACAAAAAACATCCATCCACTGATTCTTCAACTCTGTTCCATTGTCTGAACGAATCTTCCTAACCTTCAGCTTGTAGAGGGACTCTAATGTAGTAACGAGCACCTTGAATGACTCAAAGGTTTCTGACTTTGCTTTCAGAAACATCACCCATGTGAACCGTGAGTAGTCATCTGTGACTACGAAGCAGTACCAGTCTCCGACGATACTCTTCATGCTGACGGGACCAAATAGATCCATGTGCAATAGCTCCAGGGGCATCTCTATCGAATTGACGTGCTTGGTCTTGTGAGATTTCCTGGTCTGCTTTCCCTTCTTGCACGAGACATAAAAATCAGGAAGTTTGAAGTTCTTAAAAGGAACTCCATCAACTAAGCTGTTATGAATCAGATGATTCATCTTCCTGTGATTAATGTGTCCCATCCTCCTGTGCCATGAGATGGAATCCTTCTCTGTAGCTTTAGACAAAAAGCATTGAGCAGTAGACACACTAGTAGAAGCGTTTGACATATCTAGAACATACAGGTCATTATACCTAGATGCTGACATTAATACCTACTCCTCTGGAATCTCCATCTCTTTCTTCAGGATGTAACACTTCCGATTGTCAAACATAACTTATAAGCCCTTGTCACAAATCTGTCACACTGAAAGCAGATTGTTTTCTAATTGTTGAATGAAATTAACTTTATCGAACCGTACCTTTTCATTACCTACTACTCCTTATGCGGTAATATAACCTCCTTTGTTTCCAGCAAATGAAACGTGTCCCCCTTTAATTTGTTTGACATTGTAAAGGAGAGACTTATTTCCGGTCATGTGCCTGGATGCTCCGCTATCTACTATCCATGTGTTGGTAGAAGCACTATAGTGGACAACCTGCACATAATAGAAAATAATTAGTTAAGGATGGGGACCCAATCCTTGACTGGCTTGGGTTTCCCAGAGGCATCACGAATCATGAACTCTACCCACTGTCCTTTATCAGTAGGTGGAACCTCAATCTTTAACTTATCCATGTTTTCCGACACTTCAGGTATTTTGGCTTTCCACAAACCATCCTTGTGAAAGGATTGTTTATGGTAAACCAAGGACTGATTTACAGTTTGAACCTTTGATTTAGTTTCAAAGACAGGCTTCACCTCAGACATCACAGACTTGCCAATGGCTTGTCTGTAGTGTCTATGGCTTGAGGTGAGGTAAAAGACCTAGAAGGTGTTTTAGACCTAACAAGTGTTTTAGACCTCTGTTTTGAAACCGATTTAACTTCATTGTCTAGTTTAATTTTAATTTTGGGTGTCTCATAGCGTGAACAGTTTGAAGAGATGTGACCGTGTTGTCCACAAGTATAGCATGATCTCCTTTCAACCGGACTAGGAGATCCCTTGTGGGGCGGTGAGTAAACTTCAAGTACTGACTTTTTGGTCTCACTCCTTTGACTTTCACCTTCCTTGACAAATTTTACTTGTTTAATTTTATGGGTGTTTTGTCTTTGATGATGATTGTTATCTTGCTTAATAGGTTTAGTTTGAGTGTTTTTGAAAATCTTAGGTTGTGTGGTAGCAGAGTTTGAAACCAACCTAAGAGATGCTTGAACATTCTCTTCCATCCTATTGACAGTTGTGCCTGATGTTGATGTTTTTGATTAGCAGCCGGAGGAACAGGTTTAACTGCTGTGTCCGGATCGCTGACCAGAGGAGTAAGCACCACATGGTCCTTTATTAGATTATTATTAATAGGACGTTGTTTGTTGTTCAAAAGGATCTCATGTGGTGGAGGCACAACCTTATATCCCAAACCTTCCCCATTGTTGCGTTCCTTAACCAAGTTTTTCAGAATATGTGAAGAACTAGCTAGACTGTGAAGTTTTTGTTTTAAAGACTCATTTTCGACTTGTAAAATAGCTTTGTCCTTTTTAGTTTCTTCAATAGTCTTTAAATAGAACTAAATGTCATTTTCTTGGTTAAACGTAACAACCTCAGTTTCTTTAAGTTGTTTCTTTAAAGCATCAATCTTCTCCTTTGCACTCTGTTTTAGCACTCGTTTTGTTTTAGCACTCTGTTTGCCTCTGTGCATAATTTTAAGTCATTTACTAATTTATCATTATGATCTAATAACCTAGCAAATTTCAGATCAATGCTTTCCCTAAATTTATCACATTCAACACAAGCATGTTTAATAAACATGTCAACCTTTGATTCTACCTGTGCGGATGTAGACGTGCCAGCCATGAAAGCATTTTGAGGTTCTGGTTGTGCTTCAGTTTCAGCAAGCAGATCATTTTCAACAAGTTGATTAACTGCAGCTAAGGTCTCATCCACATCAGTAGTGTCAAGCTCAACTGAGTTCTCCTCCTCACTCGCTGAGTCTTCATTAAGATCTTCAACAGATGCAATGTTGACTTTACTATCAGATAGGAATCGGAAGGACCAGTCCTGTCCTTCATCACCTTGAGCAACCATTGCCTTTGAATCACTGCTGGTTGAAGTTGTCTTTTTCTCTTTATCTTGTTTGTTGGAGGACGAGAATGGATTCCCTTTGCTAGTCTTCTTCGGTTTGACACATTCCCGCTTGAAGTGACCTTTTTCACCACAGTTGAAACAGGTGACTTTAGACTTGTCGAATCCAAACGTAGTATCTTTTGTAGCCACCAAATTCTGTCCCGTTTTTTTCACGAACTTATTTGCTCGTCGCATAACACTTGCGAGAGCCCACATTATGTCCATTCTTTCCAGTTCATTTTCATCCACCTGCTCGTAGTCTTCATCGACCAGGTGGCAGTTTCCAATCTTCCCTGCAACCAAACCATCATAAGAATGAACCACTGTAGCAAGGAGGTCCATATGCTCCTTAGCCACTTCCACAGTTACTTTTCCCAGATTTTCTGTCACTAACTTCGTTGATTGAGCAACTGTAGGACTTTGTTGAACCCCGGATGAAGCATGTGACTCACCACCAGACGATGAGATTTGACCAGTTGCAGATGATGCATTAGACACAAAGGCAGTTTGCAGAGGAGCACTGGAGGTTTTAGCAGTTGGAGTAGGAGTAACGTTGTAGAGAGATGGATCCTAAGTGTATGCTCCTTTCTTTGTCTTGTACTTGTGTCTAACGTCCTCTTCTCTCAGTTTCAGGATGAAGTCATTGATATCCAAAGTTTCCAGCACTGAGTTGTATCTTAGAGTGGAAATGAATGAATCCCACTTCTCTGGTAGCCCATCAGCCAAGCTTGCCACTTTTTCTTCTTTGGACGTTGTAACACCATGAGTGTGAAGTTCACACATCAAATGGTAGAAGCGATCTATGATATCATCCAAGCTTTCATTCCTAATGGAAGAGAAATTATCAAACTCTTTCTTCAACGCTTTAGCCTTCAGTGACTTTAGTGTTGAATTACCTTCATATCTCTTCTCAAGAGCCTCCCATAACCTTTTGCTATGCTTATGTTCTGAATATTGATGAAAAATATCTTTGGGAATAGACTGGGTTAACATGGCATAGGCTTTCTTCTCTGCATTGTATGCAAGCTTTTGTGAATCACTTAGTCCAGTCAAAGTCAGGGGTATGCCATCAGCACCAACTGGCATAGTGTAGCCAGTTTCAATAGCATTCCAGAGATTGGTATCCACTCCATTAAGATGAATCTCAAACCTTTTTTTCCATTGAGGAAATTCATCAAGAGACAATAGCTTAGGTGGTTTATTATGATTCCCGATCTCATTTTCCAACAGTAAGAGGTTTTGGATCCTGGAGTCCTTCCCTATCGAGAATGCAAAGTTCTCTGAGTCCATAATGAAGTAGTCTTAAACTTGAAAAGCAAACTGTGTATGCGACTGAGAGAGGGCGACTGGGGGAGGACTGAAACACAATCGTACTATTGAGCTTAGTCGTACGACTGGGCAGGCGATTAGGGCTGTTGTGCGAATGGACAGACCAACTGAATCAATCGTGCGATTGAACGAGCGATTGAATTCAGTCGTACGATTGGACTGGCGAATAGAGTTCAGTCATGCGATTGAGTTAATCATGCGACTTAGACTGCTGAAATCGAGATTTTGACACACTTTGACCTAAAAACACAATTTTTACGCCCAGGATGGCTGCATCTTGAAAAAGACTCAATTTTCAGAACATGCACACGTAAAAACTTGATTTTGAGCAGAAAGAACGGATCTTTTCGCTTAAAAACGTTGACTTTTTCAAAAACAAGATTGAATCCATGAAGAATCAAGAGCCAAAGCTCTGATACCACTTTTTTGGACCGTGTACGGACGGAGTACTAACAGATTCTACGCGAAACCGAATCAAATAGCGCGTAATTCTATTTGATTGGCGATCCAATCATGGAGAACGTTATCCGGATCAAACCTAACGATTAGAAAAAGTTAAGAATGAAGTAGGAATGATCTGAAACGCTTTGTGAAGTTGGAAGGGACTCTCTGTGCCAACTAGGACGGCTAGGGTTGTCAATTATCGAAGCGTTATGTTTTTCCACGAATTAAGTGGTGTTTATAGGTTACGGCTTTCATTCGTACGACTGACCCAAGCGACTGGCTCAGTCGTGCGACTGAGTCATATGATTGATTCATTCGTACGACTGAGTCAGTCTTATGACTCAATTGTGCGATTGATCCAATCACCTGGTTTAGTCGTGCGATTGGCCCATTCGCATGGTCTAATCGTGCGACTGAATCAGAATACTTAGTTAAACACATTCGTGAACCTTTAACGATTCAGAACTATGTCTAACAGCTGTAAACCTATATAACATGTTCATATATACGTGTAACAATGAATGATATTAATGGATATGACATTAAACAATCAATAAACATTTATAGAAGAGTTTTTCATTTCATTGACAAAACATTACATATGTTTTACAAGCTGAAAGTCTATTACATTTAAGCTCACTAGACTAGACCTAGGGACATGTGTACTAACAATTTATCCCAGAACCACTACCTCCTGCTCCACTAGATCCAACTCCACCATGTTTCAGAGATGCCAACCTAGATATACCGGTCAAGGAATCAATCTCAGCTTCAGTCTAATGATTTGGAAAATTCTGTGCCTTTTTCATTTCATTCATCTCACATAGCAGTCTCTTGATTAGAGATGATTGGCTCACAGCAATTTCCTTCAGATCCTTTATTACTTTATCACTCTCCTGGTTTCTGATCTCTGAATTGATCAGTTTCATCTTGATCATACTAAGCTCGTTTGCCAAGGAAGTATTCAGATTTCGAACAACATCCTGGTCCATCTCAGAACGTGCATCGACTTTCTTCTTCTTACTGCTCCTTGCTTCCTCCTCCTGGATATCCTGATGTTTCCTTTTAGTCCTCCTCTTTGATCTAGCCAATTCCTCCAATGCCTCCTCAACCTCATCAGCAACTTCTTTTCCCGTCCCCCTTACATACTGCTTCCTTATGGTTTTCACATTTTCAGCTGCCTTACCCTCAGCTCTCCTTTTGTTCTCTGTAGCTATCAGCTTCTTAATATGCTCGTACCTCTGTGGAGAGTACATGTGCTCCAACAAGTAAGTGATGTATCCAGAAAAGTTTGGTCTTTTAGCAGCACAGTCTGACAATATTCTAGGATGCATCAGAGATAGAGGAAGCACGTTTCCCAAATTCTCCAAATCTGGCTCCAGATGATCTATGATCATTTGCACGAACCTTGGATACAAGAGCCACCTTTCCTTTCTCAGAGCTTGAATATTGGAAACGAGGCTGTCAAATATTCGTTGTGGGATATTAGCCTTTAGCCCTCGGCATACCAACAACATTGCTTCAGCCCATTGTAAATTCAGACCATCTGATCCTCCCTTTCTATCATCCAAACAAGAAATGAAGACGTGTGCGATATATCTCCATTCTTTTGACATCAATGATTTCTTAATCTCCTTCTTATCTTTCCATAATGCTCTCCCTTCATACCCCATATCCTGTTCAAAACCCTTAATAATATCTATCTGAGACACAGTTATAACAGTCCTAACATCTCCTTCTAGTTTCAGAGCAGCAGCAATGGTATCCACAGTGATGATCAGCTGTTTGTGCCTAATAACTGCTTTGATGCATTCAGGCTTTGACTTCCTATCATACTCAGCTGTTAACCAGAACTCCCTTATGTGATTCTCATCAATAACGGGCATATGTGAGATAGCATGCAAAATACAAGACCTTTTTAGCGATCCTATACAGTCACGAAAGCCTATAGACTTGTCGTTTGAGTCATTGAGGTATGCCACAACATTGCTTCTAGGTTCGTGCTTGAGAGTAGCCATTTAATCTGCAAGTGCAACCGAAAGTTCGTTAGTCAAAGATTAAATAAAGAACAGTTGAAATTAAAATGAATTTAAAAGACACAGTTTCGCTGTGAAACTGCAGTTTCGCACCATAGCAACACTGCAGCTTCGCATGAGATACACCACGAAACTGCAGTCAGCGCCCAAGCAGCATGGCGGCGCAGTTTTGCTCGAGATCATCAAACTTTCATTCAGTTTTACGCAAAGAACAGTACTTTAGCTAGGTTACAATGGTTAATTTTCAAAAGAGAATAGGACACAGAGCAATTCTACAAGGCTTTGGAACACGAATTAGGTATAATTTCGCTACAAGAGCACTAGATTCGCTAACAATTACGGCCCAAACCCAACCTGATTGAAAAACCCTTAAACCGTCCCTCTAATCGACTCTACCCATATTAAAACAGACAATAATTACTCATATATGAACAGATGCAACCTTCATAGTGACTAATCATCACAATATTAACCCTAAGTTCAACTACAAGCATCGATTGAACATAAACTACCCTGCATACAAGACCGAACCCTAGAAAGCAGAATTTAGAGATGATGAAGAATGACAGAAGATTAAACATTATTAAGAAATTCTTACTAGTTGGATTTAATCACAGGTGACACGACGAAAGCAAGGTTTAAGAAAAGAAGATGGATCTGCGAAACTGAGAAGCTTAGCGTCGCAACAGTGCTAGAGAGACAATGAAAGACCTTATTTCTCTAACACTAACACAGAAGAAGTAGTTTCGCTGGAATGGCGAAATTGGATTTTCGCTAGAACGGCGAAACTGGAGTTTCGCTGGCAACTAAGTCTGATCAACTTAATAGCCGGCGAAACAACAATTTCTCTCGAAAGCAGGAATTTAATTCTCCAGCGAAACTACGAGCGATACTATCAGTTTCGCTAATAATACCTTTTTTTAGGCAAACAAGATCACTTCCCCCACGAAACCAGCACGGGACAAAAATAATGAAAAAGAAGAAATTTAGAGATTTAACAAAATAAAAAGGATATTTAGGCGTGTTTTTCAAGAAATCCTCTGGAGAGTCACCGGTTGGAGGGATTGCAAATATGTTTGTCCAATTTAAACCCATGCCTTCTTCTTTTCAACGAGTAATTTGCAGCTGACTTTATCATGTTTTGAGGTTGATTTAGGAAGCACAAACGATTTGGTTCCCACAGACATTCAGCAAAGAACTCGTCTCGTCATCATGGTTTATTGAGCAATATGATTGACTTTGCTTGAATTTTCTTTGAGAAACAATCTTGAATATTGTTCTTTTCACGATGCATGATGCTCCTTTTAATTTTAAGAGCGGGCAACGACAATGATCAATTGAGAATCATTGTGAGTGCCATAATACATTTTGGGAGTGGAGCTTTTGAAAATGATCCTTTTTGATTGTGGATGCATTGTGACTTTTAATTAGGGGGCAGATGATGAGAGATCCAGGTCATTGTTCACACAAAGCAGTGGAGATGATCATCTGAACATGCGGGTGAACTTCAGGTCTATACTTACGTATAACAGAGAAGCCCACCACTCCAGGTCATTGTTCACGCAAAGCAGAGCAGATACACACGTGATAAATATACTGAGGAACTAACAAGAAGCTCAACTCAGTGGCTTTTCTGAAGAGCAACACTAGAAGCATTTTATTTGTGCTAACTAGAAGCTCGATTCAGAGCTAGGGTTGGGGTGTTTTGGGATTATTTGGGAAAATAAAGACAAAGATTTGAAACTCTCAACCCATTTTCTGACAGAGACTTGTTACTTTGTGCAGGCTGATATGTCATGGGAATTTTCCTAATCATTGACTTCAGATCTTTAATTTGGCTGCACAACCACTGTCTACTTTGACTTGGGGCTGAGCCTACCGACATATCCCAACACAATAGCCATGACCTCCTTTAGACACTCTCCAAACTTCTTGAAATCAATCAAAAAATAATCACAATAATATGGATTATTTACAATAGAGCATGAGAACATATTTAACCAAAAATACAATTTAAGGAGGCAGATTTCTTTCAACATTCTATTTTCCCCCAAAATTTCTATTTTGGTGCTTACTAAAAAGAAATTTTCTTTGAAAGGGAATCAAACGATGTCAAATCGTGAGGAATATGGGTTCTAAGATCTTGTTGGAAAAAAATATTTTAACCAAAAATCTAAGCTTTTTAGAAGAAAGGATATTTACAAAAATTTATTTACAAACAGACTCAGATGAAAGATGGTTTTAAAATGTAATTAGACCTAGTATTTTAATCAATTCATAAAAACGAGGTTTGTCAAACGTTTTAGTGAAAAGATATGCTTTCTGGTGTTTGGTCTCAATAGCAATAACATCACTAAAACCCTTCTCCTGAGAATCTCGGATTGCATGAATCCTGGTTTCAATGTGCTTGGTTCTGGTGTGGTGGATTGGATTTTTAGCATTTCCAATAGCTGCTTCATTATCACAGAACATCGGTGTGTGTAGGAAATTAATGCCATAGTCCATCATCTGGTGTTGAATCCACAGCACTTGACAGCAACAGCTCGATGCAGCAACATATTCAGCTTCACCCTTAGATAAAGACACTGTAGTTTGCTTCTTGCTTTGCCATGAAACCAAGCATTCCCCTAGAAACTGACATCCTCCAGAAACTGACTTTCTATCAAGCTTACAACCACCATGATCACTATCAGAGTATGCGTGAAGTTCAAAGCTTCCTCCTCTAGGATACCAAAGACCCAGTCTGGAATATCCTTTAAGATAGCGGAAGATACGCTTGAAAGCCTTTTCATGTGATTCCACTGGACCAGCCTGATATCTAGCACAATAACAGACATCAAATGCAATATCTGGGCGCTTGCAGTGAGATACATCAAAGAACCAATCATTGAGTGGTAATACTTCGGGTCAACGGATTTTCCTTGTTTATCAAGGGTCAGGCAAGTCTGAGATGTAAACGGGGTGAGTTCTTTTGAAACATCATCCATTTTATACTTCTTCAAGATCTCTAAGATGTATTTCTTTTGATGAATAAGAATACCCTCGGGCTTCTGTTCCACCTGTAGACCTAAAAAGAAACACATTTCCCCCATCATACTCATTTCGAATCTCTCCTTCATTAACTCCTCAAATTCCTGACAAAGCTTTTCATTCATCGATCCAAAGATGATATCGTAAACATACACCTGGACGATCAGCATTTATCCATCCACCTCTTTTTTGAACAAAGTTATATCAATACATCCTCTAGTGAAACCTCTCTCCAGAAGATACTGATTCGAAGCCTCGTACCAGATCCTCGGTGCCTGATGCAGACCATATAATGACTTGTCCAGCTTGTACACTTTATCTAGGAATTCATGATCTTCAAATCCAGGAGGCTGAAGAACATATATTTCTTCATCTATATCCCCATAAAGAAAGGCACACTTTACATCCATTTGAAAAACCTAAAGTCTTTGTGTGCAGCATGAGCAAGAAATATCCGAATAGCTTCAATATGGGTGACTGGGGCAAACACATCTGTGTAGTCAATACCTTCCTCATGATAAAAACCTTGAACTACTAATCTTGCCTTGTTTCTCACAACCACTCCTCTATCATCTGGCTTGTTACGAAAGACCCACTTTGTTCCAATAGGGATCTTGTTTGCAGGAAGATCCACTAATTCCTAAAGCTTTAACTTTCTGAATTGCTAAAGCTCTATCTGCATGGAGTCCACCCAACTCGGATCTTGTAAGGCCTCCTTGATGTTTTTAGGAACGATTTGTGATAAGAAACAAGCAAATAGGCATTCATTGATCAAACCAGACTGACTTCAAGTCCTCACACCATCTGTTATGGAACCAATCACATAATCATGTGGATGATTTTTCAAGGTTTTGATGTTTGTATTTAGGGTAGGGTGCTTGTTAGGAAGGTTGAGATGATGAAGAATTGGATGAGGTGGAAAGTTGAGATGGTGGCGGGTTTGATGGAGATGGAGATGATGATGTGGATGAGGATGGATTTGACCGTTGGGACTCAGGGGTGGAAATGATGGTAACAGAAGGTGGAGTATCATCAGCATTAGCCAGGATGGGAAGATTGAAAGACTTGAACAGAGTATCTGAATCATAGAACTATTCTGGACCGGTTCCGATGTTAGGAGAGTTTGATTCTTGCCAGTCCACATAATAAGATTCCTGCACGATCCGTGTTATCTTGCTGTAAACCCGATAAGCTTTCTATGTTGAGGAATATCCCATGAAGTAACATTCATCTGAGACCACTCCAAACTTCGTGTTCTATGCTTCGATATTCAGCAGTGTGCATAAACATCCGAATGGCTTGAAGAATTCAACCAACAGCTTTCTTCCATGAAACAATTCATATAGCATCTTCATCTTATCCTTAACAATCAGGACTCGATTCAGCACATATGATGCACAGTTCATAGCTTCTGCCCAGAAGATAATAGGAAATTTTGATTCAATCAGCATAGTGCGAGCAGCCTCTACCAGAGTACAATTCTTTCTTTCAACAACTTCGTTCTGCTGCGGTGTTTTAGCTGCATTGAACTGACGAAGAATTCCTATGTTGGCACAGAATGAATCAAAGATTTGGCTGCAAAACTCAGTTCCATTGTCGTTCCTGATTGCCTGAACTTTGTTGTTCTTGATGCTTTCCATAGATAAGATGATGTTTTGCAATGCCTCAGTAGTTTCACTCTTCTGTCTCAGGAATCTTACCCAAGAGTACCTGCAAAAATCATCAGTAACAACAAGGCAATAAGATTTCTTACCAATACTTTGGACACTAATTGGTCCAAATAAATCAGTATGAAGCAATTCAAGAGGAGATGAAATTGAATTTTCCAGTTTAAGCTTATGAGGCTTCTTGTGTTGTTTTCCTTTAGCACAAGACAAGCACTTCTCTACCACAGAAAAATCTTTATATGGAAGACCCCTGACCAGGTTATTTTTAACAAGTTTGTTAAGAATTTTAAAGTTAATGTGACCAAAATGTCTATGCCATAAGAAATATTCAGAAACGGAAGCTTTTGAAAGGAGGCAAGTCATGGTAAAAAGAGCTTGAGGAGAGTTCATGTTCCGCAGATATGTATCATTGACCCTTGGTGCCCACATCACCACCATGACTTCAGGCACTTTTAATTCTGGCTTGAGGAAGAGGCATTCATTTGATTTGAACACCACAGGAACATTCTTGTCACAGATCTGCGAGACGCTTAGAAGATTAAATTTCAATTCTGGAACATGGTTGACTTTCTCTAGCGTTATTGAACCATTTGAAACATCTCCTTGACCGATCATTCTGCCACCTTTCTTGTCACCCGCAAAAGAAACATAGCCACCATCTACTATCCTATAATTTGTGAGTAGGTCTTTCAACCCAGTCATGTGCCAAGAGAAACCCGAATCAACATGCCAGTAGCTATTTACAAGGTTCTTCGGGTGTGCCTGGCAATTCAAACATATGATCATTTAGAAACAGGCACCCAGACCTTTGCAGGTCTAGGACCTTGATCCTTCCGTTTCCATCCAAAAAATTCATTTAAAAAAATTTTAACTTTGTGACCAAAGGATCTATCATGATATGTATTCCTTAAAATTTCTTTGCAATTTTTAACAACATGATCATCCTTACCACATCTGAAACAAATAAGTTTTGTAACTAAACTTTTTGTGCTTTATGGTAGCGGACTTATCCAACTGAATTTCCTCCTCACACTCAAGACCTTTAGAATCAGAGTCACTATAAGTCTCATAATCCACTTTGGTTTTACCTTTTGAATTTTTAGGATTGTCAATTTTAATAACATTTATGGCAGGTTTAGTTTCTAAAATTGACTCCCTTTTCTCAAAAACTCATTTTTCTGGTGGTTTTGAAATTCTAATCGGCGTGAAAGAAGGAATAGGATGAGAGAAGAATTTGTTAAAATAGTTTATCTTTGAAGTTCTTGCATGACCATAATCATTCTCATTAGAAACACATTCTTCTTGTTTAACTGACACAGACTCTTCACTACTTGACTTGATAAAAGATGAACTACTTTCTAAACTACTGTCTGAAGTAGACTTCTTTGACTCAACAATACCACAACCAAGCCCACTAGTATTCCCATAACCATGATCGTAATCCTCCCTGATCTCCTTATGATTCACTCCTTCTAGACCTGCAAACAAACTGTTAGTATCATGAGGAATTAAATCATTTAGAGGATGAGGTTTGGGTGTGGGAGAGTAGCAAAAAGTACTAGGAGGAGGGTAAACTTTTGGAGAAACCTTTTCAGTTTCCTCACAAGCCAAACCGGTTCTAATTCTAGCACCTCTTTGCTTAGCTTGGAGTTCTTCTATTTTCATTTGAGATATGGTCCATCTATCTAACTTAGTTCTAAGTTGAGAAGTCTCGAATTCAGCCAAGGTTACTCTTTCTAAAAGCATATTTATTTCAACATTTTTGCAAGAAGAGTTTGTTATAAATGTTATTTAATTTAACAAAAAATTTTGACTCGTTCTCTTTTAATTGGTTGTTTATAGTTGTTAATTCTTGGTTATTTTCAATTAACAACCGACTGGCTTTGTAAATACCAAAGAGATGAATTCTACAGGGATGTGAACACATATCCTGCACACATTCGTAAGAAAGACCCATTACTACCTTCTCGGCGGCTAGAGCCTTTTCACAGTTGCACACGGGGTGTTCTTCTTTCTTTCCCTTTCCTTCTTTTTCTCCTCATCAACTTCACTGACTTTAACAAACTTCTCTTCCTTGATTTCTTTAGCTTCACCCTTAGCAACGACTTCACCATCACTTTCTTTGACTTGAACATTGCCCTGTTCATGAATTTATGCCATGAGAGCTTAATTGATTGCTTCTTCAGTTTCAAAGAGCTCGGCACTCCAGTCAAAGTTAGTTAGAAGAGCCATTTCTTACTTCGGCTTTGCTTCTTCTTTATCAGTGATGGGAATGGCACGAGATGTTAAGCTGACAACAGGTTCAGTGACAATAGGTTGAGGGCATTCTCTCCTAAAATAACCAAGTTTCTTACCATTGAAGCATCTTAACTTAGTCTTGTCGAACCCAACTCTGCTATTTTGGTTTCCAAAGGTGTTCCTTCCAGTACGTTTAATAAACTTTCTTGCATGGAGGGTGAGCATAGCCATTAGCCATTTCAAATCAGTCTCTTCAAGATCATCTTGATCAACTTGATACAGATCCTCAGCAATCATTGTTGAACCTTGAAGTTCCCCTACAACTAATGCTTGATAACTGCTGGTAAACAGAGCAAACAAACCCATGTATTCGGATGAAATTTGAGGAGTTTGTTGATTTAAAACCTTTTGAGCAATGTCATGAGCAGTTGAAGTTAATCTTGATCCATGATTAAGAGAGTAGTTGTAGGTGGGAATTCCTTAAGGAATATCAGAGACTGTAGAGATAAGAGCAGCATTCTGAGGATAAGACTTAACAGGACCCATGGCTTGATTATATTCTCTCATTTGAACATCCAATTCAAAAGACTTCAGCTTATTGATTACCTCCATGAGCTTGTAGTCTGAGATTTCCCTTTCTTGTTTCAACATCCTGACCTGAATACTCCACTCTGGTGGGAGAGAGTCCAACAATTTCTTGATCTGTTCTGAGTTAGTGAGTTTAGTGTCCTATTTCTTGAGATTGCTGGAGACAGTCAGGAAACGATTAGTGAGGTCTTTCAGCTTTTCATTCTTCATGCTTGTGAAGGAATTGAACTCCTTTTGAGCTTGAGCTTCTTTGTCTTTCATCAGATCAGCATTTCCATCATAAAATTCACAAAGAGCATCATACAAGCTCTTTGCATCAGTGTGTTTGGCAAAACGGTTATAGATATCTTGAGACAAGCACAAGGTCAGGGCCCCGAAGGCTTTTTGATCACGATCTATGAGTTTCAAATCCTTCTCAGTGTAAGTGGCCGGATCTCTGTTGATGTTGGTAACTTCCCTGATAGTGGTTCTCGGAACATGAGGTCCATTGGTAATTGAGAGCCATTGGTTGTGATCGGTGTACAGAAAGAAGGCTTTCAGACATCTTTTCCAGTCCTTGAAGTTGTCACCATTGATCAATCTTGGAGGTCGGTTTGGAGCAATGCTATCCGTATCAGCAACTGTCATGGTTAAAGACAATGCCATTTGAGTAGCTGGAATAAGACAGACAATAACAAACACAAAAAATAAGTTTTTGTTAGTTTCGCTAAGATTACAGTTTCGCTAAGTCAATTTCGCTCGCTGACTTGGCACACAGTTTCGCTAAGACACGGGCAGCACTTTTGCTCGGAAATCCCAATAGTACTCAGTTTCGCTGGGCTAGATTCACTGATTAGTTTCGCTGTGCGCACGGGCAGCACTTCGCCTCAAAGTACCCGATAACGCATAGTTTCGTTAGCTACATTCGCCGGAAACTGGTTTGAACTTTCGTTAAGAAATGAAATGGGCAGCAATTTGGCTTGAAAACTTGATAAGATTTAAGAACTATCATTCGTAGTTTCGCTGAAGACTAACACAAACACATTTTAAAATATCAGAACACTAAGACCAGAATCAGACTGTACATTCGCTGGATGAACAACAGTTTCACTCAACACAGAAACTCGTTTTTCCAGCACAAAAATCAGCCAAAAATCAACCCAAAACACTATCAATTAATGATCGGTTGATTTCAGTAGATTCTGCACTTATAAACACATAAACCCCAATCAAATTTCAAGCAAAAACAACAGTTTTCAGATCTAAAGGAGATCAAAGCTTTTAAAACCTTTAAAACAACTCAAAAACAACTTAGAACATCAAAATCATGAGCACAATTGCTCTGATACCATATTGTGGTCCTCACTGATCTTAGTTAGTGCAAATGAATGATGTTTGAGTCCAAACCAACACAACAACAATAAAAAATGAGAAACTTAAGCTCCAAGTTATCAACCAAATGTGTTATCTAACGATATTCAATCCCAATCTAAACACAATCAATATCAAATGTTATAAAGGGCTACTAAGATGAGAAATATGCTCCTAGCCGTCTCAAAACTCACAAAAACAGATTTCTTGTATTAGGATTTGCCCAAAAAAGTCCCAAAGGATGAAGAAAAGGCTGAAATATATAGATCAGAGGCTAGTTACACTGGCACTTTCGCTGGCCAGTGAAACAGTCTCCGATAACCTAATCAAAATACGCAAACTCCAAGCGAAACACAGTTTTGCTCGGCAGTTTCGCTTCAGCCAATACAAACAAAAAACATGAATACTAACATAGTTTATCCTATTACATTGATTAAACAAATATAAACAAAACTAATAAATTCCTCCCTACATTGATCTTCACCTAATTTATTCGAAGAGCGAAGAGGAGCATGCCGGTCACATTCGGGAGGTACTAGAGACGCTAAGAAGGGAGAGGCTGTATGCTAAGTTCTCTAAATGCGCATTCTGGTTGTGGGAGGTTTAGTTTTTGGGTCATGTTGTTAATCTTGAAGGGATCACGATGGACGCAGCAAAGGTGGAAGCAGTGATGCAATGGAAATCTCCAAAGACGCCATCGAAGATCCGTAGTTTCTTGGGTTTGGCGGGTTATTACAGTAGATTTATCCAAGACTTCTCTAAGATAGCTTTTCCATTTACTAAGTTGACCCATAAAGATATGACGTTCGTATGGGGTCAAGCGTAAGAGAATGCCTTTGAGGAGTTGAAGATGAGGTTGACTCAAGCTCCTGACGTTACCCGAAGGAAGCGAAGACTAGGTGGTCTATTTGGATGCTTCCTATTTGGGATTGGGTTGCGTGTTGATGCAACGAGGGAATGTTATAGCCTATGCGTCCCGAAAGTTGAAAATCCATGAGGCTAATTACCCTACCCATGATTTGGAGCTAACGACTGTGGTCTTCGAGTTGATGATTTGGCGGCGCTACTTATACGGGACGAAGTGCACCATCTTCACCGACCATAAGAGCTTGAAGTACTTCTTCGAGAAAAAGACCTAAACATGAGCAAATAAGATGGTTGGAGCTTATAAAGGATTATGATTGCGAAATCCAATACCATCCGGGCAAGGGCAACGTAGTGGCCAATACGCTTAGCCGAAAGGATAGACCCGAGCCGATTCGGGTGGAGGACTATCAGTTGGTTATTATCACTGATGTGATGAAACATGTCAAGGAGTTTCAGGATGAAGCGCTTAAAGTGGATTAGATTAATTCCTAACGTATGAAGGGTCTAGTCGTAGAATTGGGTGAGAACACTCTTGGTGTTATAACCCGAACGGGATGGATATGGATCCCTCATTACAGAGATCTACAGGGACGAATCATGGATGAAGGTCATAAGACTTGATTATCGATTCATCCCAGTGCTACGAAGATGTATAAGGACATGAAGAAAGATTATTGGGGGCCAGGAATAAAGCGCGATGTAGCCGAGTACGTGAGCAAGTGCCTTACTTGTTTGCAAGTGAAGGCAGAGCATCAGAAGCAATACGGGAAGATCCAACCTTTAGATATACCCAAGTGGAAATAGGAGCACGTCACCATGGACTTTATTATGAAGTTACCACATACAGCAATGGGGTAAGATGCTATATGGGAGATAGTTGACCGTTTAACGAAGAGTGCTCACTTCCTACCGATCCTCGAGACATATTCATCTGAGAGGTTGGTAGGTCTATTCATCAAAGAGATTGTGACACGTCGCAGTGTACCGGTGTCTATTGTGTCTGATCATGACACTCGGTTTACATCCAGGTTTTGGAAGAGGTTTCATGACGTAATGGGGACGAGGTTATAGGTCAGTACGACTTACCATCCTTAGACAGATAGTTAGTCGGAAAAGACCATCCAGACGTTGGAAGATATGCTCCGAGCATGCATTATTGATTTTGCAGGGAGTTAGGATGAGCACTTACCGTTAGCCGAATTGTCATATAACAACAGTTATCATGCCAGCATTGGTATGCCCCCATATGAGATGCTATACGGGAGAAGGTGTAGGACGCCCATATATTGGGGTGATATTAAACAGATAGAGCTAGGGAGTATTGAGGTAATCGAGGCTATGACTGAAAACTTGGAAAAGATTAAGACTTTTATGAAGGCAGCGAAGGATAGACAAAAGTTGTATGCCGACAAAAGGCATATACCGATCGAGTTCAACGTGGGTGATAGAGTCATGTTGTAGGTATCATCTTGGAAGGGGATCACCCGGTTTAGGAAACGAGGTAAGCTAAGCCCAAGGTACATAGGGCATTTCCGAATCATCACGCGAGTAGGAGAGGTAACCTATGGATTAGAACTACATGATAAGTTAAGTGGAATTCAACCGACATTCCATGTATCTCATTTGAGAAAGTGTTTAGCTGATGAAGACATGATTGTACCACCGGAGGATATCGAAGTGGATAAACGGGTCAATTATGTGGAGCAACCAGTGGCAATCATCGATCGAAAGGAGGAGAGATTGCAAAATAAGGCGATTCCACTTGTGCGTGTGTAGAGGAAATGGCGAAAAGGTTCTAAGTCTACTTGGGAGACTGAAGAAGAAATGAGACATCATTACCCATAGTTATTCGAAGAGTGATGAGTTTCAGGGACGAAACCTTTTTTAAGGGGGGGTAGACTTGTAACACCCGAAATAATTGTCAAAATAAAAGAAAAAGAAAAGTATCTTGAAGAGAATGAAAATGAGTAAAAGTGGAGGGGGCTATGTGTAAAAAGTACAAAACTCAAATATTTTATTATTTTTTGAGTATGGCCTCCCATATCAACTTTCCACCTGTTGCTTTCGACACACAAAGGAGAACAAAAGAAGCAGAAACTTTTCTCTCGGTTTCAAGAAGAAGAAGATGTTTGGTCTTGGTAAGTATTTCTTGCATAATTGGTTCGGTTTTGTTGGGTTTTTGACCATGAAACCAGTTTTATGTGTTCTACGTGTTTGGTTGTTTTTTTGATGTGTTTTAGGTGTTTGAACTCTTGTGCGCACAAGTTTGGAAAAAGTTATACTTCTTGGTTGCGATAGATGAGTCCTAAACCCCGGTTTTTGTGTGTTTCAAACATTTTTGGCGCTGAAAATGCATGTTTAAAGGTTTTTACAACTGTTTAATATCTATCTGTATGTATATATACTTATGTCCTTGGGTTATATGGTTTTTTATATGATGATTGTTGCTTAGAATGATTGGAATAAGCTTAGAACAGGTTCATATGCAGATTGGGTTTGATTATAATTCTGAAAAATTGCGCAACGATTGGCCATGCGCCCAAACAGGGCCCATGACGATTTTTGCATATCCTAAGTACTAGCCCATGCGCCTGAATAGTGTCTATGCGCCTAGGTCTTTTCCTACGCACCCAAGTTCCCCATGCGCCTACTTCTCAAATGCCTAAGTGTTTGGCTCATGCTCCCAAGCAGTGCCCATGCGCCTAGAGTTTCCTATGTTCCTAACTTTCCTATGCGCCTAAGTACCCATGCGCCTGCATAGTGCTCAGGCGCCTACACAATGCTCATGCGCCTAGAAGACTTAGAAAAGTTTCTGATTTTTTGGTAAAATAGAAATTTTAGGATTTGACCCTGGATTATTTTAATGTTTATATTTATTTTTTCATGCATGTTCATGGATTTTATGTTCCCTATTATGTATCTATTATGTGACTTTACGTGGTGTGATTACACTTGTGTACGTAAGGTATTATCATTAAAGAAAGTGAAAAGATTAATGATTAGTGCTAGTGGAACATAATAAATGAATGAAAAGTCTTGCAAGCAAAATTTAAGGAGGTTCACAACCTATTGATGTTTATCAGCTTAACTGTGTGTCTTATAGCATGCTATATTGGCTAACCCATGAGGGTTCACAGACAGGGGGATCAGTCTTGGTGATTGATCCATAGTACGAAACGAGATCCTTGTCGCTTAACCCCGAGGCTAAGGTGGCATTATGCCCAACGATGAGGTATAGTTATGACATGATCTAGAAATAGTGAAACATAATGAAAAGGTACGAAACGGACGAATCCGTACAATAATGAAAGATAATAAGTTTATACTTGATATATGTACAATTGATGCTCATGTATGAAAGCAAAGGAAGTATTTTATTGAAAACAGTATTTTCATGTATAAACTATACAAGGTATTTTAAATGCTTTAAAACTTGAACTCACTCAGCAACGCTGACTTTTATACATTTTCAGTTGGTAGGTAATTTGTTGCTGCGGATGGCATGAAGGAGAAGCTACTTGGCAAATAAGTACTGACATCCATCTTATGCATACATGTTATTTTTGTCTTATAATGCAACTGAATATTATTTTTTAACTTAATAACATGTATTACTTGGCAAAAGTAATTATTAATGCTTGAAATGGTTTTTGTTAAATTATTTCGCTACAATGTGTTTATGATATTTTAATGTATCTTAATATGTTTTAAATATTATGAACGATGAATGTCCAACTGTAAGCGTCCCGGGAACGGGGCCTTACATGCTCTGACTCATCCTGAGGTCTGGAAGTGGATGCCTTTTTCTTCTTAGATACTCTCTTCATGGCCATCCTTTTCTTCCTATTTTGAGTGTTTACTGAGAGGACTGGTCTTGAGTATCAGGTTGTTCTGTTGTGCCTCTCTCGGTTAGGTCCTCTTCCCTCACAGGTTCAGAAGGAGAAGGATTAGAACCCTATTGTGAAATAGAAGATGAGGTTGGCTGAGATGCAACTGAAGGTCCAGGTTGTATTATCTGTGTTGGTTCAACCTTAACCTCTACCTCAGGAGGATCTTGGCTTGGTAGAGAATGCAAGTTGTAACACCCCTGAAATCTAGCCCAATTATAAAGCCTAATGTATTATAGGACCCAATAAAGGTCTGGATTGATTTGGGCTTACCAAAGAAAACTTGTAAAACGAAACTAGCCTTTTGGGCCCAATAAGCCCAATAAGGGCCCGAACATACAAACAAGGCCCATTTAAGGCCCAAATGCATGTTTACGAACTAGTCGAATGAGAAACCGTGAAACAATGAATCCTTATGTGATTTGAGACAACTACGGAAAAGATCCAAACTGAAAACAGATTCAGAACCCATACCGGGTAAAATCCGGCAATTTAACGCGTACTAACATCTGAATTTCCACCAGAATTCGTTATAATGACTTGTCATCCAATTCAAATCCTTGTTAATGCTAAAAATATCATAAATAATGCTTGTTGAAAGATTTTTCATCAATCAAGCATAAACAACAGAAATTCGTAAGCGAAACGAGAAAACCGGTTTTCACCGACATTTAACTGGCGTCTGTTATGACGACCGAGTCTCGTAACTCCGTAAATATTCATCTAATCATTGTTTACTATCATAACATATTAAATTTGATGAATGGTACGTTGTCCGGAATAACTGCGTCCCGAAACGCATCCGTGATGCGAACCGGGTTACGATCAGGTCAAACCCGAGAATTCGTCTGATAAGGCTTTAACGTGACTAACATGGGAAGTTAACAAACAAAAATATCATTTTAATACTTAATTGTATATATTTTGATACCAAAATGATAATATTAACGCTCATTTGATAAAAACGCATAAAACCGTTTTACGTGTTAAATACGCGATAATTTACAACTCGTTTAATGTTTCGGCATGTTTGAAATATGATAAAATTAATAATCTTGGAATATTTATAACATTTGAATAATCGAATCTAACGGGTAGTGAAGTTCATAACGATACGTGAAAATTGATTCGAACGCGTTCCGAACCGACCCTATTTACGAACCCGTTCATTTAACCCTAGTATATAATTAACCTAAACTTCATTCTAGGGTTCAAAAGTCATTTTGAACAGAGAGAGAGAGTGTGAAACGCTGCCCCCTATCTCTCCCCCTGCTCCTCCTCGATCCGGCCGACCACCGGTCGCCGGTGAACTCCTCCGGCGAGTGCCGGCGTGGAACCCCCCCTCCGACGACTCCCCTCGATGGGCCGAGCACTGTGGTGGCCTCAATTTCTCGCGAAACGCAACCTAGTGGCACGAATCGAAGGCAAAATGGCGGTTGCAGGTCGATGTCGAGGAGATGGTTGCCGAGGGTTCATGGTGGGGAGGCTATGATGTCGATTGGCGATGATAGTGGTTGTCGATTGTGGCTGCGACAGCGGTGTGACTGCGAGGGTGGAGATGGCAAGCCGACGGTGGTGTTGGAGGCTGTGGCGGTCGCGATGGTGATGATGGTGGTGTGCGGTCGCGATGGTGGTGGTATTGTTGTGGTGGTTCCCTCACCACCGGGACGACAGCCGATGGTCACGAAGGAAAGGGGGCACCCGAAGGTGTCCCAGACCGCCCCCAATGTCTCTCTTTCTCGATAAGGTACCCCTAGAACCGATTAGTCCATTCTTCCCTTTGTTTTCTTGGGCTGCAAACCACAAATTACTATGATTGTGGGCTGCATGTTGCTGTGGTTGTGATGTTGGCGGCTGCTGATGTAGATTGATGGTGGTTCATGGCAGAAAACAACCACAACACCCGACTGATGGTGGTTTGTGGTGGTTGATGCTGTTCGAGGTGAAATGCAGCAGTTTGATGTTGTTCATGTGGTTGCATGTCGGGTTTTAGATGAAATCCTTAGGATTTGGCTGAAATTGTGGTTGGTGTTGGTGGCTGTTGTTGGTTGTGCATGGTGATGGTGAAGGTGATAGCAGCAGTGGGGTCGGCTCTGGCCGTAGGTGTTGATAACTATGGTTGTGTTTACTGTTGAACAAAGGCGATGGTGGGCATGTTGACTGTGGTGGATGATTGTGGCTGTAGTTGTTAAACAGCCGTGGTAAGGGCGACGGTGGTGGTCGATTAGGGCACCCGAAGGGTGCCTAAGGTAGGACGACAAGGTAATAGGCTGCATGTGGTTGGTATTTGGGTAATGGTTGCAAAACAACAGTAATAGTGAGGTAATCTGTGATTGGGGTTGTGTTGTTGTTTGTTATGGTTGATATTGGCTGCTTTGATGGTTGTCTAGAACTCGGTTAGGCTGATGGTGAAAGTCATGGTTGAAATGATGTTTAAGTGGTGGTATAGCGGTGCTGATCGATGGTGTGGCTGGGGTTGTTGTAGTTGATAATGGGGGTTATCGTGTTAGAATGATATGGTGGCGTGTCGGGTGTCGGTCAAGCATGGTCAACCAAGGTCAACGGATAGCCAACATCAAGAACAATACGAGTGGGTTAGCGAACGTGAACCGAGCGAAAGGTATAATCGCACGCGCAACACATTTGAAATTGAATTATAATTTGCATACGTGTTATTTGAGCTCTAATTAATTAAAGGCTTAAATTATAAAATACGTGAATTATAAACGGAAATGAACGTTATTTATTCAAATTCAACCTAGATAAATGTATGAAGCATTACATTTTGGGGGAATCGGTTATAACATTGTCATTGATTATACAAAGAAATTTACTTCATGTCACGTTAATTCCTTACAATACTTCGGGATGTAAAACTGCATACAAAAAGACATATTTGTACAATAGATACATTAGGTTAACCGATGTTCACGCATACTTAATCACGGCAAATGGGCTTATAATTCTATAATGATCCATTATCTTGTCGTCATTAGCAATTGGCCATCTCATTGTTATTGACATAAATATTAATTGTAACACTCTTTATACAAGTTATCCTCAATCAAGATAACAAATACGATATAAACACGAGCTTTATAAACATCGTTTGAAACGTTATATATTACTTACATTGTTAATTCAAGTTATTTACAAAGATTTGGAATCCATGATATGAATTGATTTTTCGATATTCTTCATACTAAGACACAATTCTTGATTAAATGCACAAATCAACCTAATGTACACGAATCAACTCATGACACTTAACAAATACACAAGAAGCTAAGATACATTAAGGATATTAATCACCAACTTAAATTTAACTAAAGAGCTCAACTGCACGCATGTAATAACATCATGCTAATTCTAAACGTGAATCGTATATGTTCTAGTTAGGATTGCTTTGTTGGTGATCATCCTTTTCTTTATCAAGCTCAGAATTATTTAAGGATACAAGGTGAGTTCTCGTGTCCCCTTTTTATTTTAGTTTTTGGGGATGAAGCATGCTCTATTTTTATTTTAAAACTGAAACTATTATTTTGTGATACTATATAATGCTTATGTTGTGGACTTTGTTGATACCTGCTGATACATGAATCACAATCATTAATTCTTTTGTGAACCGCTTGTTTATATGGATAGATCTATTTGGGGAATCCCCCACACACAGTGGCTCCCGCTACAGGGAGGTACCCCCACTGGAGATCCGAAAGGGTCGTTGTGGCATGTGACAGGTTTTTATAAGAAACAAACGTGGACCTTACTGGCAGGTACGGTCCACCTGCTATGGGGCTCAGCTTCTCCCTGCGGGGTTAACCGGTACAACATAACTTTAGAAGAGGCAAGCCGGGACTGAGTGCAGGGTTGATTGTGATCCCACAACAGCTATAATAGATACAATACTTTAATATATGGACTTTATGAGTCCCTTTTATTTTCTGAATCAAAACCACTTGAACTCACCAACTTTTTAGTTGACACTTTTTCTTTTTGAGCATGTCTTCAGGTACAGCTAGGGAGAATAGTTGAGCTATAGAAGTTACCCAATCCGATGCATGATATGTGGGTAGAGCTTAAAGACACAAGTTGAGCCTAGAAGCCTTAGTTGTCAAAGCCTCAAGAAATATTTACCGAGAGATTGATCACGACACCTATAGATCATAGATGGAAGCACCTTGTGAATTGGAAACAAAGCCAATATTTTAATGTAAATATCATGTGACATTATGAAATAAACCATTTAGTTTCCGCTGCATTTTGGTTATTGTTTACTAATCGTTACGTCCCGCCTCTCTGGGCCCGGGGTGTGACAGATTGGTATCAGAGCCAAAGGTTGTAGAAGTAGGTCTGCTTTGCGAGACCGAAACCACAACCCTATGCACCTCATAGAACCACCTTAGTAAGATGACTCTACTGAGCTTTGCTGAACCAAGGGTGTAGAAATGTGTGTTTGCTTTGCAATACCTAAGTGGTAACCATAAATAGGACCAGCCTAGTAGATTGTTTCCCATAAGAACTCCCATCTTTAACCTGTATACCTTAAGGATTATATCCATATCCCATTAAGAATTCCCTACCCTATATGAAACCTTGATACATTAGGGTAGTACCGATGATAGGTGCACTCGAGTAAATCAGGAAAGGTATGGAACCTTTTGGAGAGACACTTATTTGATTGCACAGTTGACTTTTGTCACTATATGAAACAAATGCTGATAGTTATACACTTGATACGACTTGTGTCGTTACATGAGAAAACTGGAGCATTAAGTACTAGGAATGTTAGAAACCAACGCTGTGCACATGTATCAGGACTTAAATCCTGGAGAGACACTTATCTGATTGCACAGTTGACCTTTATCACTATATGAAACAACTGCTGTTAGCTATACACTTGATGCGACTTGTGTCGTTACATGAGACAACTATTATGATGATACTTGCTTATATGCCTCATTTGTAGGATGATACATGTTGGAATTTGGTGGTAAGATAGTAACCATGATGCCTTTTTGTTTGCTCTGCTCCCTAGGATAGCATGTACCTGAATGCTCATTTATTGCTCGATTTGTTGAAACTAACTTTGAGACAATTTTTTTTGGGTTAACAAGAATGTTGACATAATTTGAATCTAAGTGTGCTTAATTGCAGATGATGACCAAATGAGAACTTTAACTAAAGATCTAATTACACAAAACTTCGAACTTGTGATGGGAATGACTAGAATGACAGTGTAAGGTAAATTGACGATTACGGGTGCACACGTAATGGTGAATTTACAGGTACACTTGAATTCTGGTGGGCCCTGTCATGTAAACTAATATCAAAGTATAACACTCAAGAAACAAATAAATACAAGTTATAAACACGAATATCCAACATATAATTCATGAATATATACATTCCCAAAACTTTCGTGCTGGACGAAGAAATTTGACACTTGAAGAGCTACCAAGGACGACGTTGTAGTAACTATTCTTTTTCTTCATCTTCTCTTTACTTTTGTTCTGCTACCCTATTGGGTTACAATGATGCAATTATCTGACTTAAAGGAATATCCTGGATATCATCTCCGATTGCGATTGATTATCACATTTCTTAATACTATGCTCGTGAAATCTTCCATCATCTTAAACCGTTAGTCATCTAATGACAATTTTCACACGAAACTTAGGTTGACCTATTTGGACCCTGCTCTTAACTAACCGTGCTGTTGATAAATTTCTGAGTGCCATAATAAATAGAAGATGAAACATCGTTCTAAAATCCAGATTCTCCGGAGGTAAAGATCCAAGTGCCAGGGTTAATTGCAGAGAAAAGCTAACCTTCGAGATTCAAGACAAAAATCTAAACTTACAACTTCTTTGGATCCCTGATTTTTCCACCCACCCTCTGTTCTCGATTTATTCTCTTAATGAGTAGTGCTACTCACTTTAAGCCCTATGGCACGACCCTCATCGTTGGAAACGCGTGATAGCCGATGCGGGAAAACTTTAAAACCTTGTAAGTTATCTCTACTCGGAGATCTCTACTATTTGGGTGATAAGTTCGTGATTCGAGCGCGAAGATCTGAATTAGAATACGACCTCGAACTACATGATACGTTATTAGAGTGGTAGTTAACCTTCTTGTGCTAGCGAGCACCTTCATAACGTCCTAAGCTTGTTCGAATCGATGCGGTCGATAATAATGAAGAATTCATGGGGAGAACTCATGATCGAACTTAAAGGATGGTATTGTTCCAAAAGATGTACTAAGAAACATAGAAGATCAGCTACAAGAAATCTCATGTGTTAAATCACTTGAGATCCAACTACAACGAAGTGATAGACATGCAGATGATTGTAGGCAAAGAAAGTCTGCATAATCATCCCCGATCGTAAGCATTGGTGTTATTCCTCTCTAAATTTTCAAACCTCTCCTAAAATGATTCTCTAATACCTCACCCTATAACGCTCCATAACGTCGGAAATTCGAGCAAAAAGTCTTACTCTCATATCTTGTTGGGACAATTGATATGATTATAAAGGATTGGAATCTGAACAGAGCTACTTGCTTCACGAATAGACCCTCTACAGGGCACAGTTACCTTGTAGAATATGGACCGAGGAAGTGGTCATCTAGAAGGTTGACCTTAATTGGGAAGCATTGTGAAGAAATTAGTAGAAACGTTTGCAGCAACTCTGTAGCTTAAGACAACAAGTTGAGGTTGCTCTTAAGGAAATTGAGTCGGAGAATAGAAGTAAAATATGTAAATGGAGGTGCTGGACTTGAAACTTATATTAAGGAGCTCGTGAAGGGAAGGCGAATCCAAGAGCTGTTAGATAAACGGATCATAAGGCATAGGGTGTCACCTTGAAGAACCCTGATACACATTGTGGGGAGAAGGATGGAATGCTACTAATATGGATAGACTATCAAGAGTCGAATAAAGTTACCTAGAAGAAGCGATACCCCTTTCCCAGAATTGTTAATCTGCTTAATCAGTTGCAAGATACTACTTACACCTTGAATGTATCAGCCGAGAATATAAGTGAAACGATGGTACAAGGTAATCTCCTAGCCACAGAAACATGCGAAGGGTTACATTGTACATGAACTTGAACTATGGGGCGCGACGTTTACTAAATAAAAAAAATAATAATAAAAAAATATGCATTTGGATACTTTATCTGTTCTACTCACCCAAACTACCCATTAGAATACTAGTTCAAACACCATAGGGTGATCGACAATCGGTAATGTCATCCGTATTGTTCTAAGACATCTGTATTTCCAAATGCGAGTGAACAAGTCCTGACCGCATCTGTATCTGCTTACCCTCTTTGACGAATGCAGATTGCCTACAGTTAGGCTTTTCTTCCATTGCCTTCGTCGTATCATTACTTGGACTTGAAAATTCTCCTAGCGTTGGTTCCCGAGAGTTTGTGGCATATCCTAGATGGGAAAACTCTCGACATGCGTAAGTTAAGATGGATGGAACTACTTGAAGACTGAGATTGTTATATACAGTATTGTTCCGGGAGTAGGAAGGTTGGAAAGGAATTGACTATTGTGTGTGACCTATCTTCTTCATTCATATCAGTCGCGAAAACTTTTTCGTTTTAACTTGGCCGGATCAAGTATGCTAATTCCAGATATTAAATTGTACTCTTGGGGAAACCAAATCCTCCTTGGTCTGAAGTCTTTAATCTATGACATCTTATGACCCATTTCCTTATGATTCTAAGGAGTTACTAGTGACATATAGCTGACCTGACTATTACGTCTAATTGGAGTCATTCACACCAACATCTGATTCTTCACAATCTTTCATAAGATTCTTCGTGAGGACGGTAATACCGCCGAGAGTTTGGTGTTCGTCTCCTTGCTAGATTACCTGAATGTTAGGTAGTGAATCACAATGGAACACCTTTTCTTGTCAACATCTGTACAAATATCAACTAATCGAGTACTGAATCCAAATATCTATGCATGAAACAACTCACTAGTTTTGACAAGCATGTTCAAACATCAGAATACTTACTTGAATCTAAACAAACCCAATTATTCGATAAATAACCGACAACATTCATCCTGGAATGCTCAGCTGAACAGCTTTAAATTCTTAAGACTCATATTATGAGTGTAACACACTCGGAAACAATGTTAGCGATACTAAAATTTCGAGGACGAAATTTCTAAAAGGTGGGGAGAATGTAACACCCCTGAAATCTAGCCCAATTATAAAGCCTAATGTATTATAGGACCCAATAAAGGTCCGGATTGATTTGGGCTTACCAAAGAAAACTTGTAAAACGAAACTAGCCTTTTGGGCCCAATAAGCCCAATAAGGGCCCGAACATACAAACAAGGCCCATTTAAGGCCCAAATGCATGTTTACGAACTAGTCGAATGAGAAACCGTGAAACAATGAATCCTTATGTGATTTGAGACAACTACGGAAAAGATCCAAACTGAAAACAGATTCAGAACCCATACCGGGTAAAATCCGGCAATTTAACGCGTACTAACATCTGAATTTCCACCAGAATTCGTTATAATGACTTGTCATCCAATTCAAATCCTTGTTAATGCTAAAAATATCATAAATAATGCTTGTTGAAAGATTTTTCATCAATCAAGCATAAACAACAGAAATTCGTAAGCGAAACGAGAAAACCGGTTTTCACCGACATTTAACTGGCGTCTGTTATGACGACCGAGTCTCGTAACTCCGTAAATATTCATCTAATCATTGTTTACTATCATAACATATTAAATTTGATGAATGGTACGTTGTCCGGAATAACTGCGTCCCGAAACGCATCCGTGATGCGAACCGGGTTACGATCAGGTCAAACCCGAGAATTCGTCTGATAAGGCTTTAACGTGACTAACATGGGAAGTTAACAAACAAAAATATCATTTTAATACTTAATTGTATATATTTTGATACCAAAATGATAATATTAACGCTCATTTGATAAAAACGCATAAAACCGTTTTACGTGTTAAATACGCGATAATTTACAACTCGTTTAATGTTTCGGCATGTTTGAAATATGATAAAATTAATAATCTTGGAATATTTATAACATTTGAATAATCGAATCTAACGGGTAGTGAAGTTCATAACGATACGTGAAAATTGATTCGAACGCGTTCCGAACCGACCCTATTTACGAACCCGTTCATTTAACCCTAGTATATAATTAACCTAAACTTCATTCTAGGGTTCAAAAGTCATTTTGAACAGAGAGAGAGAGTGTGAAACGCTGCCCCCTATCTCTCCCCCTGCTCCTCCTCGATCCGGCCGACCACCGGTCGCCGGTGAACTCCTCCGGCGAGTGCCGGCGTGGAACCCCCCCTCCGACGACTCCCCTCGATGGGCCGAGCACTGTGGTGGCCTCAATTTCTCGCGAAACGCAACCTAGTGGCACGAATCGAAGGCAAAATGGCGGTTGCAGGTCGATGTCGAGGAGATGGTTGCCGAGGGTTCATGGTGGGGAGGCTATGATGTCGATTGGCGATGATAGTGGTTGTCGATTGTGGCTGCGACAGCGGTGTGACTGCGAGGGTGGAGATGGCAAGCCGACGGTGGTGTTGGAGGCTGTGGCGGTCGCGATGGTGATGATGGTGGTGTGCGGTCGCGATGGTGGTGGTATTGTTGTGGTGGTTCCCTCACCACCGGGACGACAGCCGATGGTCACGAAGGAAAGGGGGCACCCGAAGGTGTCCCAGACCGCCCCCAATGTCTCTCTTTCTCGATAAGGTACCCCTAGAACCGATTAGTCCATTCTTCCCTTTGTTTTCTTGGGTTGCAAACCACAAATTACTATGATTGTGGGCTGCATGTTGCTGTGGTTGTGATGTTGGCGGCTGCTGATGTAGATTGATGGTGGTTCATGGCAGAAAACAACCACAACACCCGACTGATGGTGGTTTGTGGTGGTTGATGCTGTTCGAGGTGAAATGTAGCAGTTTGATGTTGTTCATGTGGTTGCATGTCGGGTTTTAGATGAAATCCTTAGGATTTGGCTGAAATTGTGGTTGGTGTTGGTGGCTGTTGTTGGTTGTGCATGGTGATGGTGAAGGTGATAGCAACAGTGGGGTCGGCTCTGGCCGTAGGTGTTGATAACTATGGTTGTGTTTACTGTTGAACAAAGGCGATGGTGGGCATGTTGACTGTGGTGGATGATTGTGGCTGTAGTTGTTAAACAGCCGTGGTAAGGGCGACGGTGGTGGTCGATTAGGGCACCCGAAGGGTGCCTAAGGTAGGACGACAAGGTAATAGGCTGCATGTGGTTGGTATTTGGGTAATGGTTGCAAAACAACAGTAATAGTGAGGTAATCTGTGATTGGGGTTGTGTTGTTGTTTGTTATGGTTGATATTGGCTGCTTTGATGGTTGTCTAGAACTCGGTTAGGCTGATGGTGAAAGTCATGGTTGAAATGATGTTTAAGTGGTGGTATAGCGGTGCTGATCGATGGTGTGGCTGGGGTTGTTGTAGTTGATAATGGGGGTTATCGTGTTAGAATGATATGGTGGCGTGTCGGGTGTCGGTCAAGCATGGTCAACCAAGGTCAACGGATAGCCAACATCAAGAACAATACGAGTGGGTTAGCGAACGTGAACCGAGCGAAAGGTATAATCGCACGCGCAACACATTTGAAATTGAATTATAATTTGCATACGTGTTATTTGAGCTCTAATTAATTAAAGGCTTAAATTATAAAATAAGTGAATTATAAACGGAAATGAACGTTATTTATTCAAATTCAACCTAGATAAATGTATGAAGCATTACATTTTGGGGGAATCGGTTATAACATTGTCATTGATTATACAAAGAAATTTACTTCATGTCACGTTAATTCCTTACAATACTTCGGGATGTAAAACTGCATACAAAAAGACATATTTGTACAATAGATACATTAGGTTAACCGATGTTCACGCATACTTAATCACGGAAAATGGGCTTATAATTCTATAATGATCCATTATCTTGTCGTCATTAGCAATTGGCCATCTCATTGTTATTGACATAAATATTAATTGTAACACTCTTTATACAAGTTATCCTCAATCAAGATAACAAATACGATATAAACACGAGCTTTATGAACATCGTTTGAAACGTTATATATTACTTACATTGTTAATTCAAGTTATTTACAAAGATTTGGAATCCATGATATGAATTGATTTTTCGATATTCTTCATACTAAGACACAATTCTTGATTAAATGCACAAATCAACCTAATGTACACGAATCAACTCATGACACTTAACAAATACACAAGAAGCTAAGATACATTAAGGATATTAATCACCAACTTAAATTTAACTAAAGAGCTCAACTGCACGCATGTAATAACATCATGCTAATTCTAAACGTGAATCGTATATGTTCTAGTTAGGATTGCTTTGTTGGTGATCATCCTTTTCTTTATCAAGCTCAGAATTATTTAAGGATACAAGGTGAGTTCTCGTGTCCCCTTTTTATTTTAGTTTTTGGGGATGAAGCATGCTCTATTTTATTTTAAAACTGAAACTATTATTTTGTGATACTATATAATGCTTATGTTGTGGACTTTGTTGATACCTGCTGATACATGAATCACAATCATTAATTCTTTTGTGAACCGCTTGTTTATATGGATAGATCTATTTGGGGAATCCCCCACACACAGTGGCTCCCGCTACAGGGAGGTACCCCCACTGGAGATCCGAAAGGGTCGTTGTGGCATGTGACAGGTTTTTATAAGAAACAAACGTGGACCTTACTGGCAGGTACGGTCCACCTGCTATGGGGCTCAGCTTCTCCCTGCGGGGTTAACCGGTACAACATAACTTTAGAAGAGGCAAGCCGGGACTGAGTGCAGGGTTGATTGTGATCCCACAACAGCTATAATAGATACAATACTTTAATATATGGACTTTATGAGTCCCTTTTATTTTCTGAATCAAAACCACTTGAACTCACCAACTTTTTAGTTGACACTTTTTCTTTTTGAGCATGTCTTCAGGTACAGCTAGGGAGAATAGTTGAGCTATAGAAGTTACCCAATCCGATGCATGATATGTGGGTAGAGCTTAAAGACACAAGTTGAGCCTAGAAGCCTTAGTTGTCAAAGCCTCAAGAAATATTTACCGAGAGATTGATCACGACACCTATAGATCATAGATGGAAGCACCTTGTGAATTGGAAACAAAGCCAATATTTTAATGTAAATATCATGTGACATTATGAAATAAACCGTTTAGTTTCCGCTGCATTTTGGTTATTGTTTACTAATCGTTACGTCCCGCCTCTCTGGGCCCGGGGTGTGACAGATTGGTATCAGAGCCAAAGGTTGTAGAAGTAGGTCTGCTTTGCGAGACCGAAACCACAACCCTATGCACCTCATAGAACCACCTTAGTAAGATGACTCTACTGAGCTTTGCTGAACCAAGGGTGTAGAAATGTGTGTTTGCTTTGCAATACCTAAGTGGTAACCATGAATAGGACCAGCCTAGTAGATTGTTTCCCATAAGAACTCCCATCTTTAACCTGTATACCTTAAGGATTATATCCATATCCCATTAAGAATTCCCTACCCTATATGAAACCTTGATACATTAGGGTAGTACCGATGATAGGTGCACTCGAGTAAATCAGGAAAGGTATGGAACCTTTTGGAGAGACACTTATTTGATTGCACAGTTGACTTTTGTCACTATATGAAACAAATGCTGATAGTTATACACTTGATACGACTTGTGTCGTTACATGAGAAAACTGGAGCATTAAGTACTAGGAATGTTAGAAACCAACGCTGTGCACATGTATCAGGACTTAAATCCTGGAGAGACACTTATCTGATTGCACAGTTGACCTTTATCACTATATGAAACAACTGCTGTTAGCTATACACTTGATACGACTTGTGTCGTTACATGAGACAACTATTATGATGATACTTGCTTATATGCCTCATTTGTAGGATGATACATGTTGGAATTTGGTGGTAAGATAGTAACCATGATGCCTTTTTGTTTGCTCTGCTCCCTAGGATAGCATGTACCTGAATGCTCATTTATTGCTTGATTTGTTGAAACTAACTTTGAGACAATTTTTTTGGGTTAACAAGAATGTTGACATAATTTGAATCTAAGTGTGCTTAATTGCAGATGATGACCAAATGAGAACTTTAACTCAAGATCTAATTACACAAAACTTCGAACTTGTGATGGGAATGACTAGAATGACAGTGTAAGGTAAATTGACGATTACGGGTGCACACGTAATGGTGAATTTACAGGTACACTTGAATTCTGGTGGGCCCTGTCATGTAAACTAATATCAAAGTATAACACTCAAGAAACAAATAAATACAAGTTATAAACACGAATATCCAACATATAATACATGAATATATACATTCCCAAAACTTTCGTGCTGGACGAAGAAATTTGACACTTGAAGAGCTACCAAGGACGACGTTGTAGTAACTATTCTTTTTCTTCATCTTCTCTTTACTTTTGTTCTGCTACCCTATTGGGTTACAATGATGCAATTATCTGACTTAAAGGAATATCCTGGATATCATCTCCGATTGCGATTAATATCACATTTCTTAATACTATGCTCGTGAAATCTTCCATCATCTTAAACCGTTAGTCATCTAATGACAATTTTCACACGAAACTTAGGTTGACCTATTTGGACCCTGCTCTTAACTAACCGTGCTGTTGATAAATTTCTGAGTGCCATAATAAATAGAAGATGAAACATCGTTCTAAAATCTAGATTCTCCGGAGGTAAAGATCCAAGTGCCAGGGTTAATTGCAGAGAAAAGCTAACCTTCGAGATTCAAGACAAAAATCTAAACTTACAACTTCTTTGGATCCCTGATTTTTCCACCCACCCTCTGTTCTCGATTTATTCTCTTAATGAGTAGTGCTACTCACTTTAAGCCCTATGGCACGACCCTCATCCTTGGAAACGCGTGATAGCCGATGCGGGAAAACTTTAAAACCTTGTAAGTTATCTCTACTCGGAGATCTCTACTATTTGGGTGATAAGTTCGTGATTCGAGCGCGAAGATCTGAATTAGAATACGACCTCGAACTACATGATACGTTATTAGAGTGGTAGTTAACCTTCTTGTGCTAGCGAGCACCTTCATAACGTCCTAAGCTTGTTCGAATCGATGCGGTCGATAATAATGAAGAATTCATGGGGAGAACTCATGATCGAACTTAAAGGATGGTATTGTTCCAAAAGATGTACTAAGAAACATAGAAGATCAGCTACAAGAAATCTCATGTGTTAAATCACTTGAGATCCAACTACAACGAAGTGATAGACATGCAGATGATTGTAGGCAAAGAAAGTCTGCATAATCATCCCCGATCGTAAGCATTGGTGTTATTCCTCTCTAAATTTTCAAACCTCTCCTAAAATGATTCTCTAATACCTCACCCTATAACGCTCCATAACGTCGGAAATTCGAGCAAAAAGTCTTACTCTCATATCTTGTTGGGATAATTGATATGATTATAAAGGATTGGAATCTGAACAGAGCTACTTGCTTCACGAATAGACCCTCTACAGGGCACAGTTACCTTGTAGAATATGGACCGAGGAAGTGGTCATCTAGAAGGTTGACCTTAATTGGGAAGCATTGTGAAGAAATTAGTAGAAACGTTTGCAGCAACTCTGTAGCTTAAGACAACAAGTTGAGGTTGCTCTTAAGGAAATTGAGTCGGAGAATAGAAGTAAAATATGTAAATGGAGGTGCTGGACTTTATGAGTCCCTTTTATTTTCTGAATCAAAACCACTTGAACTCACCAACTTTTTAGTTGACACTTTTTCTTTTTGAGCATGTCTTCAGGTACAGCTAGGGAGAATAGTTGAGCTATAGAAGTTACCCAATCCGATGCATGATATGTGGGTAGAGCTTAAAGACACAAGTTGAGCCTAGAAGCCTTAGTTGTCAAAGCCTCAAGAAATATTTACCGAGAGATTGATCACGACACCTATAGATCATAGATGGAAGCACCTTGTGAATTGGAAACAAAGCCAATATTTTAATGTAAATATCATGTGACATTATGAAATAAACCGTTTAGTTTCCGCTGCATTTTGGTTATTGTTTACTAATCGTTACGTCCCGCCTCTCTGGGCCCGGGGTGTGACACAAGTCCACAAGCTCTCCCTTTTTAATCTTTCGCTTGATCACTCTAATGTGCTTATCCATAGTCGATAGAGACATTGGACCAAGCCTCATTCCGGAGAATCCATACAGCTTCACGAAGCTCATCATCCCCTGTCTGTTAACAGACTTCTTTTGACTCTTTTGGATGATAGCTCTTGACTTTGTAGCTTCTTCCTTCATCTTTCTCTTAGCAGCCTTTTGTTCATTGATGAACTGTTATTCCAGATGCTTAAGATATTAGAATTCAAAATATTCATATAAGAGGGGAAGAAGTGCAAATGCCTGATAGAGTCCTGTGGCACTCAGGTAGTGGATCATGTTTTGTCTGTTAGCCTCTTTATCTACCTGAGATTGTTCAGTTGTCACAATCTCTCTCTCAGGGCTTTCATAAACATGGGAGAGAGTAGGAGCATGTTTGTACAACCTCTTTTGCATTCTTTCTTCTATAACTTTGAGGATCAGTTCTTCATCCTCTGCCTCCTTCTTCTCCTTTAACAGCTCTAACTCTGCCAGTTAATTTAGCTCTTCTAAGGGAAGAGAGTTGTGTTCATCAATATTATAGTTCTTGGTTCCCAAATAGTTCAATCTGGCAGCCCTCAACTCATCATCCTGAGTGTTTGGCCTGGGGGCTGTCCTGATTGTAGCTTCCATGAAGCCTGAAGAACTAGTCGAACTCTCTCCCCTTAGATTCATCTTCCTCTCTCTTTCCTCCTTCTCAATCTCCTTTGAGGTCAGAAATCTCAAGTTGCTGATCATTGACCTTTCTTTGCAAGGTAGTCACTTAAGATTTTAAGGGACTAACCTTGGTGACTAAATAGGTGCATGTTTTTGTCAATTTTTGCACCTTTAGTCTGAGATTCCCCTCATCTTCAGTAGAAGAATCACTGCAGGATGAGAGAATTGTACCTAAGTCTTCTTCCTCATCACCAGCTTGTTGTTCTTGGCTGCTGGATTTCCCCTGCTCACTGACAACTTTAGTTGAAGTGTCAATGGGCTGGGTTGCCATCAATTAAGGTCTTAATGATGTAATCACTTGCAGAAGTAAGAGCCTCTTCCATATGGATCTCCTAAACAGGTTCAGGAAGATCCACCTCAGTTGGGGGTGGATGATGTGGGCTAGATATGGGTGACATAGGAGTATTTATCTCTCTTTGAGCATGGAAAGAGAAGAGAGATTCATGACACTCACTGAGTGCCATATCCTCATCATCATAGAATTCAGGGCTGGGAATTGGCTGGTTTACATCTAGAGGTTGGGGATGGTAACTTTCCTTTGAAGGTGGTTCACTAGAGTGTTAAGACTCTGAGTGAAGACTTAAGGCTTCTTTGGTTATGAGCTTTTCAGTCTGAGCATGAGGAACCTCATGACTAATCATTCGTGAGATGGGATTGGTTTGCTCCTCAAGAGAAGTGGGAGCTCTAGTGTCTACTTCCTCCTGTATGGGTGGTGATATGGGTGCCTGCACAAGTTGAATAACTTGTGCAAGGGTTCATTTGGATTTTCTTTTGTAGGTGATGGTTATTTGTGGCTTTGTGGTTTGTCTTGATATGGAAGGTGTGGGTTCAACACTAACTGGTGCTGCTAGGTTGTCACCTTGGGCAATGAGCTCTAACATTTTTAGGACCAGGGCTGTTTCTACCCCTAAGAAGCCAACAGTTGGCTTTCTCATATCTTGAAGATGCCGGGCTTCATCTATCCCAATTTTAGAATATAGCCTGTTCCCCTCAACTGTGAGCCCGGTTCACAGTTGAGAATATGATGGACACATCTAGGGAACATATAATATTCTAAGGAGTCCAAGTTTGCAAGCAAATTATTGTACACAAATTGTGAATACCTGAACTTGATCCCATGAACCATCCCATGGACTATGAAAGAGAGGTCTTCTGGAATTTGGTCCCATCCTCCATGTTTGTTAGATAAACTCTGGACAATGATATGGAGGAGGTACTTCCATTGAGAGGAAACCTTCCCTTTCTTGAAGGTTCTAACTGAGAAGTCACCTTTATAGCCGTCTTCTCAAAGGAGTGGTTTACAGTTGATTTTGGGAAGGACAATTCACCATCTGCATCATCCAGCTATAGATGAAAGTTCATGGAAGCTGGAGTGATAAAGATTGTCCTCCCCTGCACTGTGGTAGACACTGCCTTTTCCCCATCCATGGTGACCTCTTGGCAGGTCCTTTAAAACTCCAAAAGTTGATCCTTATAGAGTGGAGGATCAATGGTGAGGGAGGTGAAGTAGTGAGATAGAGAAAGAAAGCAGTAAACCTCTAAGAAACTTGAATCTTTCTTAGAGTTTAATAGAGTAACCAGATTATGTTGCCTGTGAAGCTTCATGATGGAAAAATCTGATTGGTTTCTTCAGTTGAAGTTGGCCATTTGAGGTAGCTTTGAGGTGAAGGAAGGTAAGAACAAAGGCGGTGAGTGGGTATTTAGGTTTGGAGAATTTGCAGATGAAGAAGATAGTGAAAGTGGGGGAACCATTAGGTATATTTGTATGATATGGACTTAAGACAAAGTTAATGCAAAAGAATAAACTTTGAAGTCCGAATGTTGGTCCCACCTCTGAGAAAGTGACCAAAAAGGTAATTTTCTTGGAAGTTGAAACTCTTCCGAAGGTAATTTATCTTCAGAAGTTTTGTGAAAAACTTCCGAAGCTAAATTTTAACTTCGGAAGATATTCCTAAGCTTAGTGAGAAATGGCTTCGGAAGAAAAATTAGTTGACGTATTTTCTCTTCCGAAGAGTATTTAGTTTCGTTAGATATTAAAACTAGAATGTTTTATTATTAAAGAGAATAAATCTTCCGAGACATAATTGCTTTCGGAAGAAATTTGTTATTCAAATGCATATAAGTAGTTAGAAGCATATTTTGGCTTTAGAAGAAATGTAAGCATTTCATCCGAAGGTAAAATTTTTTTAAGTAGCTATGTGATTTGAAGACTTAAAATTCTTCCGAAGGCAATGCTAATGTCTGTCGAAAGAAAACACACTTGGTAATTTTCAAAATGCTAAGGAGTATCATTTGAAAAAGATTTTCTTCCAAGATAAGCTGGAGTCATGTAGGTGATAGATTAGACAACTTAGGACAATTCCTTTAGAAATAATATAGATTAAGTTTTAAGAAAATCTATTCAAGGTTAATCATCCCAATAGCTGATATAAGATATTTAAATCTCTATTCATCAAAAGCCTTTATGAACAGATAAATATATTGTTCATTTGTATTAACCTTGATTAGTTTTATCAATCCCTTTTCATGATTATCTATAATTAGATAATACCTGATGTTGATGTGCTTTGTGCTTGAGTGCTGCACAGGATTCTCTATGGTAGAGATAAAACTGTTGTTGTCTATATGGATGGGAGTCTCTTTGAAGTTATATCCATAGTCTAGCATCTGATTCTGAATCCAAAGTACTTGAGCATAGCAGATTGCAACAACAATGTATTTAGCTTCAGCAGTTGATGCAGGTACACAGGATTGTTTCTTGCATTTCCATGAGACTATCCTTCCACCAAGGAATTGACATCCCCTAGATGTGGACTTTGTAGTCATGTTACAGCCACCATAGTCCTTATTATATAGGCATACAGATTAAAGTCAGAATTATTTGGATGCCAAAGGCCTAGCTTAAGGGCACCTTTAAGATATCTATGAATTCTTTTAACAACAACCAGGTGTGACATCTTGGGAATAGCTTGATATCTTGTACATATGTATGTAGCAAACATGATATTAGGCCTGTTGGCTATAAGATACCTGAGAGACCCAATCATAGCCCTGTAAAGATGTTCATCTACACACTCCCCCTCAAGATCAGGTCCAAGAGAGTGGTTTCTGGCTATGGGTGTCTTTGCAACCTTACATTCAGTCATGTTGAATCTTATAAGTATGTCCTGTATATACTTTAACTGACTTATGAAGATGCCATTATCAACTTGCTTCACTTAAATTCCCAGAAAGAAATTGAGTTCCCCCATGGCGTTCATTTCAAATATATTCTTTATCAGCTTCATAAAGTCTTTGCAGAGCTTTGGATTAGTTAACCCAAAGATAATGGCATCTATATATACCTGAACCAGCATCAAGTCATTCCCTATTCCTTTGATGAAGAGAGTTCTATCTATAGCACCCTCTTGTAGCCATGCTGAAAAATATATTGAAATAGTGTCACATACCACTTTCTAGGAGCTTGGTGCAGCATATAAAAGCTTTATCAAGCTGGCAGACATAATCAGGATGGTTTGGGTCAGCAAAGCTAGGTGGTTGTTTGACATACACCTCTTCATCAATAACCCTATGTAAAAATACACACTTGACATCAAGTTGGTAGGCCTTGAAGTCCTTGGATGCAACAAATGCCAAGAATATCCTAACAGCATCAAGTCTTGCTACAGGAGCAAAGAGATCAATGTAATCAATTCCTTCTTCTTATCTGTACCCTTGAACAACCAGTCTTGCCTTGTTCTTGATTACAAGTCCTCTATCATCTTTCTTATTCCTAAAAACCCATTTGCTTTCTATGATAGTCTTCCCTTGAGGAAGAGGACATAAGCTCCAAACCTTTTTCCTTTTAAATTAAAGAAACTCCTCTTGCATTGCTTCAATTCAACTTCTATCCTTCAAAGCCTCATCAACTTCCTTTGGCTCCATCTGGGATAAGAAACAAGAGTATAGACAAATATTTTTATCATGGGTTTGTCCTCTTGTTCTCACCCCTTTTCAATATCTCTAATGATGTTTGTTGTGGGGTGTGACTTGTGGATCCTAAGTTGAGGAATCATAGCAAGTTGATTATACAGATCTAAATTTGAGAAGTTTAGATCTGGCAATGAAGTGTCTCCCACTATAAGGCCCCGTTCCCGGGCACCTTACGGTTGGTCATTCATTGCACATAAAAACATTTCAAACGTATATTCACTTTGCAGCGGAATTTAAAACTTTCATTTATAACTAAAACATGTCATTTGATAACGTTTCTATATTCGTTTACATCTTAAAATACATTGACATGTCAAAATACGGATGCCTGCCTCATCGAAAACTGAGTAGTCGCCTCGTGCCATCCTCAGCAACATACCTGCCAACTGGAAACACATCAAAGTCAGCGTTGCTGAGTGAGTTCTAGTTTTATATTAAAAACATACTTTTCTTTCGTTAAAACCTTTCTTTCAAAACCATACTATACTTTCGTATATGAACACACATCATATGTACATACACATAGATAATATCATTATTATCTTCTTTCCTCATTCATTCTTTATCTTTAACTTTCATTCAATCTCTGTCTGTCATTCGTTCATTGTCTATCTTTCACTTCTATCTAGATCCGGTCACACTTTACCCTCTTCAAGGCACACAACCATGATTACTGAGGTCAAGTGACAAGGATCCCGTTCATGCGTTAACACTATGTTCCTTCCGTTCATTATTTTCATTCGTTCGTTCTTTAGCTTCCGTTAAGTTCATTATCTTTCGTTCGTTTCATAATTTCTTTCTTTCACAATTATCTCTCTCATTCATCAACTCACGCGATACTCCCAACTCATGTCCGAAGACTGATACTGTGCTGGGGCCTGCTCACAAACCCTCGACTCATGTCCGAAGACTGACACAGCACCGGAGCACGCGATACGTTCCTCATTCGTCTCATCTCACTCTCACGCACTACTCCCGACTCATGTCCGAAGACTGATACTGTGCCGGGGCCTGCTCACAAACCCCCGACTCATGTCCGAAGACTGACATAGTACCGGAGCATGCGATCCTCTACCAACTCACGCGATACTCCCGACTCATGTTCGAAGACTGATACTGTGCCGGGGCCTGCTCACAAACCCCTGACTCATGTCCGAAGACTGACACAGTACCGGAGCATGCGATCTTCTACTCATCCAACTAGATCCTGTCTCATGCAATATCCCCGACTCATGATCGAAAGCTGATGCTGCGCCGGGGCCTGCTCACAAACCCCCGACTCATGTCCATAGACTGACACAGCACCGGGATACGCGACAAAGATCCCATACGAGTCAATCACAGAGATTGAACTCCATCCGAGTCTGTTGCAACACAAAGTCGCTCACCTCATACTATGCTTGGCTTTATGCCACACCCCCGAAGTTAATCATAACTCGGGTAACAACACCCCCATCAAAGTGGGTAACATCACCCCCACCGAAGTGGGTAACTATGACATACTACACCCCCACTATGTCGGTACCTACTATACACCATGTACCATCCCGGTGGTCCGTCACAAGACTGGAACATCTGCGTATGCCCTTAAAGAGTCGTGCATATTGGTACACTTCGCTTGCAAGCCTCTCTCGTTTTTATTCGTTCATTAATGATTCATTCAATCATCGTATTTCTCTTTTATTATCTTTCACTTTACGTTGTTAATACTTTTCATTCGTTCATAAACAATACACGTAAAGATATGGAAAGATAAACATGCATCGAAACAAGGAACATCGACATTTACAAATCATCAGTATTCACCATCTATCATGGCGACATCATACTTAACATACATACATCATGCATACATATGCAATACTATCGTCATCGTGTCCACTTAACTTCTAAGCCTCTATAGTTATCGCACATGTATTTACGAGAGCTATCACGTCACTTCCTACCGATGCTCTTCTCCCGAAGGCCTGTAATTGAACTACGTCTATTCTCGTACATAACAGCCCTACTTGAGTGATTGAACATACGCCAGTCGCATGGCCTCCTTGCGACTAAATCTTACGATTGGACAACTATGCGAATGGGCATACAGTCGTGCGACTAGCCCTTCAGTCGCATAGCCCTAACTGGGCAGCGACTGGAGTTCATCACAAACAGCAGCCGCGACATTCGGCTTCCAAACTCATCCAGACCTCGTTTGAGCTCAAATAGCCCCTCTAATCCATAGGGAAACATACCTCGACCTCATACAAGCCTATCCTAGCCCGAAATCAAGCCCTAAACGTACCGTACACATACACATACGTACATACACGGGTTAAACACCCAAAAACTCGAAAATAGGGTTTCAGATGTGTTCCAGCCCCAAAACCATTCAAAAACATGTAAAAGAGGGGTCTTAGAACTCACCTGTACTTGACGAGTGGCTTCTCAATCAAGCTTTAAAAGATAGGGTTGCACTACACCACCTGTAGATAAGTTAACACTCAAAGGAGTTAATTTCTGCCTAATTTCGCTGCTAGATTCGCTGAGAGATTCGCTGATAGATTCTCTGCTAGATTCGCTGCTAGATTCTCTGGCATCTTTGCTGCCAGTTTCGCCCAACTTTCGTTGGATGACAATGCCAGCGAATCTACCAGAGAATCTATAGATTCGCTGATAGATTCTCTGCTAGATTCTCTGCTAGATTCTCTGGACGAATACATAGGTTCGCTGGATAAATACTTAGGTTCGCTGAACGAGCTGAAAATTACAAACCAACCCATTTTTAACCCAAAACTTCGATCTTTTACACCCAAACCTTGGGTTATCATCCAGGAAGCTATATCTAAGCTTTTTACATGTTTTATTACCCTAAAACGTGCGTTTTTGGGCGATTCTTGCCACTTTCAAAACCCCAAAAACCCAAATCCGGGTTTTTCACCAAATGGAGCAATTATACTACGTTTCTTACCTTGATTCTTGTTGTTTAGGAGTCCACGAACACCAGCCTTCAATCCTTGACCAACCGAGCCTCGATCCGACACTTTCTCTCTCTACACTTTCTCTCTCTAGAACTGGGTGTTTGAGTGCAAATGAGAGTTGTTCAGCTGGTCCATCTATATATATGCCAGGCGTTCCCGCGACCCTAAACTCGTTAAACTCGTGACCCAAAGGGTTAACTCGGTCTAACACCCACAGCCATCCCATTTTATTAAATGGTCTACTCTAAGCCCATTATTATTATTTAACCTGCTTAGAAAATTTTTCTCGGGTGTTACAAGTCCACCCCCCTTATTTAGGTTTCGTCCCCGAAACCTGTTATTCCTTAAACCTTCACAGGCAATACTGTCCCATTCCTTTTCCAGTCCATCACCTGGAATCCTATCGCTCCGCATCATTTATCACCATTCGACTTCTAGTTTATCTTGGACTATCGCCATCGACAACCCATGGATACTGATCAATGTTCATTTGACCAGCACCTGCAACCTCATACATACCGTATAGAACATGGTTACTACATCACAATATTCGAGCAAAGGCTCGGCGTCATAATCATTGAGCTTCAGGGCATCGCTGAGAACCCTCAGCTCTAGTGCTTAAAGAACAGGGCCTTCAACTTGCGTAAAGTTGCTGCTTAACCTAAGCCCTTGTTTGATGTTCTTTAAGTATGAATAATGACACTCTGGCAACCCAACAACTGGCAAGAAAGGTAAATCGGCTTATTTGGTGACCCAAACCAAATTTATCCTTTCTCTTTTGCTTCCAATCTCCCATTATTCTTGTTTGCTATCCGTACTCTGCTGTCAATGAACAATTCATAGGTTGAAACTGTTCCTCAGACGACGGGTGACACAGCCTTCTCAATTTCATCATGCAATCCTCTAGGGCATCCAGTAACCTAGTGAATCCACTAATAGTAATCTCTACATCGAAGGGCTCATCGATGTTTCTTCTCCTAACATGCAACTCACAACAGAAGGCAGTAGGAATAAACTACTACTATCATCGCATTCAAGGCGTAAGGGCACAAACTTAATTTACCAGAAACGTACCTGAAATCAAGTAGAAGTCCGCTCTAGCCTCCCTCTGGTCATGACAAAAGCTGTAGCCTTCACCCTCTGTTTTCCTTCCTCGCACCCGAGCTTCCTGCCTTTGACTTCTTACAATCCCTGCTCAGATGTCCAGTCTCACCGCAGTTGTAGCACTTAGCCACACGGCAATCCCTTGCCCTGTGACCTTCCTTTCCACACTGAAAGCAAATGTTCAGTCCCCATTTGCATTCCCCTTCATGACCTCTACCACACATCTTACATACCTCACCCTTCCTTATTATCCTCTCCCGATCATCGATCCTCCTCATCTTACCTTCGGCCACCATTCCACCATCACTATCTCGCCTTCCTTTCCCCTTCTTAACAAAGGCTCGCTCCTCCGCTTCGCTCGTTATCGTCATCGCCTCCCGCTCATCGTACAACCTTCCCGCCAAATCCACTGCCGACCTAAACGTGCTTGGTCGGGCAACGATCATGTGCCTACGGATATCCGTTGGCAAGCCCTGGATATACCTCTTGATCTTCCGCGAAGTGTCACCTGATCCGACACCAGTCGTGCCATCTCGTTGAATTTAGTGGTGTATTGCTGATGTGTCATCGTTCCCACTTCCAACTGCAGGAACTCCCTTTCAACTTTATCCATTTCACGGCGAGGACAGAACTCCTCAATCACCAGCCTTTTCAACTCTGACCATCTCATCCTTCCGATAGCCCGACTACCCTCAGCTTGGACTATATTGTCCCACTAGCACAAAGCTGAGTCCATGAAAGAATAAGTGGCAAACCTAACTTTGTGATCTTCCCGGCACTCACTAATTTCCAGTACCGCTTCCATCTCTCTGACCCAACGATGAGCGGCAGTAGCATTGCCGTTACCATCAAAGGTTGGGGGCTTTCATCGTTGAAACGCCCCATAGTTACAGCCTCGTGCCGCCACCGGCGTAGGCGCTTCCTCATCTTCCTCATCCTGGTCATCAAAGAAAACCGTCTCAGTCTCGGGCCGTCTCCTTTCACCCGAAGATCTACCCCTTTCCTGTCTCTCCTCATCCCTAACAGCCTTTATCACTTCAGTCACTACAGACGGTAAAATAATCTGCATGACCTGGTGTACTTCTTCCACAACCGCCTCTCTCATCGAGGCTCTCAAATTGGCGCTTTCGTCTGCTCCCTCCTGATGAGGAGTCTCGTGTTCTTCATGAACCACCTCTTCAACTCTAGGCCTTCCTCTGGTGACCCGTGGTTCAACACCACGTCCGCCACCACCTCCACCTCGTGAAGCCTTAGAAGATCTACCACCGGCCATCCTATATAATAGACTGAAAGATTCAAACACCAACATGGTCATTCAAGGAAATAGCTCAGTTCATGTCAAGTATAGTAAGTCCCTAATTACAGTGATCAGTTGTGATTAGCCACTTACTCTACTCTTCACACCCCGAGCACTACCTGTCCTGACTATATCAGTATCTAATTCTATCAGCAACACATAAACACATAACATGCGCACATAATACCGGTTAATCTTTAAGAAAATGCCTGATGGCACACAACTACTCAGTTTAGCATCCCTTCCCCTTTCCGTCCCATTCTCAGTTTAAGATTAGGTTTATTATGAAAATTTACCTATTTCACTTAAACTTTGGCTCTGATACCAACTTGTAAGGCCCCGTTCCCGGGCACCTTACGGTTGGTCATTCATTGCACATAAAAACATTTCAAACGTATATTCACTTTGCAGCGGAATTTAAAACTTTCATTTATAACAAAAACATGTCATTTGATAACGTTTCAATATTCGTTTACATCTCAAAATACATTGACATGTCAAAATACGGATGCCAACCTCATCAGAAACTGAGTAGTCGCCTCGTACCATCCTTAGCAACATATCTGCCAACTGGAAACACATCAAAGTCAGCGTTGCTGAGTGAGTTCTAGTTTTATATTAAAAACATACTTTTCTTTCGTTAAAACCTTTCTTTCAAAACCATACTATACTTTCGTATATGAACACACATCATATGTACATACACATAGATAATATCATTATTATCTTCTTTCCTCATTCATTCTTTATCTTTAACTTTCATTCAATCTCTGTCTGTCATTCGTTCATTGTCTATCTTTCACTTCTATCTAGATCCGGTCACACTTTACCCTCTTCATGGCATATAGCCATGATTACTGAGGTCAAGTGACAAGGATCCCGTTCATGCGTTAACACTATGTTCCTTCCGTTCATTATTTTCATTCGTTCGTTCTTTAGCTTCCGTTAAGTTCATTATCTTTCGTTCGTTTCATACTTTCTTTCTTTCACAATTATCTCTCTCATTCATCAACTCACGCGATACTCCCAACTCATGTCCGAAGACTGATACTGTGCCGGGGCCTGCTCACAAACCCCCGACTCATGTCCGAAGACTGACACAGCACCGGAGCACGTGATACGTTCCTCATTCGTCTCATCTCACTCTCACGCACTACTCCCGACTCATGTCCGAAGACTGATACTGTGCCGGGGCCTGCTCACAAACCCCCGACTCATGTCCGAAGACTGACACAGTACCGGAGCATGCGATCCTCTACCAATTCACGCGATACTCCCGACTCATGTCCGAAGACTGATACTGTGCCGGGGCTGCTCACAAACCCCCCACTCATGTCCGAAGACTGACACAGTACCGGAGCACGCGATCCTCTAGTCATCCAACTAGATCCTGTCTCATGCAATATCCCCGACTCATGCTCGAAAGCTGATGCTACGCCGGGGCCTGCTCACAAACCCCCGACTCATGTCCATAGACTGACACAGCACCGGGATACGCGACAAAGATCACATACGAGTCAATCACATAGATTGAACTCCATCCGATTCTGTTGCAACACAAAGTCGCTCACCTCATACTATGCTTGGCTTTATGCCACACCCCCGAAGTTAATCATAACTCGGGTAACAACACCCCCACCGAAGTGGGTAACATCACCCCCACCGAAGTGGGTAACTATGACATACTACACCCCCACTATGTGGGTACCTACTATACACCATGTACCATCCCGGTGGTCCGTCACAAGACTGGAACCTCTGCGTATGCCCTTAAAGAGCCGTGCACATTGGTACACTTCGCTTGCAAGCCTCTCTCGTTTTTATTCGTTCATTAACGATTCATTCAATCATCGTATTTCTCTTTTATTATCTTTCACTTTACGTTGTTAATACTTTTTATTCGTTCATAAACAATACACGTAAAGATATGGAAAGATAAACATGCATCGAAACAAGGAACATCAACATTTACAAATCATCATTATTCACCATCTATCATGGCGACATCATACTTAACATACATACATCATGCATACATATGCAATACTATCGTCATCGTGTCCACTTAACTTCTAAGCCTCTATAGTTATCGCACATGTATTTACGAGAGCTATCACGTCACTTCCTACTCATGCTCTTCTCCCGAAGGCCAGTAATTGAACTACGTCTCTTCTCGTACATAACAGCCCTACTTGAGCGATTGAACATACTCTAGTCGCATGGCCTCCTTGCGACTAAATCTTACGATTGGAAAAATATGCGAATGGGCATACAGTCGTGCGACTAGCCCTTCAGTCGCATAGCCCTAACTGGGCAGCGACTGGAGTTCATCACAAACAGCAGCCGCGACATTCGGCTTCCAAACTCATCCAGACCTCGTTTGAGCTCAAATAGCCCCTTTAATCCATAGGGAAACATACCTCGACCTCATACAAGCCTATCCTAGCCCAAAATCAAGCCCTAAACGTACCGTACACATACACAAACGTACATACACGGGTTAAACACCCAATAACTCGAAAATAGGGTTTCAGATGTGTTCCAGCCCCAAAACCATTCAAAAACATGTAAAAGAGGGGTCTTAGAACTCACCTGTACTTGACAAGTAGCTTCTCAATCAAGCTTTAAAAGATGGGGTTGCACTACACCACCTGTAGATAAGTTAACACTCAAAGGAGTTAATTTCTGCCTAATTTCGCTGCTAGATTCGCTGATAGATTGCTGATAGATTCGCTGATAGATTCTCTGCTAGATTCGCTGCTAGATTCTCTGGCATCTTTGCTTCCAGTTTCGCCTAACTTTTGTTGGATGACAATGCCAGTGAATCTACCAGAGAATCTATAGATTCGCTGATAGATTCTCTGCTAGATTCTCTGCTAGATTCTCTGGACGAATACATAGGTTCGCTGGATAAATACTTAGGTTCGCTGAACGAGCTGAAAATTACGAACCAACCCATTTTTAACCCAAAACTTCGATCTTTTACACCCAAACCTTGGGTTAACATCCAAGAAGCTATATCTAAGCTTTTTACATGTTTTATTATCCTAAAACGTGCGTTTTTGGGCGATTCTTGCCACTTTCAAAACCCCAAAAACCCAAATCCGGGTTTTTTCACCAAATGGAGCAATTATACTACGTTTCTTACCTTGATTCTTGTTGTTTAGGAGTCCACGAACACCAGCCTTCAATCGTTGACCAACCGAGCCTCGATCCGACACTTTCTCTCTCTACACTTTCTCTCTCTAGAACTGGGTGTTTGAGTGCAAATGAGAGTTGTTCAGCTGGTCCATCTATATATATGCCAGGCATTCCCGCGACCCTAAACTCGTTAAACTCGTGACCCAAAGGGTTAACTCGGTCTAACACCCACAGCCATCCCATTTTATTAAATGGTCTCCTCTAAGCCCATTATTATTATTTAACCTGCTTAGAAAATTTTTCCCGGGTGTTACACCCACCTTATCAGTGCACTTATTATGAGAAGCTTAATCCAATGAGTGTGTGACATCATTGATGTTGTCTTCAATGGAGTAGTTATCAGCATCAAGAAATTCTTGGTCACTATCACCACCACCATGTCCTCCTACATTTAAAGTTCTTTCATTTGTGTTTTGTTCCTTTAAGCTAGAATTTTCAGGTACTTTAGATGTATTAGCTTGATTTGTCATTATTGTGCTGATAGGAACTTCACTTGCAGGGTTAGTTACAACTGGAGCTGAAGTAGTATTCTTGCTTGGTCTTCTCAGCTCGAATCTTGGGTCATGATCTTCTGTTGATGTATTACCTGTAGATCTTGAAACATCTTCACAAGATTTGTTAAAACAGTTGGTAACTATATTCAGATCAAATAGCCAATTAAGACCACAACCTTCACACATAGAGTGTGCTCATTAAAGATCATATTGGCTGATTCTTTAACTACTCTAGTTCTAAGATTATATACTCTATAAGCCTTAGCTTGAGAAGAGTATCCAATAAAGTGTCCATCATCTGATTTCTTAGCAAACTTGGCTACTTGATCCTTGGTATTCCAGATGGTGCAGGGACATCCAAATGATCTAAGAAAACAAATGAAAGGTCTTCTTTTATGCCACAGTTCATAAGGAGTCTTACCATGAGTCTAGACTACTGAAACTCTATTCTGCACATAGCATGCAGTGTTAACTGCTTCTGCCTAGAAGGTCATGGGCAGTTTAGAGTCAAACAACATGGTTCTTGCAGCTTCAATAAGTGTCATGTTTCTCCTGTTAGCAACATCGTTTTGCTGAGGAGTACTAGGAGCACTATATTGTCTTGTAATACCCTTTTCTTCATAAAATGTGTCAAGAATTTGGTTCTTGAATTCAGTTCCTTGATCACATCTTATAATTTTAACCCTATGATCACTTTGATTCTAAATTTTCAAAATAAAGTTCTTCAAGATCTCAGGATCCTTAGTTTTAAGGAAGAAACCCCAAATGAATCTTGTGAAATCATCTGTGATCACTAAATAGTATGAGGTCCTTCCTAGACTCATTACACGGGTAGGGTCAAAGAGATCCATATGTAATAAGTGTAGGGGAGTAGTGATAGAGTTTTTTTCCTTTTGCCTATGAGACACCAAGTGTTGTTTTCTTTTCAGGCATGCAACACAGTAGTCATCACTTGTAAACTCTTTCTTTGGCATTCTAGTTACTAAATCATTCTTAATTAACTTATTTATGTTCTTACAGTTTACATCTCACATTCTTTTATGTCAAAGGAAACACTCATCACTATTTTCTTTAGATAGAAAGCAAGAGACTTCTCCTGAAGAAGATGTTTCCTGCAAGTCCATCTTTTACATGTTCCCTATCTGGAGTACTCTAAGCAGGATATGCTCTTAAGGAAGACCAACCTGGGCGTGAGAACAATGCATTCATGCTCAGGGAAGAGCATGCAATGTCTCTGGTCACAAAATTAGGATACACTCAGTAAAATGTACCTGAGTTCCTTAACAAAGTTTACCTTCTCAATGTTGATCTTACCATTTATGACCCTGCCCCTTCTTGTAATGTAACCTCCAACATCTCCTCCAAAAGCAACTGACCCTCTAATAATTCTTTCAAAGTTTTGAAGCAAAGAGCCATTGCCTGTCATGTGCCTGGAACAGTCACTGTCAATAATCCATACATTCTTCTTGGTCTTCAGCTGTTCCTGCACAATGAAAGAGAGTTAGTAACATTTGGAAACCCAAGCGTCATTAGACATGGGCTCTTTAAAATGAACTGAAGATAATGCAATAGTAATTGATCCTATATTGAGACTTTAGGGATCATTTGTTGTTGTTAATGAAAAGATTTCAGTCACATGGTCTTGCCCTATCTTCCACACCATCTTTGGAAGATTAGACTTGACCTTCAATCCTTTGAAAGTTTTTAGAACTTTGGAAGTTTTGGAGACTGACCCTTCGAAAGATCTTGCTTTCACTGCAGCAAGCTTCAGTGCTTCGGAAGCATTCCTTTCTTTTGTGACCAAATTTTCTTTTGAAGGAAATTTTTCACTGATGTTCATTTTAATTTTGAAGCTTCTAAAAGAAATATAGATTTCTTTTGAATCTTTCTTCTTCTTGCTCCTCTTAGAAGCCTTCTTCCTTGTTATGTTGACAGTACATTTGAGATTGTAAAAACAATCCTTAGCAAGATGAGAAGAACTACCATACATAATATAGTTAATTTGCTTTCTTATGAGGGTCTTATTATGAATGAAAGACTGAGTGATCCTTTCAGATGTTGTAGCAAGCTTCCTAGGGTGAGGCTTTCCTTTGGAGGTGGATGGCTCATGCTATGTAGAAGTGTTACATACTTGATCAGTCTTCATCCCTTCACAAGGATGAATTGGACATGAAATTTAACTCTTGGTACTAGAGTTTAAGGTTGTATCCTCAGTCTTTACTACTTCAAAACCTGCAGAGATAAAAACTTGTTTCTACTTAGAGTTAAAGGTGACCTTGATCTCTTGAGCTCTCTTTGATCTTCTCTTTGCTGCGCGGATCAATTTCTTTCTCTTTGACTTTGTCATCCTTGACTTTTTTCTCTCCTCAAAAGAATAGTAACCCTTGTCAGGATGATCTTCTTCACTCTTCCTAGATCTATTCTTAACTATCTCCTCTTCATCCTCTTCATCCTCTTCATCATTAGGATCTATGGTCGAAAGCTCATCTTGACTAGTTCCCCAACTGGGAGATCTTACAGAGAATAGAGTGTGTGGAGGATCTATCTCACTAGATCCCAATCCTTATTTGTTTGGATAACATACTTTGGTATGCAGGGATGAGGATATTATGTTCTTGAAGGTCTCTTCTTTAAGAACATGTTTCTCCGCCTTGGCTTAACTGATCACAAGCTCTACTTGGTACTCAGTTAACTTAGTGATGAGATCTTTGATTTTGAGTCCTGCAGTTGGTATGCTCATGTTTAAGAGTAGAAATGGTTTTCTTTAAGTCATCTATTTTTAGCTTATACTTATTTTCAGCTGTTTTGAAATCAGATTTTAAGATATTCAAAGACTCAAGATCAGATCTCATCTCCAAGTTATAATACCTATATCTATTTATTTTAGCAATGCACTCTATGGTACAAAGATGTTCCAATACCTTGGCTTCATCAAGATCTACCATCAATGGTTGGTTTGGAGACACATTTTCTACCTGGAAACTCCAATCAAAGCCTACTTCTTCCACAGCAACTACAGCTTGCTGCTTGGGCTTCTCAGTATGTGGAGCTCCCTCAGTGTAGTTTGTCTTGGGTTGTGCCTGGCCATCATTTTCCCTGGGTGCCTTGTATTTCCTAACAAAGTGTCTTATCTGGTTACAGTTGTAACATTTCACTTTCTTTTGTGCAGCCCAAACTTTCAACTGGATACTTTTATAAGGAACTTTATTCATGTCCTCTTGTAGAATTTCTTTGCTCTATGACTGAAAAGAACCATTTGTTGAATTATTTCCATATACTCTAGATCATCCGGATGGATACAGTCCAAATCTTCAAGGGTAAAGAGAAAGTTGTAGTGCTTTCATCATGACACAAAGGCTTATGATGAGCTTGACTCTTGGAATGGGCTTCCTTGGATGTAGCTCTCCCTTGGTGTCTCTAGGAAGGTGATGAAAGGTCCTTTTGGTGACTAGTTAGGGTAAGAGATGAAATGGTGTTGTGGTTCTCTACAATCCCTTTCAACCACATGTGGGGCAGAACTCTATTGATTGCTAGAGTTTCCAGATGGATTTTGCATGTTCATCTCCATCTGGTAACCATTGAGTATGTCATATAACTCAGTGAGAGTGAGGGTCTTGAGATTTTCTATCCTCTTAATAACCACATAGTAGTGTGTCTATTGTCTAAGAAGAGAGGACATGAACTTTCTCATAATATCCCTATTCTCCAGTTTCACTCCAGCATCCACCAGAGTGTCCAGAATCTCAACATACTTGAAGTATTGTTGAGTCATGGTTTCACCTATCTTTAAGGTGAAGTTCTCAAACTGCTACTTCAGAAGGTCTTTCTTGTTTTCTTCGACTTCTGTAGACCCTTCATACATGAGCTTCAGTGCATCCCAGAGCTGCTTAGCAGTTTTGCACTTTTTCAAGACTCTGGAGATGGCATTTGGAAGAGCAGTTTGGAGGGTAGTCATGGCTTTTTAATCTACATCTATTCTTTTTCTATCTTCTTCAGAGTGGTCAGCTACTTCTTTTGGGATCATGCAATCTCCAGCAGCAGCTGAAGAGGTGCATGGAATGTAAGGTCCTGTGGTAACAGACTCCCACATCATGATATCTTATGACTTGATGAAGCTTTCCATTCTTAGACACCAAGTATCAAAATCATCAGGAGTGATCAGTGGGGACTTTACCATGGTACCAGTTTCCATATCAGGCTTAGATGCTGCCATTTGAGATGTTAACTGTTTTATAAGATCCAAAGAGATTTAAGATGGTGAGATCTTACAATCAAGAGCCTAGAATGCTCTGATACCATTTGCAGGACCGGTTAAGGGATGGTCAATACAATCAGTCTCACAATGAGGAGAGTGTTAGAACACTTAATAGTTCAAATAAAGAACAAGATTTAAGAAAATATGCAAAAAACACAAGTTAAACAATGAGACAGAACTCAAGAACAATATATAAGCTTTTCAAGAATGTTGTATATTAATCTCAAGTTCTTTTTACAAAACAGTTGTAATGCATAAGTTAAATAAAAGACAAGACCCTGAGATACTTTGTACTACATCTTACAACTAGCTATACTTGGAAAGACAGTTGGAACATTGAAAGACAACAAAATCAATGTAAAGTCAAAAGGCAAATTGCCTTTTGAGTAGTGACTATGACATGCCATAGCTCACATCCTAATATATTACAAAAAGGATAAAAGTACGTAAAGTAGAAAGTTACAGAATCAAGACCTCAATGTACAATTTCAAAAGCATGGACCTTTTCACCAACTCATGCAAGTTGGTGAGTCTTTAGAGTTGTAGCAGGAAGTGGGTTAGCTTTATGCAAAAAGCACATTTGAGAAAAAGCATGTTCTTCTCTGTCTTCAAAAGACTTCTTTGAAGCTACAGAAGACTTGATCTTTGGGTTCGGAAGATTTGGTCTTTGGCTTCGGAAGATTTTATACTTGGAATAATTCTTGTGCAGAGTATAAAGCATCTGGAGCAACTTTGGCTTCAGAAGATTTTATACTTAGAATAATTCTTGTTCTAAGTATAAAACTTCTGGAGCAACTTCTACTTAGTACCGAGTGCATGCATGCAGGAAGCCTTTGATTGCTTTGATTGTATCAGTCTTTATATAAAACCTTACAAGTTAGTTCGTATGTTTTTCAAAATTGATGACATTTACAATTACAAATCATAAGTTCATTACATCCCATTCAAATGTAGATGCTACCCATCAAAAACATATCCAAGATTATCATAACATTAACATAACATAAATCACACCATTAGTTCATCACAAATTATATAAGTTTCATCCAATTAGAATGATAATAAGAGCTTAGCTCATAATGAGCTTGAACATAACAAGTAACATAGAAGATGGATATAAAATTATCGGTAAAATGGAACAATAAAACTAGTGTTCCACAATGGATGATGTTAGACAATCCCGAGCTTCTTCCAAGTGTTTTATGCACCTCCCGAGCCTCCAAATGATCATTAAGTCATGATTCCCATGAGAATTTAGCAGACTAACTCTCCCACCAAAAGCTTGCCCAAATGATGAACTTAGACCTATATTTTGTAGGCTTTTGGAGTGTCTAAGCACGGCCCCGTGCTAGTACAATGCTTAAGAAAGTTGGTTGGGTTGTACGTGCAGGAGGTGTCATGCACGACCTCATGCTAGATGGGGCACGAATCCCGTGTTTGAGGCGGGGCATGACCCCATGACTACTTTTAGGGGAAAGTACTTTTTGTCCTATGAGATGTCCAAACATGAGGGTGAACCAATTTAAGCACGGGGGTGTGTTTCAGGTAATTCATAGGGGCGTGCTTAATGAGGCACGACCCCATGCTTGGACTCCAAAGCTTGGTTTTCTTAAAATTTTTGTTAAATATGCTTCTTTTTCCATCTTTTCCTTTTAAACAGTTGAAAACACAATTTAACAATTTAAGTATATAATCATCATTTTAAGGAATATATTAAGGAATAATTGATGTGCTTTTTGATAGGATTTTTATATATAATTTAGAGCACATCAATACAAAAGATCAATGGTGGAAAGAGTAGTATTGGATTTCAAAAATAGCACCACCCATTAATCATGATTATTCGTGCTTGCCTTCATCAATTGCCATAACAGATGAAGATATGAGCTGTCATTCGGCTTGAAGCCTAATAGCACCCAATCGGATCAGTCCCGTGTATTCGTATAGGGACTCGGTTTGGTTATTTTTGCATTTTCCATTGTGGGACAAGTTTTCACAGTTTGGGAATCTTTCGTATCTTTTTGCTCACCTTTTTATAGAGCTTTTTGAAATTTCACAAAATGAAGAAACTTATTCTTTTTTTCTCCATTTCTTTCTTGCGTCAAATGTGAGGTTGAAAATTTGTTCACGGATTTCCATTTTTTGCGATTTCTTTCTTGCGTGGTGAAGGCAACAAAGTGTATTAAAATCAAAAGAATGCATTCAAGTTCTTTTAGATCTACCGGTAAAAGACCAAATATTTCTTCTCTTTTCTTCACTTTTTTTCTATATTAGCCAAAAACGTGTATTTAACAAAAAACAGGTTTTGTTGAAGGCTTTTTGGTTAGATGACTTGGTGGTTCGGGTGATCGAGAAATAAAAACGTTTAAGCTCAATGAGGTTAACTAGGGTTGACGTTCGCGTAAGGAAAATTAAAAGAAAAAATGGTTGGGGTTTGAATGGTTAAGGTTTCCTGATGCCTAACTTATATTTTTGCAATAAATACTAATTATGGTCTTGAAATGTATACCCAAAGCAAGTTCTAATTACATGTATCATAAGACACCCTCAATTAAATCCAGAATGAAAGTAGAATTTTATAATATGAAAAAACTGTTTAAGGCTATAAAATAAACTCAAATACGGATGAAATTGGGTAAAAGTGTTTTATTTTACATGCTTAAATATTCTTACTAGATCATTGCTTTAAGGATATCACAAAAACAATATTTTTTCAATTTTTATTTGAATTTCATTTATTTACTTATTTATTTCCCTAAAACGTATATTTATAATTTGGTTTATCAAAAATTGTTTAAATGTTTTGTTTCTTGTCACAAAATTAATGGTTAAATGATTTTTATAAAATTTTTCAATTTGGACCTTTTTAGCAAAGTGTCAAATGTGTAAATTACCGCATCCCACACTTAAAATTCACATTATCCTCAATGTGATTAATAAATTAAAATAGGGAAAGGTAACGAAATAACTCCCCTAAGAAGGATAATTTTGACACTTGTCCTTGGTACCCTTGGTCGCTTTAATTTTTGAGAATCCTCGGCATCACCTGAAATATTATCAATTTGTTAACAAACTAAAATCCTAAACACACAATATAAAATAAAATGACATAAATTAAAATATAGATTGGCATGAAATAGCTGTGCTCGGGCCCCGAAAGTGATACGGTTTTCAAGAGCTTTGTGGTGGGATATCTCCCTACTCGTGATACATCCAATTCCTGATATACGTGACATCGTTGCTCAGGTCATCAACTCGGGAATGCAGATTATTGACGTGGTTGAGTGCTTGTTGTGCTTATTCAAATGATCGCCTTGTATGGTTGCTGGTGGTTTGCATCACCTCATAAATGTGTAATATAGTCGTGAATTCACCAACGTGTGAACTGGAAGCTCCAGCTTCTTCATGATGTGCCGGCATATCAAAGTCCATAATGAGTTCTTCGGCATCCATCGGATCCTAGGTTTGTCCATTTCTATCCATAAACATCGGCTGTCCATTTGGTAAGTTTGTTATCATGTACATACTCTTGCAAATTCTCAAATCCAACAATCCTGGCATCACTCCTTCCGTTCCCTTCATTTTATACCCATAGCTCTCATATAGGTTCAGAATCCAGCTTCCTCCAAACATGGGTGTTGGAGCACCTATAGTTGCATTTATGGCAAACAACTTACAAAAGAAATATCCAATATTGCATGGCAAATGATTCACCATACATTAAATAATGAATGAGTCTCTCAGACTAGCAACACCCTCGCTTTGACCATGAGTTGTTATTGAATGGCTAAGTAGATGATGTATGTAACGCAACAGCACGTCTCGTATCCAACTGCTTTTGGTTTTACTCTTGAACACCCCTAGTCCAATTCTCTCCCAGAATGCTTTTCACCTGGCACCACTCTCCGCGTCTTTACTTTCCTCATCTGGAAAGGTATGGTATGCTGGCATTCCTAATATTGTTTTCTCCTCCATTTCTTGTTCTGTATAGATACCTAGATAGACACCAAACAAGGCAATGGATGTTTCTCGCCAACATCCCCTAAGTCTGAATGAAATTGCTTCATCATCCCATGGACCAGAGTCTTTCATGGTAAATCTAAAAGATGCTAAAAATCTATAAGTTTCCACTGAACACTCAATAATTTATTATATCTTTCGTGCTGTCCAACAGCCGCCAAGGTTTCTTCATCTACTTGTAGATGGGATTTTTCGGCCCTTTGTAATAGTCTTTGCAGCCTGTTATGACATCATATTTCGTGGCTCCCTCGAATTGTAAATAGGGATGATTCATGATCTTGAACTTTTAAACAAATAAGTTAAACTATACAAACAAATTTCTTGAAAAGTTTTATTATGTTAGTGATAGATGTTGGACTCAACAAACGCATTAAGGAAACAATGCATATAAAGGATAATGTTTGCCATAATCAAACATAATGTGCTATAAGATTCAAACAATCATTAACTAAAACATAATGTGTTATAAGATTCAAACAATCATTAACTAACACATTAGAATAATTAACATTCAAAACATACACTAATTAAGCTTAAATTTCTTTTTCAGGATTTTAGATCAAAAGGAATTTTTGACAAGTGTCTGCAGCGGATGAAGATCTTCCACAGTGGATGATCAGGAGTCTACAGCGGATGAAGAAAAGTTTCCTAAGTGTCTGCAGCGGACAGCCAGAGCAATACATAACGGATGACTTGTCCACAGCTGATGAACTGTGCACAACAGATACTCATCCACAATGGATGAACACTCCATAACGGACAATTAACCAATCAAGCACACATCAATTGTTCACAGCGGACAACAGTAAAGACACAGCGGACAACTTATCAACAGCCACAGCGGACGAGTGATCATGCACAGGTGGCAGTCTATCATTTACAGTGGATAACTTAGACTTAAGATTTTATGTAATTCTCGTATACATAAGGGTAGTTTAGTAATTTTAAATAGCTTTTTGTATAGGCTATAAATGGCATTCTAGCCTAATCATGTATAAGCTTTTGAAACAATCAAAAGCATTCAATCACTGGGAATTTCATACACACACAATCACAGACACTGATATCATAACCATTAATCATGGGTTTCCGCACCATGTTTGATATTTGTTGAATTAGATATAACAAATCTATTGTTATATTGTTTTAGAGAATAGAAAAGAACCTTAAGGAAATCAATATTATCAACAACTTTATTCTATCAAAAGTATGAGTTGATTGATTGATATTCTGATTTCATCAAGTGGTATAAGAGCCTTGGCTCAATCAAACACTGATTTTCGATCCTCTCATTCAACAACCATGATATTAGTGGTTCATTAGCTTCATAACATACATTTTGAGCTTAAAATCATCACATCTTCTTCTTCTATATCATACATTCAACAAATGTTCAAAACTGTGTTAATCTTCTGTCTTTGTTCATTGTGAAGAAGATTTTTGTGTTTTTGTTCATTAGAAAAGCTCTCAAATCTTTCATACACTTTTTTGAAATAGATACATTGCAAAATCATCGAAATCATATCGATTCCTACTGTTTTCTTGATAAAACAATACACGAGTATTGTTCTCTTGATTTTCTTCAAACAAATCACTCACCTAAATACATTGAAATCATTCATTGTGTTTAAATCATCATATTTGAGTAGTTCTACACTCAAAACAGATCATACATCTGCTTAAAACAACAAACCGATTGTTGTTTTTGACAAAAGTTGTTTGCGTCGCACAAAAACCCTGGGATAAACCCTAGTTTTTGATCAATCACAAACATGTACAATCTCCGGTGACTGTGTTTTTTTCTCATCAAAATCAAAGAAGAACATTATTCTTCTTTTGAATTTTTGAAAAAGTCACTTTTTGATTCAAAAAGTTAATTTTCTAAAACAAAACTTTTGTTGTTAGGGTTTTGACTTTTGACTTAACGGTTTTGACCTAATTGACTGGTGTGTCATTATTAAATGGAATATTCTTTGCTTTCACCAAGAAAAATTCTGTGACATCACCTCGGTCAAATTAATTGATTTAAATTAACTAATTTCCTTTATTGGGTAAAATTAATTAAAATCAAATTAATTAACGACCAATCCTAGTGACTTTAGGATAAATCAAGTTTAGCACCAAGCTAAATATTTAAACAAATTTAACTTAAACCCTTAAGTTAACAAATTCAAACAAACATGTCTGACGAACTTTCAAGAACAAACAGTGGTCTCAAACCACCAAGACTGAAAAACAAAGCAGACTTCAAACAATGGAAGATTATGTTCCATAATTGGATTATCTTTCAAGACCCGGATTTATGGACTTCTATAACCGAGGGACCATACATTCCTGCAAACCTTGGTCCAAACTACGACATACAAAAACAAGTAAGTTTGAAGAACGTAGCTGGTGATGAATTGAAGAAAGTAAAGACGGACATGAAAGCATACAATATTTTGGCAATGACTTTGCCACTTGAAATCTTAACACGGGTTGAGAATTTCAAAACAACAAATGTCCTGTGTAAGGTTCTTCACACAATGTGTGAAGGAAGTGAAGAAATCAGGGAGATCAAGAAAGAAAAATTGAGGACCTAGTATGAAACTTTCCATCATGTTCAGGGAGAATCAATTCCCCAACAACTTTACAGATTTGGACAACTTGTAAATGAGATGATTGTTTATGGTCTCAAATACGAACATTGTGAAATAAACAAAAAAATGTTGCATACACTTCCTGAGAGTTGGACTTAGTCAGTGTCACTCGTGAAAGCAATATTGGATCTTGAAGCACTATCATTGGATGCTCTAGTGGCAAAGGTGGAGGCACTAGAGTTAGATGACAAATCCAGAAACAACAACACAATCAGACATGTAGAATTATACAAGTTCAAAGAATTTCAACACACAGGCAATGCTTTCTTGACAAGTATTGGAGAAGATGTAGATGAAGAATTCTTAGATACTAGTGAGACATCATTCTTCTCTGCACCAGAATCATCCCACAACAAACAAAAGTCAAAGAAGACTGGTGTTCATGCTTCACATGAAATAACACCTCAAAGCAAACATAATCAACATCATCATGCTTCAAGCTCAAGCAAGCAACAACAGGCAAAGTCACAAAACATACACAAGTTTGATAAACCCATGGATGCTCTCACTATCATTCTTCAAAGTAAAGAGTAGAAGGCAGCTTATGCAGCCTTTTCAACTAGCTTTGAAGCTTATCTGGGTGCCAACCTCACACTATCTCAGATCATTCAATAAGATTTGGATGAACTACCTCCAGACATGGTTGACGAGATGGATCTTCAGTGGTCTATAGCAATGATTGCCTATTGATCAAAGAGGTTTCAACAAAGGAATAAGGGATTAAGCATGGATAAGAAAACAGAGATTGGTCTTGACAAAACCAAGGTGAGATGCTACAACTATCAACTCTATGGCCACTTTTCAAGAGAATGCCAACAACCTAGAGTTGACAGACACAACAATCCATCACAAGCTTCAAGTAGCTATCAAACAAACAGATAGATCCCACCTCCAATCAGTATCCCTGCCGCACCAACTCCACCTCAAATCACACAATATAGTCCAAATTAACAATCCAAATCATGAGCTATGATCATTAACAAGGATGGTGAATGTGATTGGAGCATGTATGAAGCTGAAATTCAATCTCCAGATCATGCTCTCATGGCAGACATTGAAGGAAAAATTTCAGAAATCCTGAAAGAGGTAAATGAGAACCTCTGCACACAAGCATGCATAGATGAAGTCAATAGATACAGAGAACATCCAGATAAACTTTCAAACAAAAGTAATTAAAACAAACATTTTAAATGAAATTCTTAAATCAGAACAAAAACAATATGGCATCAAAATACTTTCATTATAAAATGATTTAGACAAATTAATGTCTGAAAAGTTAACACTTGCAGCTGAAGTTGAGCAACTCTCTGTATCATTGACTGGATCTAAAACATTATAGGCTGAAACTGAAGTGAAACTTCAAATGTTTCAGGTAAGTAACAAGAAGTTTGAAGAACTTCTTGCACAACAAAGGGCTTTCAAAGACCCTTTAGGTTCAGGATATAACAAAGTAAATCCACCATATAATAATAATTATATTCCTTTGCCTGATTCCATGACTAACAAACAAGGTGAGTCCCTTGACCCACATGAGAGAACAGATGATTTAAAACCATCATCATCAACATCATCGAAATCATCATTAACAGCAAGAACACCTTTGATAAAATTTTTCAAAAGTCAAGCTTCACCACAAACTAACTCAACAGATTTTTATCAAGGAGAAAACAATGAATTTGATGAACAGATATCTGATGAAGATGATGTTGACTTATTGGATGATGAATCAATTTAACCAGTTACTAAAACTTACAAATTTTCAAGTATGGTTGAAGTCCCAACAAAACAAACGAAGTTGCAGACTCAAGGATTTGACATCTGCTCTCGTGGACGAAATGTTGAATCTTCCACTACTTTTCTTAAACAAACAAACTTAAGAAAAGGCAAATCTCAAACAACTATGACCTTTGATATTCCACTTAAATCAAATTTGAAAAGAAAAGTTATTAACAAACAAGGCAATGCTAATTTACCATACTGTGAATGGTGTGATCAACACACTCACAACACTGAAAAATGAAAAAATGATAAATATTGCAAGTATTGTCGCATGAACAATCACAGTACTAAAACTTGCCATTTTCATAATTATTGATTAATTTGTAAAAGGAACAATCACAGTACTGCTAACTGCTTTTTCAATAAGAAAAACAAAAAACAAAACACTTAGTCTCCAGTTGAAAAACAAATTGAGAAGCAAATAATTGTTCCTAATAGGAACAAGACAGGAGTACCAAGACAAACTCCTCATCAAAAGGTTGTCTTAAATGATGATAGAACCTTTTATGACACCTTTAAACAAACACCAAGGAGACATAAGTCTTAAAACATACCACCATTAGACATTAGCACTAGTAGGAGAAGAGCTCAAAGTACTTCTCCTGATAGATCTAAAATCAATCAAAGGAAATCTAGTGTACCTAGAACTCCTAAACAACTAGACATAGTCATATTGGAAGAAATTTGCATTGTGAGGAAAGACGGAAAACCCAAGACCGTCTTGGCTTGGGTTGCACCATCTAACTGATTTCTGTGTTTTCTCAGGGATATCAAAGAAGTCCTAACAACATTTGGCATGTTGATAGTGGATGCTCCCGACATATGACAGGAAATTGTTTCCACCTTCGGGATTTTAAGAGCAAACATGGAGGAAACGTAGCTTTTGGAGGTGATAAGACAGGTGGAAAGATAACTGGTGAAGAAACAATATCAAATGGATTAATTAGCTTTGAAAATGTCAACTAGTGCTCCAATCTTCAGTTTAATCTTCTAAGTGTGTCTCAAATCTATGACAAGGAATACGTGTTAGGATCGTTTTCGTACGGAGTACTAACGGATTCTGCGTGAGACCAAATCAAATAGCACCGAATTCTATTTGATTAGCGATCCAATCAGTGAGAACGAATAACCTGATTGATCTAACGATTAAACAAACGTTAAGAACGAGTTGGAATCGACCAGGAACAAACTATGACCTTGGATGGACGAACTTTGACACTCTGGATGGCTAGGGTAAGATAGTATTTGAAGTGTTATGTTTTTCCACGAATTATATGGTATTTATAGGTTTTCAGTATCCACTCGTACGACTAAACCATTAGCATGGTTCGGTCATGCAACTGACTCATGTGTCTGACTCATACGCACGACTGAAGGTTCAGTCGTGCGACTGAGTCAATCTTATGTCTCAGTCATACGACTGATCCAGTCTCCTAGTTCAGTCTTACGACTAGCCCATAAGTATGGTTCATTCGTGCGTATGGTCCATAAGTATGGTCCATTAGCATGAATAACTACACGACTAAGTTGAACACATTTCTGAATCATTATTGACTCAGAACTATGTACAACAACCTCATACCTATATATAACTGTCATACATATGAGTAATACCAATAATAATAAGAATATGATATAAACAAAGACAATTAAACATCAAAAGCATATCATATTTCATTCAACATTTTCATTACATAGGTGTAAGAAATGAAAGACATTTATATTGAAGAACATAAACTAGGAACAATGTATCAACAAACCCCCCCTTGGACCTAGTTAATCCTATTGTCTCACATTCTTCACATATTCTTGAAATTTCTTGTAGTTCTCCTCTTTTGTGACTCTTGCATGTATCTCGAATGCAAAGTAGAGTCCTATCACATGTTGGAACTGGAGAGCGTGTATAATATCCTACGTGTCATAGAATAGTGGCCACTTGTACAATGTGTAAACATCATCAGCAGACAAGTTAGTGAGCCACATTAGGTCAAATACCCTGATAGTCTCTATTTTACCCTATCTGTTCAACACTATGACCACTTCCCCCGTCCTCCAGTCGTAATACCACCATTTGAAGTGTGAAGTGAAGTCCTGAGGCATCTCCCATAAAGGGATCTTAGACATCATGCGTAGGGGACTCCACTTCCGCACTACCTTAGGCTTCCCAGTGATAAGATCAATTTAGTCTTATAAACAAACCTCTTAGGTTGTTGAGGTCTGAAGTTTACCCATCTGGTGTGGTATTCTCTCTTCAGTGCCATCTTAAACCCGTCCGTCATCTTCCTCGGGTTGGCACACAAAATGTCTAACCAGGCAAACCTGTTTAGCTCAAAAACAGGAAGGGTCTTTAGATCATATGGATATCTGAAGTACTCAATCCCCTTCTCCCGCTTAACAGTGTACACCTCCAGATCCTCAAAATTAGCCCAACTGATGATTTTACCTAACACATTCTGATGTCTCTTAACCTTATACAGTTTGGTGTAGGCGTTTGGCTTTGTAGGTTGACGTTGTGCCTTCATTTCTGACAAACGAGCTACCCATTCAGCCTTCTTTAAATCAACATCAGCATTTGTGGCTTGGGCTTTACCTTCCTCTTTTTCTTTCTCTTTTTCTTTCTCATCAAGTGTGCCAAAAGTATCACTGCCAAATGTTTCACCCAAGTCGGGATAACATTACCCTCAGAGTCAGTGTACTCTGGATAATACTCTGATGTGATGTCTTCAATCTCGATCTCATCTACACCTTGTAGCTCTTCATCACTAACAACGTTGACTTCTGGAGCATCTTTGACAAGCTCGTCCGGATTTAGTCTGAACATATCGGCAAGCTGCTCGTCAGTCAAGTCGTGAATGATTTCTCCCTCCTCTGGAGTGTAACTCGAAGACCGTCTTACTATCCCTTACAAATCAAGAATCATTGTGAGTTGAGTCTTGATTGCTAAAGGGGAGCAATATCATAGTCATTGGTCTGTTGAGTTGCATCTGTTCGATTTCACAACCAACAATGCATACATTAATCATTTATCAAAGACATTTAACATAATTTTCATAAATTACATTAATGTAATAAACATTTCAAATCCAAAATTTCAAACACATAAAAGTTTAAGCATTACTTTTCCCTTGATCGTGTGTCTCTTCAGCTTGAGGAGCTGAGGAAGAGGCTCCTTGATCTTGGTTTCTCTTGGTGCACCTCTCCCTTGTTGACTGAGCAAAGGCTAATGTAGTTGCATCACCTACTTAATCATCCTCATAAATCACCCTTCTTGTCCTTTCCACTTCCTTCGACATCCTCCTTATCACCTTCTTCATCTGATTCATATTCACTCAAATCATCATCATCATCATCTTCATCATCATCTCCATCATCATCTCCATCACCCTTAATCTTCAAAGGCTATCACTTCGTACCCTTCAGCCTCAATATCATGTTCTTATTCTGCTTCTCCAATTCATCAATCCTTTTGGCTGATGCAAGCACTAGCTCGTTTTGAGCTTGTAAGGCACTGTGAGCTAGAACTAAAGCTCTCTCGTAGGCTTCGTTCTTCTCAGTAGGTTGGGCAATCTACTTGCCCTGTTCTACATTAACTACCATCAGTTGGTTTAGCTAGTTGGCCCTCATATCATCGGTTGCCAATAGCTGCAGCACGAATTAGTTTAGGCTGGCCAAACTGTTCCTCTATCCTAACAGTTGGTAGAGTAGAGCTCTGTAGAGGTGGGAACTGGGAAGATGTGCCAACTTGGGGAGTAGAAGGTGTAGTTGTGGATGTGGTGTTGAGGAGATCTCAGATCTAGTTTGACCAATTAGGTTATGATTTGCAGCGGAATAGTATAAGAATTAGATGAAATTTAAGCAAGAACAAGATGAATATTTAATAAAACAGTAACAGTTATAGAGAGAGAAAATTTTCTTCAAAAGAGAATGTTCTCATTCACTCATAAGCTTCGGTAATTACAAACTAGGTCAACCTTCCTTTTATAAGGGTAAGGTGACGTCAGCAGATGTCACCTGATAGTGACATCTAACCGTTACACAAACAACTGAAAATAACTAAAACAACTGAAGATGTCCACAACAGCTGAGTACATCTTCTTACAATAGAAGCTAAGTATTTAAATAATATTATAACTACTGAAAACAAACTACTGAACTACTGATTACAAACTATTGAAATGATAAAGACAACTACAGAAAAGTAAACCATCACAACTACTGAAGAGTACTACTTCAGCTGTTGTGACAACCTCAGAAGATTTGGTCTTCAGACTTTGTCTTCAGCTGATGTCTTTAGACTTTGTCTTCAGTACTTGTCTTCAGACTTTGTCTTCAGTACTCGTCTTCAAACTTTCTCTTCAGTACTTGTCTTCAGACTTTGTCTTCAGCAGATGTAGTCTTCTTCAGTTATTATGATGTCTGTGGGACTTAAAGGTTTTTCTGATCTGGCTCATTGGTTCTTTTGGTCCAACAAACTCTCCCTAAACCAATGCAGCCAAAGCCTTTAAGTTTATTAGAGTCCCACTTATTAGGCAAAAAGATTGTCTTTTTCTTCTGGATCAGCTCAGAAGTGACCATTTTAAGCACAGGCCTGGGAAGAGGTTTCATTAGATCTGATTGGCAAGGGATGGATGGGAACTCTGTCTTGGGGAATTGGACACAGAGTTGTTACCCCATCCATGAAACCTACTTCCCTACAATGAGTCTGTAAGACTCTCTTACATAGACCTCCAGGAAGACAATTTGTTCTTCCAAAGTGAGTTCTTCAGCTTCTCCTTCAAAGAAGAACTCTAGCCCATAATACTCAGACAAATATTTGACCTGTTTCCTATTCTTTAGCTCCACAGTTGTTATTTCTCTATAAGCAAACTCATCAGGGTGATTACCCTCAAGTAACAACTGGAGCTCATTGCTTCTGACTTCTTCAAGCCTCTTATAAATTTACTCCTTTTTCACCATTTTGTTTTCTAGTAACTTTTGGGGGAAAGATTAGCTTTTTAGGCTCTCTTGAAGTCTTCTAGGATTTCTCAGGGTGACACTACAATGGCTAGCATGATCACTGCATCTACAATCTTCTTTACTTGGCCATTGTATCTGTTTGGAATGTTCTTCTTGTGAATTCTATGACTCACCCTAGGATCAGGCCAAATTCTAACTCTCTCCTTCTAATATTGAAAGGTAAATCTGAGAGCATACAGCCTCTGAGCATGTTTCCTCATAGATTGTATTGATGTAGTCTGAGGAAAGTCTTCATCAACCATACTCAACAGCTGCTCATCATGTTGTTTGTGCAGTTCTTCTTCTTCAACCTTTACTTTGACAGTTTGCATCTGGATGGCAGGGGTGATCGCTGTTGGTTGGCTCTTGGCAATATTCTTTGATACTTCAGGCATCTTCCCTTTTGATTTAACAATAGTTGAAATAGGCAGCCTATCATCCTCATCATCTTCTTCTTCTTGTTCTTGAAGCCTCAACACCCTTCTCTTCCTCTTGGGTGCATCATCGGCAGTTTGTGTTGGTTTCCTGGGTAAAAGAGTTGGTTTTGTGGGTTGTGATGTTGGTTGTTTTGGTGTGGGAGATTGTATAGGCTGCTCTAGCATTTTTGTTGTAAGAGAGGCTTTGCAGCACTTTGTTAGATCAGTCCTGCTCCCAACACCAGCTTCATCCAGGGCTTCTATGATCAATCCCTTTGTAAATACTTTAGACGAATAGATTTGGTTGGTTATCTCCAAAATACTGTCCCTGGTCCATGATTTCACCTCAAGGATTGTCCTCCCCAAATACTTTGAAATGAACCTGACCATAGCTTCTAATCTTTCATTATCCTTCTCACTATAGCTAGGCCATCGGTGCTCAATCTCTTGTATCTCCAACTTCCTAATCTCAGTGTCAAGCTTAGCAGTGTCAAACCCTTATCTGAATAGCTGATCAATGATTTTATCTATTGATCTGCTATGTTGCTCATCAGCTTCTTTGATCAGGTCTTCTAATTTCCTCTCACGAGAAGTCTTCTCATCACCCTTCCTCTTCTTGTATGTGACATGAAAATCTTTTTCTTTGTCCTTCTCCTTCTCCTTTTCATTTTCTTTCTCCTCCTCCTTTTCTTTTTCTTTCTCCTCCTCCTTTTCTTTCTCCTTCTCCTTTTCAACTCTCTTTCTCTTGACTACTTTCACTGACTTAGACTCCCCCTTTTTGGTTGAATTTAGTTCAGGGGTTTGAATGTTAGAAAGTCTCTTAGTGACTGCATCATCAACTAGGGTTTGTATATTTGAGGAGAGCCTCTCATCAAGGGCATGATGCATAATGTCAGTGATGGTGGGAGTGATGAGAGGCAGTGAAGATTTAAAGACAGTAACCCTTTGCTCAGAGGGGTTCTGTCCCTGAGAAATGGTGCCAGAAGCAGAGACTGGTGGTTGATTTATTGAGAGTGGCTCAGTGTATGGGAGACCTTCAGAAAAAGGTGCCATCTGTGCGTTAATATCGGCAGATGGACTTGATTCTTGAGACATTTTGGCAAGCAGTTCTTGTAGTCTGCTTACCTCAGCCTCAAGAATGGTGTTGTGGGCTAGAACATCAAAGAAAAAGCCTAGGTCATCATCAGTGGTTGCTGAATCATCTGACCTCCTTATTTCATTAGGATGAAAATGTGCTGAGTATGGATCAATATTTACATGTGCCCCTTTATCTTGGTACTGGGGACTTCCTGCCTCAGGATTATGCCCTTCATCGGCAGTTGCCTCTGGTGAGGTCTTAGAAATGATACCAACTTCAGCTTGTTCATGTGCTGAAGCAGGAGAAGTGGCAGCCTCATCAGAAGTTCTAATCTCCTCCTGCACATGGGGAGATTGAACTATGTAATCCATGTGTTGTGGGTTATCAGCAACACTAGAATCCTCCCCCTCAACTGATGAGGTTTTCCCAGTGGTAACAGGTTTCTGGGAGGGGGTGGAGTGTTTAACTGAGTCAACACTTCTGCAATTATAAAGGTTGGGCTTTGTGGGGTGGTTGCAATAGGAGATAGATGTGAAGCAGATTGCACCTGGGTGAGTGGTGCTCTTCAATGGCAACCTTCTCAAATAAGAGAGGTTCTAGTAATGTGGCATCCCCTGAAATGGTTACTTCAAGATCCTGTTGAGAGGATTCCTGAGCGGTTGTGGTTGGTGGAGTCTTTATAACTACTGGTGGATTACTACCAGTAGTTTCTTCCTGCATTGGTGCTACAGGGGCATCCTCAGGGGACTCAACTCCCTGAGTAGCCTTTTTAGGCTTTGTGGATTTTGTCTTGGAGGGGACTTTGGATCTGGAGGATGAGGTTGTGGGTTCCCGCTGCTTGGGTTTTAGCAGCTTGGCAGCCTCTTTAAGTTGTGTGATCGAGTTATGCCTGGAGTATACTTCAGACAAAACTGCCACAGCAGGGACTCCAAGGCCAACAAGGCCATCAGATTTTAATTGATTTTCAATAATGGCCATAAAAACCTTGGATATAATATCCATCTGTTAGCTACAGGTTTCAATGCCAGATTTTTTAATTCTAAAAAGATAATTTCAGAAAAATTTAAGCTTTGGCGTTCAAGGATAGAATACAATACCTGCTACCACCTAGAACACATTTGATCTCATGAGGAGGTTTTGGGAGCAAGGCAGACATTGACCATGTGGAAGATTAGGCGTTCAGGGTCATGGAAGTGCTTCTTCAAAATTATGGTAGCACATAGGTCGCCTTCATACCCATTGTTGGTAAAGGATAAATCAGTGGTACACTTGGGGTATTTGGTGACGAAGTCGGCATCATTCTGATTTAGGGTTTGCCAAATGATATCTGCAGTGACAACTACTTTCTTCTGATTGACAAACAACTAGAGAGTGATCTCGCCATCATTCTCACCAGTTATGAGTGTGACGTTTGTCGATAATTGTTGTAGGGTTTCAACGTATATGGTTGGGTTCAGAAGAAAGGCTGTGTGATATTGGGATTCAACCATCAGACAGATGGCGTCATCAAACTTGTTCTAGAAGGCTGATTTGGTGAGGTAGGCTACACAGTTATGGCGTGATTTGAGTTGTATGGTCGCCATTAATGCAGGAGGGAAGGTCTTGAGAATTTTGAATAATAACGTTCAGGGAATGAAAAGTTCTGAGGTTAGGGTTTGGAATTTATAGGTTATGAAATGGCTGATGGAAAACAACTGAAGGTTTTAGTGTTTGTCATCAGCTGTTTGAAATGACTGAAGACATGGTTTTAACCTTCAGATGTTGTAAACGACTGAAGACTTGGTGTGAGTCATCAGTGGTTGGAAACTACTGAAGACTTGGTTTTGGCTTCAGTGGATTGAAATGAAACAGCAGTTGTTTGAAACAGCTGAAGAGTAAAGTTACTCATCAATTGTTGTTGTCAATTCACAGGTTTCAATTGTTTCATTCTGACCTTAACATTTACTCATCAGACTTTGTCTGATTTTCAGACGTTTCATTGGTCATCAGTTTTTTTGAATATTTATTCATCAGCTCTTCTGAACATTTGTGCAGTAGATATTTTGAAATAAATATTCTTTAGAACAAATTGTCTTCAGTACTTATGCTCAAGATTACACATCAGTACTTGTGTACAAATTTGTTCTTCAATACTTATCTGTTGGAAATAGGCATCAGTAATTCCAACCACATTAGTAGTTGTAACTATATCAGTTCTTTTCAACAAATAATATAGTTCAGTACTTTTAAGTATTTTAGTCTTCAGTCTTTTTTACATTTTATTAGTTAAAAAATATTGAAGACAAAATAACTCATCAGTACTTATTTTTGACTTTTGTATACTAATACTCATCAGTACTTGTGATCTGAGAGTATCAATATTAATCAATTCATTCTAGCTGTAGCATACCAAGCCTTAGCACAAGATTTTGAAAAGTTGCATTGTCCAAAGGCTTAATAAATATATTTGCAAGATCATCAGCTCTAGGAACTAACTTTGGATCAATCAGACCTTTTTCATAACAATCTCTGATGAAATGATGTCTGATCTCAATGTGTTTGGTCTTAGAATGCTGGACAGGATTGTTAACAATACAAAGAGCTGAAGCACTATCCATCAGTAATGGAGTCTTAGTCTCTGTAATGCCATAATCCAGTAATTGATTCTGAAGCCAGAGTACCTGAGATGTACAACTTGCAGCAGCAATGTACTCTGCTTTAGCAGTAGATGTAGCAACTGAAGTTTGTTTCTTACTCTGCCAAGAAACCAAACAATTGCCTAGAAATTGGCATCCACCAGAAGTTGATTTTCTAGTTACTTTACACCCTGCATAGTCACTATCAGAGAAAGCAACCAATTTGCAAGAGTGCCCAGTGGAATACCAAAGTCCTAGAGATTGTGTTCCTTGCAAGTATCTAAAGATCCTTTTGACTGCAATCAAATGGGATTCTTTAGGTGCAGCCTGAAATCTAGCACAGACACAAGGTGCAAACATAATGTCTGGTCTCGAAGCTATAAGGTACATTAAGGAACCAATCATACATCTGTAAAGGGTTTCATCAACTGCTTTACCTTTCTGATCAGCATCCAGTTGTGTGGTGGTGCTCTTAGGAGTAGAACAGGGCTTACAGTTTTGTAAATCAAATGTTTTAAAAAGATCCTTTATATATTTTGACTGATGAATGAAAGTTGCATCAGCTCTTTGTTTGATTTGCAAACCTAGAAATAACTGTAATTATCCCATGGCACTCATTTCAAACTTTTGTTGCGTGAATTTTGTAAATGCATCACACAACTGTGGATCAGAGGATGCAAAAATGATGTCATCTACATAAATTTGAACAAGTAGGTTATGCTGTCCTACATTCTTTATGAATAAAGTTTTATCTATGGAGCCTCTAGTGAAATTATTTTGAAGAAGAAAATTAGACAGTGTTTCATACCAGGCTCTAGGAGCTTGTTTTAACCCATACAGAGCCTTATCAAGCTTATACACCCAATCTGGATGTTTATTATCCTCAAAACCTGGTGGTTGACACACATAAACCTCTTCTTTTATTTTACCATATAAAAATGCACTTTTGACATCTATTTGAAAAACTTTAAGATTATGGAAAGCAACATAAGCTAAGAACAATCTGATTGCCTCCAGTCTGGTTACAGGGGCAAAGGTTTCATCATAATCAATACCTTCTTGTTGTGAAAATCCCTGTACAACCAGTCTGGCCTTGTTCTTGACAATTTGACCTTTTTCATCAGTTTTATTTCTAAAGACCCATTTAGTGCCTATTGCACACTTTCCTTGGGGTAGAGGAACCAGCTCCGACACTTGGTGCTTTTTAAACTGAAGAAGTTCAAGTTTCATGGCTTCAACCCATCCATTGTCTTTTAATGCCACATGATAGTTCTTTGGCTCTTACTGACTGATGAAGAGAGCATAGAAGCAGAAATTGGATAATTGACTTCTGGTTGAAACTCCAGCATTGATATCACCGATGATTTGAGACATTGGGTGATTCTTCAGCTCTTGATAGACAATAAGATCTGTGCAAGTGCTTGCAAGAGATTCAGCAGTAACAGATGTTGATTCAGACTCTTGAAACCATGAAGGAGATGGTAATTCAAACGAAGTTGATGATGCAGAGATCTCATCGGCATTTGTGTGGATGGAGCTGTTGAAGCTACAGGAATATCAGGTTTAGATAACTCAGGCAGTTAAGCACTAAACTTGAAAAGATGAGTACTGGCATCATCATCATCAGCACCACCAGATGAAGAACTATTTGCAGGAGGTGATGGATTGTCAGGAACTGCACCAGCTGGAGACTGATAAGGAACATATTGCAGTATGTCCAAATCAAATAGCTCCACAGGGTTTTGTGGGATTTTGTCCTTTTGAGATTCATTAAACTTCACATGCAAGGTCTTTTCAATCATCTTTGTTCTGCAGTTAAAAACTCTGTATGCCTTGCAAGTGGATGAATTCCCAACAAAGTACCCTGCATCCACCTTTGATTCAAACTTTTGAAGTGGATTATTTGTGTTAAGAATGTAACAGGGACACCCAAATGCTCTAAAGAATAAAATCAGAGGGGCTAAATGATGTAACACTTCATAAGGAGTCTTCATCAACCGCTGATTTACTAAAACTCTATTTTGCACATAGCAAGCTGTGTTGACAGGTTCTGCCCAAAAGGTAAGTGGCAAACCAGAATCAGCCAACATTGACCTGGCTGCTTTAATGAGTGTCCTATTCTTTCTTTCCACCACTCCATTTTGTTCAGGAGTTCTTGGAATGCTATACTGCCTCTTGATTCCCTTAGACAAGTAGAATTCATTAAGTGTGTGGTTTCTAAATTCTGTGCCATTATCACTCCTCACACACTTGACTGGAAGGGAGTATTGTTTTTCCACATACAACACAAAGTATATTATGGTTTTTGCAGCTTCATCTTTTGAATCCAAGAAGAAAGTCCATACAAATCTGGAGTAATCATCCATAATTACCAGACAGTATTTCTTCTTTGCCATGCTCATAACTCTTACTGGACCAAAAAGATCCATATGCAGTAATTGCAAGCAGGCAGTAGACTTTGGCTTTTCTATTGGAGGAAATGATACCTTGTGTTGCTTCCTTTTTAAACAAGCAGAGCAGTTGTCATCATATTTGAACTCCTTCACTGGTAAACCTCTCACTAAACCATCAAGGATCAGCTGGTTCATGCTTTTAAAATTCACATGACCAAGCCTTCTGTGCCATAGTTTAGATTCCTGAGTAGAGGCCTTGGAGAACAGGCAAGGATGGCCTTTTAAATCAATTTTTTTAATAGATCTAAAGCATATACTCTTCCTGTCCTGTTGGGCTTCAGGAGAGTATGTTCATCCAATACCTTGTCAATCAAACTCAGAACTTTGGATGACAGAATCCTGCAGTTCTTGCTGGTGAAAATAGAAACATGACTTTTATCACACATTTGACTGACACTCAAGAGATTATACTTGAGATGCTCCACATGGTTGACATCATCAAACCTTATTTCACCATTTGAAACAAAGCCTTTGCTAATTATGTAACCTTTAGCATCATTACCAAATGAAACAAATCCCTTCGTTCCTTGAGAGTAGTCATTAAGAAGAGAGCTGCTCCCTGTCATATGCATGGATCCTCCACTGTCCACATACCAGATGCTTCTTTGGCATGCTGAAGAACCCTACATTTGTCAAAAGAAACTAGTCAGTTTTTGAGACCCAAACCATTTTGGTTTTGGGTCTGTTCTCATCAACAGATTTTACACTAACTGGTTTGTCAAGATTAATAGCCTGTGGAAGTGGAGATGGTGTTGAAAAGTAGTCCTTTAATTTTGGCTTGGTTTTCCTTTTTTATGGTTTAATCACAGGTACATCTATTTGGTTGACTCGCCCCAACAGATGTTGAACCATCATAATAAGTTGTGTCTGATTGTTTGCTAAGGCCTTCAGTTCATCAAACACATCAGTTCTTGTGTTTGATTGATTCTTGTGTTTCACCATTTCTTCACTTTTGACAGACACAGACTTGGTGTGTTTTGGTATTACATGAGAAATCAATTGACCACCTTGAGCTATTTCCTGATAAACCTCTTCCTTCTTTTTGGATTTCTTCAAAGAATTTAGGTTTTCAGGTTGAGATGCCTCTAGTACCAATTTGGTTTCCAATACATTTTTCATTTTATTAATTTTCTTGTTGGTGTTCTTATCTTAATTGAATATTGCACCCTTTCTGTACCAGCAGTCATCAGTGAGATGATTGAATAAGCCACATATTTCATATGGCTTTTTCTTCATCTTCAGTTGATCAACTACTGAAGAAGATGAAACTACTGAAGGTTTGTTCTTCAGTGCTTTCTTCCTTTCAGTACTTATGTTGAGTACTGACGGAATCTTAAGTACTGAAGGTTTATTCTTCAAAAGTTCTCTATCAGTACTTTTGGACTTCCTGATAGACTCTTCAACAGTTGTCAAAAAATTTTTGTTCTTAGTGGGTTTGGTTTGTTCTTCAGGTGTTGTGACTTGCCCTTCAGTACTTTGAGTACTTTGTAAGACAACACCTGAAGAGATCAGCTTTCTCCTGATCATGTGTTTGTTAGCATTAGGACCATCAGCTGATTGATTTGCTGAGGTGCTAATACTGACTTCATCCTCTGATTTTGGTTTATTACCAGAGGGTGAGACACATGATGATATGGATTGGTCATTGCTTTCTCCTTCAGATTCTACTTCTAATTTGGGAGTAAAATCTGTAGGAGGAGCAGTGTGATTATAACCAATCCCAAACTTCACATTTGAAGCTGTTTGTTTGTTGAGAAGCATTTCAAACCCCTTGCATGATGTTACCCAGTGTTTACACTCTACTTGGGTATCTGCAAGTGTTTCTTTGAGATCCTTGTATTTCCCTAAGATAACCTCTACCTTTGCCTTTTCATCAGTGATTTGGCATTTTAATTTGTAAATCTCATCATCTTTTTCATTTAAAACAGACTCAAACTCATCTTTTCTATTGGAAATCACTTTCTCTAGCTCAATATTTTTATTAATTAAAGCCACATTTGCTTCTCTAATTGAGGCAAAGGTATCTATGCATGACTCAGAACACAACTTGGCCTTAGCCTTTGAAGATACCTGTGGTACCTGTGATGTAGAAGCATTTGAGCATGAACCATCAGTAGACTCCAGGGCCATAAGAGCAAGATTTCCAAAAGGGTTTTCACCACCATGTTGACAAGCACCTGGAAACAGTTATTCACAATAACCAGAAAGATCATCTGGTAAACTGCTCCAGTCAACAACTCTAGGGGTGAAAAAGCTTTGTTGTGATAGAGATTGAGATTGTTGATTTGATTAAGATAGTTGAGGCTCAGGTAGTGTAGGTGTTTGTTGAGCTGTGGGTACTTGAACCTGATTGGACTGAGGCATGTAAAAACAGGGGTAAGGATATGGCATAGGACCTTGAGGGACAAAATATGTAGGAGATGATTGAACTTGTGAAGGATGACCAGAACTGGTGGAATGTTGCCCTTTGTTTTGTGAGCTATTGCTTAGGAATGTCACAAAGGGTGCAGATGAGTTAGATCCAGATGATCTACACTCTATTGCAAAGTGTCCAAGTCTATGGCACTTATGACACCTCAACTTGCTCTTGTCAAAACCAACCTTGGTCTTGCCAGAGAGACCTGGGAATTTCCGACCAGTCCTTTTGTAAAACTTTTGAGATCTGATGTTGATCATTGCCATTTGACTCAAAATATCCATCTCTTCTAGATCATCATCTGGAATTCCTTTTAAATCATCCATCAAAAAGCACAAATTATCACTACTACCACCTGAATTACTATCATCACCAACAAAAGCATGTTCTCCACTGTTTGTAGGGAAATCTATATGCTCATCATATGAACCTTCTGATGCAGCATACTCCGGCTCCTAACCGACCAGTGCAGTATTTCTTGGTACAAAGTCATCATTGAGCTTCCCAGATGAAGACAGTTACCTTTCTGTTCTATCTCTCGTTCAAATGTCAACGGTTTCCCATGAAGTTGGGTGAGAGATAGAGTGTCCAGATTTGCACTGGAGCATAGGACAATTGTATTTGTGTCACATCTCTCAGGCAGGGATCTGAGGAATCTGTTGTTCATCTGGCTGTTTCAATATTCCTGTTTAACCATTTTCAACTCAGATATCAAACAGGAAAATCGCTCAAACTGCTGAGTCAGAGACTCACCCTTTCTATGAGAGAATGTCTCATATTACTGGGCAAGGATTTCTCTAGTGTTTTCCAAAACCTCATCAGTTCCTCCAAATTGTTCCTTCAGAGCAACCCAGAGGTCATGAGCAGTTTCATGATGCATAATCCCTGAATAGATTTCATTTGGCAGTGCCATGGCTAGAATTCCATGAGCTTTAGCATCAATTTCAAATAGTTTTAGATCCTCATCCGAATACTGCTCTTGTTTCTTCGGAAACATCTCATTTTTTTCCAAAAGACTCACCATAGGCTTGTATGGTCCATGAACCACAGATTTCCAACATCCCGTGCTATTGATAGACAGGTGATGGAGCATTCGGCATTGCCATATGTTATACTCACTCCTAACAAGCATCGGAGGCTTTGTTGAGGAGCCAGTATTGTGAGGATCATTTGTTGGTGTAGCCATTTTCATAGATTCAAACAAATTCAATGTACTTTTAACAAATTTAGCTCAAAAACTCAACAACTCTATTTTAAACACGTAGAACCTCAAATTAATTCACCAGAAGCAACAGAAAATCAAACACTATAACCAATTCTTGCAAATTTTCTAATTCGATCAAACTTAGATATCAAAAGAGCAGTTTCAATGATCAATTGTTAAATCAATCAATGATTAACCAGCTCTAATACCATTTTGAAGAGATCTCAGATCTAGTTTGACCAATTAGGTTATGATTTGAAGCGGAATAGTATAAGAATTAGACGAAATTTAAGCAAGAACAAGATGAATATTCAATAAAACAGTAACAGTTATAGAGAGAGAAAATTTTCTATAAAAGAGAATGTTCTCATTCACTCATAAGCTTCGATAATTACAAATTAGGTCAACCTTCCTTTTATAGAGGTAAGGTGACAACAGCAGATGTCACCTGATAGTGACATCTAACCGTTTTACATAAACAACTGAAAATAACTAAAACTACTGAAGATGTCCACAACAGCTGAGGACATCTTCTTACAATAGAAGCTAAGTATTTAACTAATATTACAACTACTAAAAACAAACTACTGAACTACTGATTACAAACTACTGAAATGATAAAGACAACTACTGAAAAGTAAACCATCATAACTACTGAAGAGTACTACTTCAGCTGTTGTGACAACCTCTGAAGACTTGTTCTTCAGACTTTGTCTTCAGCTGATGTCTTCAGACTTTGTCTTCAGTACTTGTGTTTAGACTTTGTCTTCAGTACTCGTCTTCAGACATTGTCTTTAGTACTTGTCTTCAGACTTTGTCTTCAGCTGATGTAGTCTTCTTTAGTTGTTATGATGTCAGTGGGACTTAAAGGTTTTTCTGATCTGGCTCATTGGTTCTTTTGGTCGAACAGGTGTAGATGGGAGTAGGAGTGAGGATGGTTTATGGAGGAACTGTTTTGAGTATGGTGGGTGAGGTGCATGTGGATATATGTATGGTGGATGGTATGGTAGTGGTAGTGGCTATGGCTGTGGTGGTAGCAGTGGAAGTGGTGGTGGTAGTGGCTGTGGTGTGGAAGAGCTGATAAGTACAAACCTTTGTGTCTTGCCCTTCTTGCCATAGGGTTGGACCATTTGTTTCCTTCTGGAACCCTTGGCAATCTGGGCTCCCCCTGAGCTCATCGGTTGGTCGGGGTGTATGATGGATCTGTGACATCAGTGTCACCACCCTCCGAACCAGCTTGGCATCCTTGAACCACCTCATTTCCCTTATCTGTAGCAACCAACCTGCTACTACTTTCCTTGTGAGAGGTTCATCATCACACTCTTCATCTTCATCAATCCGAAAGTCCTGGTGGATAGCAGCTTGCTCAGATCCACCAGGTGCTGATGCACCACTCTATTGAGCTGGTGGAGGAATAGTAGATGGTAAGTGGCTCGTGTTTGGCTCGAGCCCTCCTCTCCACCACCTTGACCATGACCTTGGTCATCATCATCATCATCATCGTCATTGTCTTGGATCATGACTGGCTCAACATCGGAGTCACTGTCATCATGGCGCCACTTCTTTCTGGCAGGTGCGATATAATCGATGTTGGCTAGATGACCAAACAACCGCTTTACCGGGGGCTTCACCTGCTTCCCCCGGTAAACCTTCATCGTCCCTAAGGTAGTGTCATCCATGACCTCTAGCACTACCTCATCATCCTTGTTCTTGGGCAGTGAGGGGAGCTTCTCATCAATAATCATCTGTACGAACTTAGGGTACATGCAAAAACCCTCTTTCCCCTTCGCCTCAATGTTCTCCCTCAAATATCTGAAGAACATCCTAGAAAAACTGAAAGGGTGGTTCAGTACCAGTGCAACGAATGCATTCTGGATTTCGTCACTCATCTCGTCAAATCCTCCTCTTCTTGACGCGATTCACTTGAGGATCACATGTGCCAAGTACTTAAACCGAGGGCACATGGTGCTCTTGTTAAGCACGCCGGCATTGATGTCGCCAGCGTACTTGATCCTCAAGAAGCAACCCCTAACAGTCAGGGGATGCAGCTTGGTTGGGTAGTCACCATCCTCACCCAAATCCAAGACTCTCCTAATGTCATCCTCTTGTATATCAATATCCAGTCCGAAGATAGAACTTCGGATCTGGTATGGCTCGACTGAGCGATCGACAACAACATTCTCCCAGAATGCATGCTGTCTGGATCTGTACGGTGTGCATGGAGCTAAAATAGCTCAATAAATCCTCGATCGTCGTAAGAATTTTATGATGCCAACGAACTCTGAAGCGTTCCTAGACGTAGGATCAAGGTAAGCACAGATATTGTGCTTGGTGCTCATCGTCCATCTGTCAGCCATTTTGCTGCAATACATGTAACAAACACGTTAGATCCGTTCACAAGAGAGAACATTTGAGTTAAAACGGATTTTACCCAACTGCTTCAATCGTACAATTGAACCAGGCGACTAAACTCAGTCGTGCGATTGAGCCTCCGACGGGACTTAATAGCATGTCATGACATGCGATTGAGTCAGTTGTGCGATTGAGTCACCGATTGATTTAGTCGTGCGATTGAATCGTGTGGCTGGCTCTATCGTGCGAGTGAAGTTCATCTATATGTCCTTTCGCGTACCCACTGTGCGAGTCCAAAATTTTGAATCTTTGTCAAAACAGTCAATTACACATCAAGATTAGATTCATTAGACGTGCATGGACTCGATTTTACACTTAGTGTCTTTTAAATGCACCTTTAGGTTCATTTAAGTGTTCTATTTTAGGGTTATGTGTTTCGGTTCTTGTTTTAAGTGATTCGGACATTTTGGATCGATTTGACGTTGTTATTTGGAATGTTTCCGGTCTCATTGTACCCGTAGATGGATAATAGTCGGTTAGTACGGCACAATCGGTGGCAATCACAGAGAAAATTTTGAAAAAAGGAGGTTGGGCAGTCGGCGGTTTTTGAAAGCTTTTTGAAGTCAAGAGTAGGACTACGACAGACTAAGCTTCTTTTTATACTGATTTGTGTTTCAGTCGTGCGACGGGACCCATACGAATGATTCATTCGTGCGACCGAGGTTCAGTACGACTGACTTGGACTTCTTCAGCCAGTCATACGATTGGTTCATACTTGTGATACAATCGTATACTTGACCCATACTCATGGTCCAAACATGTGATTGGCTCATACTCATTTTCCATTCGTGTGATTGGTTCATACTTATGGTCCAATCATGCGATTGGTCCATACTTAAGATCCAATCGTGCGATTGGCTCATACTTATGAGTTTGACTTCATTTTTCCCAACCTTTCAAAACTTGAATTTGATATAGGACATTATGACCATTGATTATCTCAGACATGATCCTTTTAACTGAAAACTTTTGATCACCTCATACGTGATCCTTTTAACTTTAAAACCTTGTGATCACCTCAGACGTGATGCGTTTATTTTAAAACCTTGTGATCACCTCAAACGTGATCCTTTTAATTGAAAACCATTATGATCACCTCAGACGTGATCCTTTTAACATTTCAAAAACAAGCTTTTATCAGATAACGTTAGGTCCACTTTGTGACATTCACAGATTTCATCTTGTTACATAGTTCAACATCGTTTTATTTATCTAAGAGTCAGGAGCACTAACAGGAAATCATGTTAGAGCTGTTATGTAGCACACATTTGACGTTGACCATCGGGGAATGCTGCCACGATGATTATCAGTATATTTGTCCACCTAAATCCATAAACAGATTTTTGACATACATTGGTGACTATTTAGGTTTATTATTTTAACAAGCATTTGTGGATCCCGCACATATATGGTAATCAACGTTCCTCAGGAGAATTTTGAGAGGTCTACGGGTTTTTGGACAAGAAGAAACTATTCTAAGAGCTTTCAAAGAGATGCCAAGCCTTAGGTCAGTGCCATCGCACAGCAGAAAGGCGAAAACAACAATGAATTCTAGAATATTTAGATTGTGCTTATCCTCAGGTTAGTGCCATCGCACAGTAGAGAGGCACAAAACCTATCTTCTTGTTAGAGCAATTTTATTTTACACATAACGCACCAACAACATTTTTCATTAGTTTGATTTCATTTCACAATTTTTCATGCACTTTGCTCCTTTTTATGGTCATCCGCACACATCTGTGGCATCCGTTTTGCTCTTCACCCCTTATTGGAAATAAGTTGATTGTGGTAACCAGGGATGAGATGGAAGCCCTCAGCCTGTTGAATGATTTAGTTTTAATTTGTTCACCAATGAAGTCTACTAGTCTAGTGTGTTGAATCTACCGACACATCATATGATGGATTAGCAACCCCTAGATCTACTTTCTCTATATAACCACAGTAGCCGACTAGCTTAGTATCATTTTTAACTAATTAGGCTTTGACTTTTTAGACTTATAATTTTCGGTAATTTTGAATATAACATTTTAGAACATTTTAAATCTTTTGGTGTCCCAAACAATTCGATGCCTGTTTACTAACATTTTCTATTAACTTGAATCGATTTCACAGATGTGATGTCTTTGCTTTTCAGCTTATCTGCCCGCCCCCTCGTTTTTTTTAAGTAATTAAATACTAACTACTGAAACTAAACTACTCTCCCCCTAAAATTCTAAAACCGAAAATCTTTTTGTGTTTTCGAATTTTCAAAGACAGAAAAAAACAAAACAAAATAAAGAAAAATAAAATTAAAAAAATAAAACATAGAGACGGACTATGAACTTGATTCGTCTGGAATCACATCATCTTCCTTTTTAACACCATTGACCTCTAATAGATAGTGAAATCGAGGTTTATCAAAAACTTTTGTGTAGAGAGCGGCGTGTTGGAAATCCGTGTTAATTTTAACAACATCGATTAATTGTTTTTTAAAACAGTCACGTATAAAGTGATATTTAATTCCGATGTGTTTCGTTTTAGGGTATTGGACCAGATTTTTGGTAACAGCAATAGCAGCAAAATTATCAACAAATATAGGGGTGTTAGAGAATTTCAAACCGTAGTCTCGCATTTGCTGTTGAATCCAGATGATTTATGAACAACAACTTGCCACAACAACGTATTCAGCTTCACTGTTGACAGAGCAACAGGCGTCTACTTTTTACACTGCAGGTGACTAATCGTCTTCCAAAGAACTGACATCCCGTAGATGTTGGCTTGTAATTCATCTTGCAGCCACCATAATCTGAGTCACTATAAGCTGTTAGCTTAAAGTCATCATCACAAGGATACCACATCCCAAGTGTTGGAGTACCCTTCAGATAATGAAAGAGCCTTTTTACCCCAATCAAATGATTTACTTTCGGTTTTGCCTGATATCTGGAATAGAGACACGTGGCGTACATAATATCAGGACGAGAAGCTGTGAGGTACATCAAAGATCCGATCATTCCTCGATACATAGTGGCATCTACCAGATCACCATTTTCGTCAGGTGCCACATCATGGTTCGTTGCAAGTGGAGTACCTGCAACCGTTGCATTCTCCATGTCGGACTGACTAAGGATATCTCCAACATATTTGGTCTGATGCAGGGAGATTCCATTTGGTGTCTGATCAACCTATAAACCAAGAAAGAACTTCATCTCTCCCATGGCACTCATCTCAAACTCAGCTTTCATCACCGATTCAAATTCTTTACATAATGCTTCGTTTTTGGAACCGAAGATTATGTCATCCACGTATATCTGCACCAATAGTAAATCACCATCTTTTTCTTTGATGAAAAACGTGCAGTCAATTACACCTCTGCAAAATCCATGTTTTAGCAGATGAGTAAAGAGTTTCTCATACCAGGCTCGAGGGGCTTGATGGAGCCCGTACAACACCTCGTCTAGTTTATAAACTCTATCCCGATGATAAGGATCCTCGAATCCTTTAGGTTGACTGGCTTACACTATTTCACGGATCTTATCATGAAGAAATGCACTCTTCACATCCAATTGATAGACTTTGATCTACATAAAGGATGCATAGGCTAGAAAGATTCTAATTGCTTCCATCCAGGCCACTGGTGCAAACACTTCATTGTAGTCAACTCCTTCGACTTTCCTGAACCCTTGAACACCAACCTAGCCTTGTTTCTGATTATGACCCCTTGGTCATCCTTCTTACACCGAAGAACCCACTTAGTGCAAATCACTGTTGCACCTTTTGGTCTGTCGACAAGTGTCCAGATACCTAACCTCTTGAACAGTAGGAGTTCTTCTTGCATGGCAGCTACCCATGCCTCATCCTTTAAGGCCTCGCTTACATACTTGGGCTCAGCTTGAGACACAAAACATCGATATGCCCCATCGTGTCTGTACCCCTTTTCCATGACCGCAGCATTGTCAGCTAAGTAAAGCTGATTTCTTGTCTGAACTCCTCAGAGAATATCCATGATGATGTTGTCCAGGGGATGATGCACGTTAATCCTAGTTCCGGGGGTTGTGGGAACTGCTACTTCGTCATCCAGGTTTGGAATCACAGGTTCAGTTTCTATAGTTGTTGAAGGACTGGATTCAGAAGTTCCAGTTACTTCAGGATCAGCTGCAGGTATACTTTCAGCAGTAGGAACCTGTTCCTCCTGGTTCACATTTTCAGGTTCAGCTTCTTCATCATTAGAGGAATCACTTATCTCTATTCTCCCCTGTAGAGCTAGTAGTACCTTCTAATGGAGCCGAGGATGTCGAGTCTCGAGTAGGAGTGTTCAGAACATCGTACATCATTTGAGTGGCCAACACATCATTAGAATGGGAAGAAGGTAGATTGAAGGATTTAAAACAAACATCACAGTTAAAGAAAAAGGAAGGTCCTTTTCCTGCAGGGGGTGGTGTATCTTTGTACATCAACATTGCACCACACCTTTACCTGACCAGTTGAGTTATTGTAAACCGTTTTGTTTGGTATACTGTATCCAAGGAAGATACCTTCTTCTGTCTTCTCGCAGAACTTCCCAGTTTGATTTTTCTTTAGCAGCATGCAGGGTGTGCCAAATGGTTCCAGATACTCCAAGTTGGGTTTACGTTGCTGGAGCAACTCATAAAAAGTTTTTCCATGACGCTTGACCACTAAGACCTGATTTAGAGTATAGCGCGCATTAGCCACTGCCTCGTTCCAAAATTGAACAGGTAGTTTTGAGTCATCTAGCATTGTCCTTGCTGTTTCTATCAAGCTTCTATTCTTCCGTTCAGCAACTCCATTCATCTGTGGAGTGTAAGTAGAAGAGAATTGATGAACAATCCCTTTCTCATGATAGAATGCCTCCATCCACTGATTCTTAAATTCTGTCTTGTTGTCTGAACGTATTTTCCTTACTTTCAGCTTGTAGAGTGACTCCAATGTGGTAACAAGATGATTAAATGATTCAAATGTCTCTGACTTTGCTTTTAGAAACATCACCCAAGAGAATCTTGAGTAATCATCCGTCACCACAAAGCAGTACCAATCACCCACAATGCTCTTTGTGCTAACATGGCCAAACAGATCCATATGTAGAAGCTCAAGAGGAATCTCGATAGAATGAACTTTCTTTGATTTGTGAGACTTCTTTGTCTGTTTCCCTTTCTTACATGCTATGCAAAAGTCTGAAAGCTGGAAGTTCTTGACAGTGACTCCGTCCACCAGATCATTCTGAACCAGATGGTTCATCTTCCTGGGATTGATGTGTCCCATTCTCCTATAACAGGAAACTGAATCTTTTTCAGTTGCTTTTAACAAGAAGCACTGAGTAGTAGACTCAGTAACGGAGGCTTTTGATAGGTCCAAGACATACAGGTCATTATATCTCGAAGCCGACATTAGAACTTGCTCCTCCGGGATAACATACTCCTTCTTAAGTATCTAACACTTCTTGTTGTCAAAAACGACTTTAAAACCCTTATCACAAATTTAGGAGACAGAAAGCAAGTTATTTTGCAATTGCTAAACATTGTTTACCTTGTCGAACTTTACCTTCTCGTTTCCCACTTCACCTTGAGCGGTGATATTACCTCCTTTGTTTCCTGCGAACGATACGTGTCCCCTTTAATTTGCTTGACGTTGAAATGGAGAGACGAATTCCCGGTCATGTGCATGGAAGCCTCACTATCAATAATCCAAGTATTAGTGATAGCGCTATAGCGGAAAACCTGCACAAAGAATGGAAATGATTAGTTCAGGTTGGGGGCCCAAGCCTTTACTGGCTTGGGTTTCCCAGAGATATCACACATCATGAACTCAACCCACTGACCTTCAGAGGATGAGGACACATCTTTCTTTTTCTTGTCCTCACTGTCAGACACGTTACTTGATTTTTCTTTCCATAAACCAGTTTTCTTCTTCTTGATCACTGACCTTCAGAGGATGAGGACACATCTTTCTTCTTATGTTATGAACTTTTGGTTCAATAATAGTCCTAGGTTTAACCTTAGGCAACATAGCTTCGCTTTGAGCTTGTCTGTGTTGACTTTGGTATCTTGGAGGAGTATTAGATTTTTTTTTGAAAAATCTTGGTTTTTCATCAAAAAGTTCAATTTTTCTTTTAGGTGTCTGATAATGAGGACAATTTGGAGAAAATGTCCTCGTTTTCCACAATTATAGTAGGATCTCCCTTCGATTAGTGGAGAAGATCTTCTGTGAGGGGTTGAGAATGAACGGGAGCTGGTCTGTGTCTTATCCTTCTTAGATGCTTTACCTTCTTTAACAAACTTAATTGTTTTCACATTTACAACGCATTTTTCTTTCTTTTTATCAGGATTTTGATGATTTACACGTTTAGGGTTTGTTGGTTTAGAGTTTTTAGGTTCTGACGTAGATGTTTGTGAACCCGAACCAACACTATCCTTTTCAACTTTAACACATAAATCCTCTTTAAGCATCTTATCTTTCAATCCCGAAGTAATAGCCTTCTGTTTAGTGACAGGCTGCATAGGTTTACCTGTGGACTCTGGATTACTGACTAGAGGAGTAGTCACCACATGATCCTTAACCGGGTTATTATTTATTGGTTTACATTTAGTATTTAAAAGAATTGCATGTCGTGGTGGTACTACTTTATAACCCAGACCTTCCCCACTGTTATGTTCTTTCACTAAGTTCTGAACTATATGAGGGGAACTTGCTACACTATGCAGTTTTTGTTTTAAAGATTCAATTTTGACTTGCAACACTGCTTTTTCCTTTTTAGTTTCCTATAAATAATTTAGATAGAATTTAATGTCATTTGACTGATTTAGGGCAACAACCTCGGTTTCCCTTAGTTGTTTCCCTAGCAGTCCAATCTTTTCTTTAAAACTGCACTCATTTTATTTTAATACACGGTTTGCTTAAGTGCATAGTTTTAAATCATTTACCAGATTATCATTGTGTTCTAATAACCTAGCAAATTTTAAGTCAATGCTTTCTCTAAATTTATCACATTCAGTGCAAGCATGTTTATTAAATAATTCGTCTTTAGAGTATACCTATGCGGAACTAGATGAATCGGGCATAAATGCAGAGTCAGACTCTTCAGTAACTGAAGATTCTGAGTTTGTAGCATTCAACTCTTCTTCCACAAGATGATCTACCACATCCATAGCTTCTTGAATATCTGAACATGCATACTCAGCTACGATGTCTCTCTCGCTTGCAGATCCATCATCCAAATCATCAACCTGTGCTACATTTTACTCTCCCTTAGATACGAATCAGAAGGACCAGTCTTGTCCTTCATCGCCTTGAGCTACCATAGCATTTGACTCTTTGCTTGATGATGCTCCAATCTTCTCTTTGTCCTGACAGTTAAGCGAAGGAAAAGGGTTTCCATTACCTGTCTTTATTGACTTTACACATTCACGTTTAATGTGCACCTTTTCACCACAGTTGAAGCAAGTGACCTTGCTTTTATCAAACCCAAATGTAGTTTCTTTGGTGGCAACCAAGTTCTGCCCAGTCTTCTTCACAAACTTCTTAGCGCCTCTAATAGCACTGGCTAAGGCCCATATGATATCCATTCTTTCCAGCTCAGTTTCATCTACCTGCTCATAATCTTCATCAGCTAGACGATAGTTTCCAATCTTTCCAGCGACTAACCCATCATAAGATTGAACAACTACTGCTAGAAGATCCATGTGGTCTATGCAACTTCCACAGTGAAATTTCCAAGATTCTCGGTCTTCAGCTTGGTAGGGTTGGAATCAGGAACTTTGTATTGGGTTCTAGATGAACCTGACGCTTTGCTTCTGAGGAACTACTTTGGGAAGGAGCAGATGAATTAGACACAAACGCTATTTGTAGCGATGCCCTGATGAAGCTAGAGTAGGAACAGAGTTATACAGTGAAGGATTCTGAGCGTAGGATCCTTTCTTAGACTTGTATTTTAGCCGTAGTTCTTCCTACCTATCTGGATAGAGGAAAGACTTGCCACCACCTACCCCTCCCAGACCCTGCTCTTGAGCGGGATATACTGGGTTTGTTTGTTTGTTTGTTTGTTTAGCAAGAGTGTCATTTTGTCTGAGATTAGACATAAACGGATCCCATTTGTCTAGCAGACCATCAGCAAAACTTGAGACTTTGTGTTCCATAGATGTGGTCACACCATGAGTATGCAATTCACTCATCAAATGATAAAATCGATCAATAATATCATCTAAGCTCTCATTTCCTATTGGTGAGAAATTATCAAACTCCTTTTTGAGAGCTTTAACCTTCAGCACCTTCAGGGTTGTATTACCATCATATCTCTTTTCTAACACCTCTCATAGCTTCTTCGACTACTTGTTTTCAGAGAATTGATGGATAGTAACTTGAGTGTTCTTAATAATGATTCAACCACGAGTTATGAAGATAGTCATCTTTACAAATAAAGGACAAAAAACATAAACAACAATAAGCTAACTAAACATAATCATTAACAAACTAATTAACTACAAGGATAAATATGAACAAGAAGGCTTAAAGTATTCATCATTCCATAGAGCTATAAGTACAAGGTTTGACATATAATGACCATCATTATAATTAGGAATTAGCAATACTAACCTCTTGGACAATCAAACTTGAAAGGAAATGGAAGAATTCTTGAAAACAAGAAAGAAAAATGAAAAAGGTGGTGAAGATTGAAGTGGATACGGGATTGTGCAGGCATGTACTCGGTTTTTAATGTGGGCAATTGATGGGGAACAAGACAAATGGCTGAAACAAGTCAAAAAATGTCATTACTTGTTGGTCACACGAGGGCGTGCCTCCCTTGTGCAACCTGGTTTCAGTTTTTGTTGTTCCGTTTTTCTATGTTGCGTGTTACGCTATTTACGCAGTTAAGTTTTATCACTTCCAAATTACCAGAAAAGTTACAAAAGTGGTCCTGGAGTTAATGAAAACAAGCAAATGACAATTACATTTCATAGGGTCCTACGGTTACATGATACGTTAAAGCCGAGAGTCTAAGACTGAAAAAATTAGACTTCTTAACGCATGCTAGCGCACATAACACATTGTGAAATACTGCTAAAAGAAGCCTCCTCATATTTCACGTGGAGGGTACGGGAGGGATAGTGTGAAGTGCGGTTGCTTAATTCCGCAAGCTGACGGTTGTTAGAAAAAAGTTCCTCGCACATCTCTTTAACTTTTTGGATGAGTTCAGCTATGCGGTGGGTGCGATTAGGTTCATCTTAGTCAATTGCTTGATCAGTTCATGTAACTTGAAGACATATTCTTATGTTGTCGGCACTTGCCTTTCGAACGCCGTTTCTTTGCAGGATTCCATGTTGGAACAAGTGTGGTACTTATATGCAGGTTGAGAAAGTTGATCACAGGCACGTGCTTGGCCAGGCACGACCCGTGTTTGTCATAATTCATCTTAAATTTGACCTGCAACGTTTCAGAGTGTCAGCGAAGATTGTGAAAAATTTTTGTTAGAGGCACGAGGGCATGCTTCATGGGTCACGACCCCGTGCTTGTGCTTGGGAGGTCCTACAAAAAGTTAAAAATTAAGGAGAAACCTTTGTAAAGGTTTTGAGTTTAAGGTATGGGTCTTCGAGGCGCCCTTCCCCACACTTAGTCTTCATTGGGGTGGAGGTGTAATTCCTCGGATAAAATCTTGGTTGGTCCATCGGTATACGATTTCAAACGATGACCATTTACTTTGAAACTTAAACTGTGGTTTTCGATTTCGATAACACCATTTAGAAAAACATCTTTACTTGTGTAAGGTCCGGACCAACGCGATTTCAGCTTTCTAGGAAAAAAACATAAATGACAGTTATACAGTAGGACATGTTCTCCAACATGAAATCGTTTAGTGTTCTTTAATCAAGAATCATGGAATTTCCTTGTCTTTTCCTTGTAAACCCTAGCGTTTTTGTGTACTTGTTCTCTTAGTTCCTCTAGTTCGTGGATTTGTAGAAATCAATTTTTTCCTGTAATTTTTTTGTCAAGGTTTGCTGCATTAAGTGCCTAATAGGCCTTGTGTTCAAGTTTCAAAGGAAGATTACACGACTTCCTTTAAAGTAGTTTTTGCAGTGTTGTGCCAATGGGAGTCTTATAGGCTGTTAGAAAAGCCCATAATGCATCATCTAGCTTGGTAGACCAATCCTTGTGATTTTGACATATGGTTTTCTCGTGGATTTGTTTGATACCTCAGTTAGTGACTTCACCTTGCCCATTGGCTTGTGGATGATAAGCAGTTATAAAGAGATGGTGCACTCCATAACGAGCCATTGCTCTCTCGAGCTGGTTGTTACAGAAATACGCTCCTCAGTCACTAATTAAAGCCTTGGGGGCACCGAAATGAGAGACTAGTTTTTTGAAGAATCTGATAATGTTTCTTGCATCATTGGTAGGTTGGGCTTGAGCTTCGGCCCATTTTAATACATAATCGACTGCTACCAAGATGTAACGATTACCAAAGGACATCGGGAATGGCCCCATGAAATCAATACCCCGTATATCAAATACCTCGTATACTTGAATGGGTTTCTTTGGTAGTTCATCCCGTGTTAAGATATTAGTTGCTCTTTGATATGCCTCACTGGTGCGTACCATGTTGTGAGCATCCTTGAAGATCGTGGGCCAGTAAAATCCAGAGTCAAAGACTTCCGTTGCTGTTAGGGTTGCTCCATGGTGTCCTCCTATGGGTCCTTCATGACAGTGCCTTAGAACTTGTTCCGCTTCACATCCGTATATGCGTCTTCGGATAAGTTAGTCTGCATCGATTATGAACAGACATGGGTCTTCCCAATAGTAATGCTTAATGTCAACAAGGAATTTCTTCTTTTGCTAATAAGTCATTCCCTTAAGGAGGATTTCGCTTGCCAAGTAAGTCACAAAATCGGCAAACCAAGGATGTTCATCGATTGAGGATTGTATGTGCATAAGAATTTGTGAGGAAAATTATCATTTATTTTGGATTCCTCAGATTATGAAGGACTTGAATCTCAAGACGCAAGCAATGATCGGCCGCTAGATTTTCTGCTCCTTATCACGAATTCAATGTTGAATTCTTGGTGTAGAAGTATCCAACAAATCAGTCTTAGATTTGCATCTTGTTTGTTGAATGGATGATGAAGGGCTGCATAATCGGTGTAAATGATTATGTTTGAAAGGATTAAATATGAGCAGAATTTGTCAAATGCAAAAGCTACCACAAGAAGCTCTTTCTCGAGGGTGGTGTAGTTTTCTTGTGCATCATTTAGGATTTTGCTCGCATAGTGAATTGGGTGGAATTGCTTTTCTTTTCGCTATCCTAACACACCTCTTACCGCGAAATCACTTGCGTCACATATGAGTTCAAATGGTAGCGTCCAATCAGGGGAAGCCATGATAGGAGTTGTTACTAGTATCTCCTTTTGCAGATTGAATGCATTAATGCATTCATCGAAAAATATGAATTGTGCATCTTTCTTGATGATTTGATTCATTGGTCGTGTGATTCTTGAGAAATCTTAGGCAGCAAACCGCCCACGTCACCACGATCCTAAAACTTCACCGGACCATTCAATCGGTAGGAGCGGGCGATGCACGGTTACAGTTGGGGAACGTGGTCGGGTCATGTGGGGGTGTTGCTGATCATAAACCTTGGTGCCCTCTTTATCGGGCAATGCAATAGGGTGGTAAATTCCCTCCAAGGCTAAATATTGGCGTGAGACCGATAGAAAACAAGTACGGCAAGGGAAAGATGAAAAGGACATTGAAAAGCCAGTTATCCCTGTGGTAACTTTTCTGACACCTCTAGCTTCAAATTTCAAAGGTCTAAAAGATTGTTAGGCCACACATTCACGATAAAATGTCGGTAGAATCCTACATGACCTAGGAAGCTTCTGATTGCTTTCATGGTTGTGGGATGTGGAAGTTTAGAAATAGTGTCCACTTTGGCTTGATCGACCTCAAGCCCAGCTCAAAAGATTTTATGTCGTAACACTATTCCTTCAGTAATCATGAACTGGCACTTTTCCCAATTCAAAACATTATTAGAATCTTCACATCTGACAAACATTCCAGATTTTCAAGAGATTGTTCAAATGAGTTCTCAAAGATAGAGAAGTCATCCATGAAAACTTCCATTGAATGTTAGATCATGTCATAAAACATTGCTACCATGCATCTTTCAAATGTAGCAGGGGCATTACACAATCCAAAAGGCATTCTCCGATAAGCAAATGTGCCATATGGACAGGTGAATTTTGTTTTCTCTTAATCTTCAAGAGCAATAGGAATTTGGAAATAACCTAAGAAACCATAGAGGAAACAATAGAACATTGTTCTAGATAATCTCTCAAGCATTTGGTCGATCAAAAGGGAAAAGGAAGTGATCTTTCCTTGTGGCATCATTGACTTTGTGATAGTCGATGCAAACTCTCCATCTTGTAACCGTGCGAGTTGGAATAAACTCATTCTTCTTGTTAGTTACAACATTCATTCCTCCTTTCTTTGGAAAAACTTGGACGGGACTAACCCAAGGTGAATCAAAAATAGGGTAAATCAAACCACCATCTAGCAATTTGATTACTTCTTTCTTCACAACTTCTTGCATGCTCGGATTTAAACGTCTTTAAGGTTTAGTGACGGATTAAAGTTCTCCTCTATCAGTATTTTGTGGTGCAAAAGAATGGATTGATTCCCTTGATGTCCATGATTTTCCATGCAATTGGTCGTTTATGTGCCTTAAGCACATTGAGCAACTTGTTCTTCTTAGTATTTTATAAGGCAGATAAAATTATTACAGAAAGTTGAGATGCGTTTTCAAGAAAGACGTATTCAAGATGAGAGGAAATTTTCTTGAGCTCTAAAAATGGAGGATCTTTGATAGATGGTTTGGCTTTAGGTTCTAGTTTTTGTTCAATGATTTCAAATGCTTCTTGATGAGATTATGTTTAATCAACTTCTGGTTCTGAAATTATTTGATTCTCACAGATGGGTTTGGTGGTTTGGACCTTTATTATTTGAGTGTTGCAAGCTTCATTTTCAAGAGATTTCCTTAAATGATAGCTTATAATCAAATCGCAAACATCAATGTAATAAAGTAAGTCATCATGATGTTGAGGATGTTTCATGGATTGTCTTATGTCAAATGTCACTTCATCCTCACCCACCAAAGCATGAGTCTACCTATGCAAACATAAATGAGAGCTCGAGTAGTTGCTAAGAAAGGTCGACCTAGTATAAAAGGAACATTCTTATCCTCATCAGCGTCATGGATCACAAAATCAACGAGAAATAGGAAATTGTTGATTTTAACTAAAAGGTTTTCAACGATGCCCCTTGGATACTAGACAGAACGATCAGCTAACTGGATGCTCATAAGGGTAGGTCTAGGTTCACCTACGTTTAACTTTTCGATAACTGCATAAGGCATAAGGTTAATGCTAGCACCTAAGTCAGCTAACACGTTACTAATAGAAAAATTTCCTATTAGGAAAGGTATTATGAAGCTTCCTGGATTGTTCATCTTTTAAGGTAGTTTGTTTTGAAGAATTGCAAAGCATTCCTCATTTAAAACTACGTGTGATAACTCTTCCAGTTTTTTTTGTTTGACAACACACCCATTAAAACTTAGCATAATTTCTCATTTGGGCTAAGGCTTCCACCAAGGGCAGATTGATATGGAATTGCTTGAACAACCCTAGGAATTTTCCATTTTATGCCTCCATTCGTTGATGTCACAAATGACCTGAGTATGGAGGCGGTGGAACATAGGGCGACGGTGGTACGTATTTCTTGGCTGGTTGTTCAGCAGCAATAGGGTGCTTTTTCTTATCACTTGCATTACTTGGGGTTTTGGTTTCTGTTTCTTCAAGGATAGGTTGTAATAAAGGTGCATCATCTTGAGTGGTTTTGCCACTCCTTGTGGTGATGGCTTTACTTATGCATTAGGGTTTGTCAAGGTGTTGCTAGGCAATGCAACTTGGGGTCTTCCAAATTAGTTGTTGTGATATCTGACCTACTTGGTGTTCAATAGTTTACGATGATGCTTTGTTGCTTTTGACGTCTGCCTCGTTTCTTTGGAACCTCTCCTCATTCCTTTGATCAGATTTCGGATGTATTCGTCTATGGCTTGTGTGGTTATCAAAAATTGTTGTAATAAGTCTTCCATTGATGACGCTCCATGTTCTTGGTTACTACTGCTTGGACCTTGGTATGGTAGTTTCTGTTGTTGGTAAGGTGGCCTTTGGTTGAATCCAGATGATGATTGGTTGTTGCTAGCTTTTCTGTAATTCAAGTTGCTCCTCTAATTTGAGTTGTTATTAAATGAGTTGTTTGGTCGTCTTTCAAAATCTTCAACCATCATCGTGTCTTATGCACATTCGTTGGTCTTGTGTGAATTTATGCATGTGTTGCATCATGTTGGAGTTTGTTTCAGTTCGGCTTGGAATTGTTCAAATCAGTTGGTTAGGGCTTCTAACTAGGCTGTAACTATTGTTTTAGAGTCTACTTGATGAATGCCTTGAGAACTAGGTTTGTTTCTAAAGGGATTATAAGCAAAGCTCTTCTTAGCTACTCTTTCTAGGGATTGGTATACTTCTGTTGGTGTGACACTTCCCAAATCTCCTCCCGCACTTTGCTCGACAACTTGTTTGTATGCTCTTCTAATTGCATCGTAAAAGGTCTGACACTGTAGCCACAGATCAAGTCCGTGATGTGGGCATCTCTTAAGGAGACCTTTATATCTCTCCGATGTTGCGTGTAATGATTCATCATTGTCTTGGCGAAAGCTTGTTATACTGGTTCTCAGTTTGGCAGTGCGATCGGGTGGAAAGTATTTTAAATAAATTATTCACCCATTTCCGCCCATGTAGTGATGGAACCAGGCGGAAACGAATCAAGCTAGTCAATGGCTCGGCCTCAAAGTGCAAATAGAAAAAATCTTAGTCTAATGGCATCGCCTGAACAATTATTGATTTTGAAAGTTGCAAAGATACGAAGGATCATGAGATTTGAGCATTAGGTTGTTCATCTTGCAATCCGTGGAACTGAACGGAGTTTTCTACGAGTTGGATAATGCTAAACTTAATTTCAAAATTTTTTTCCGTTAATGTTTGTTGGACAACGCTAGACTCATAATCATCAATTGATGGTGTGGCATAATATGTCATTTACATTTCCTCGTCTTGATTAGCCATGTATTCTTCGACTGGTGTACCTTCTGAAACATCTTCTTTGATGATTGTTTCTGTTTGTCATGGTCTTTCATGTAACCTTTGATGGAAAAGTCGTTCGGGTTCTGAAAGATGCGAAACAAGTTCAGGACTAGACGATTTGGACATACACTGATTTAAGGAAGCATAAACTAAGGCTTAGAGAAAATCAGGCAAATGTAACTAAACTAACTAACTAAGGCAAACTAACTAACAAAAATAAAATGAATTTGAACAAAAATATATTAAGGCAAACTAACTAACAAAATAAAATGAATTTGAACAAAAATATATTAAGAGGATGTAAACAAAAATAAATTAGATTGTCTTTCAAAACTGTCATGTGTCATCGACAACGACACCAAAAACTTGATGCGTGCAAATAGTATATACATTTTGATAAAGGTTTTTTGCCCAGATTTGGTTTTAGTTGGTTATTACTAATACTAAAATACACACACAAAACAAAGTGTACCAATCTGTGGACATACCGAGCCTACTCAATAGCCTTAATGATTGACTACCAGATTAGATTTTCATTTAGAGAAAATGATAAGTTGCATTGATGTAATAAGGATTTTTTGGGCTTAAAAACAATAATTAAAATAAAGTAAAAGTAAGTTTGAAACTTTTGGGTTTAAAACCAGGGAATATAGGATATCATCCTAATTAGATTACACTTATATAAATATGATGAATATCATGGTGTGTGTAAAGATAAAAGTTTAAGTAGTTATGTTAATGTTTGTTAGACATGAGCCAATGCGGATTTCTTGTACATCGGCTCCATAGTGACAAGGACATCATCAGGGGTAACTTACAAAACTGAATCAATCAAAGTCACTAGTAATGTAGGTAAATCTAGTGTCGTCTTTTAACATATGATTTTTCAAAATATAACTTAATGTCAGAAAGAGAGTTGATCAGGTTCCTTTTTAACATACCATTAATTTTAGAAAACTATAGCAATTACGATAGATTTCTTAAACTAATAAAAGGGAACCCGTAAATGATCAAGAAGTTAAAGTTATATGATTTCTAATAACTATTTTTAGTTCATTATCCATATATTTGTTATGAAGACGGATTTCACGAATAAAAGTTAGTTCATAGTTTTTCAACGTTGTAAGACTTTCACAATACAAATCATAAGTTCATTACATCCCATTCAAATTTAGATGCTACCCTTCGAAAGCATATCCAATATTACCATAACATTAACATAACGAAAATCATACCATTAGTTCATCACAAATTACATAAGTTTAATACAGTCATGATGATAATGAGAGTTTAGCTCATAATGAGCTTTAACATAACAACAAGCAACATAGAAGATGAATTTGAAATCATCGGTGAAACAGAACAATCAAACAGTGATCCATAATGGATTATGTTTAGACAATCCTAAGCTTCTTCCAAGTATTGTATGCACCACCCGAGCCTCCAAATGATCTTTAAGTCTTGATTCCCGAAAGAATTCAGCAGAGTAATTGTCCCACCAAATGCTTGCACAAATGATGAACTTAGGCCTTTATTTATAGGCTTTCTGGAGTTTTTAAGTACAACCCTATGCTAGTACAATGCTTACGAAAGTTGGTTAGTTCGTACGTGCAGGAGGTGTCCAGCACGGCCCTGTGCTAAATAGGGCACAACCCCGTGTTTGAGGTAGGGCACGACCCTATGACTACTTTTGGGGGACGGTAATTTTTGTCCTGTCAGATGTCCAAACACGGGGGGTGTGCCAATTCAAGCACAAGGTGTGTTTTAGGGAAGTCATGAGGGCTTGCTTAATGAGGCACGACCCCATGCTTGGACTCCAAAGCTCGATTTTCTTCAAATTCTTGATAAATATGCTTCTTTTGTCCATGTTGCCCTTTTGAACACCTGAAAACACAATTTAACAATTTTAAGTACATAATCATCATTTTAAGGAGGATATTAAGGAATAATTGATGTGCTTTTGATAGGATTTTTATGTATAATTTTGAGCATGTCAATGCAAAAGATCAATGGTGGGAAGAGTAGTATTGGATTTCAAAAATAGCCCACCCATTAATCATGATTATTCGTGCTTGCCTTCATCAGCTGCCATAACAGATGAGGATATGAGCTATGGTTTAGGATTTCAACCAAAGTGTGACTTAAAGCCTTCTGTCAACACTCATTGGACTATTTATACATTTCTCAAAAACTGAGATGAAACTCAATGATTCTTATATTTGTGTGGAAAATGTCAATTGGAAAATTTTAATAGTGATGATGATCTAGATTTTCAAGATAATAAGAATAAAAATTGGATTGAAAATATATCTACTTTTAATCCATCACTATTAGTCAATGAAAAGATTGTTTTTTTTGTTCTGAAGCCTGATTATTTAACCGATTCCACTAAAAAAGAGAAGTTAAAAGCAAAAATCATGCATAGTGACAAAGCTTGTAAAAGAAAACAATTAATTACATCATCATCTGACTTGAAAAATAATTTTAAAAACAAATTTGTTTCAAAGGGTAATATAAATAAGGAAGATTATATTTTTAAAGAATCCAACATTTGTTTCTTTAAAAATATGCTTTCTAATGATGCTAACTTTGTGAAACAAGATGTTTGTACTTCAGGTGTCACTAAAACAAGTCCAATTCCAGTATCTGTGTCTCAACATGTTAAAGCTACAGATCATGCCACATTGGCTTTAGGTCGAAATCAACATATAAAGAATGTTTTCTCATTCTTTCTGATCAAGCTTGAAAAGTTTATGTTGATAGAGAGAAAAAAGAGACTATTAAAGCATCATCTGGCCAAAAATATACTAAATCCAGATTTTATGATAACTTTGGCTGCTATCTTAAACAGTTCGAGAGAAATATACTAGTGACTGATGTTTTTCGAAAATCATGTTGTTATGTTTGTGGAAAGCCAAATCATATGGCAAGAAGTTTCATTCATCAACACAAATCAATAAGCAGACAATGATTTCATAATTACATTTCACATAATAGAAACAAACTTTTTATCAATGCCAAGTTTAATAAAAAATCAACTTCTTCAAAATCTTTTAATACAAAATCAAAACTTTCGATAAAAGATAACTTGAAAAAAATAAACGTGATTAAGATATTACAAAGTGTTTATGAAAGCAATATCAATTTCTTGAACAATAAATTGAAGAAAAATGACACGAAATTAACAAAGCTAACTCGGGAATGGAAAGTTAAGGTCAAGACTATAGTTTCAGACATTGTTGATGATTATGTGTTCAATGATAAATGAGATATGATTTTAAAATTAGTAACATAGTTCGATGAAAACAAAGTTCTCAAGTCAATGATGGTTTGAGTTTTTAAAACTGATTAAATTTATTAATATGTGAAGGAATAACCATGGCAAGCTACTGATAGCTTATGGCATGTTGATAGTGGTTGTTCTAGATACATAACTGGTAACATATCACTAGTAAACAATGTTGATCCTCATAGTGGTGGTTATGTTATCTTTGCTGGTGATAGAGAAGGTAAAATTACAAACAAAGGTAAAGTGAAAAATAGTATGTTAACCTTTGAAGATGTAAGTTTCGTTAAAAAATTATAACACAGCCTGTTGAGTGCTTTTTAAATTTGTGACGTACATTAGCTACTCATTCCACTAATAAAGAATGTCTTATCATGAAACCTAGTTTTCTAATACCTGATGCAGTGGTGTTATTGAGAACTCTGAGATAGAATGTTGGACCAAAAGAACCAATGAGCCTGATTAGAAAAAGCTTTAAGTCCCACAGACATCACAACAACTGCTGACGGCTTCATCAGCTGATGACATCAACTGAAGACTTCATCAGCTGAAGTTCAAGTGCTGAAGACTTCATCAACTGAAGTTCAAGTGCTGAAGACTTTATCAGCTGAAGTTCAAGTGCTGAAGACTACATCAGCTAAAGTCAAGAACTGAAGACTTCAGAGGTTGTCACAACAGCTGAAGTAGTACTCTTCAGTTGTTGTGATGGTTTCTTTTCAGTAGTTTTCTATTTTAGTTTCACTAGTTTTCTTTCAGTAGTTTACTTAATGTAAAACGTCTGAAGAGCCTGTTCATCAGAGGTTGTAGTTCAGTAGTTGTAGTTTCAGTAGCTATAGTGCTAGTTTACACTTAGCTTTTGTAAGAAGATGTTAGCTGTTGTAGACATCTTTAGTAGTTTAGTTTACTTTCAGTAGTTGTTGTAATAACGGTTAGATGTCACTATCAAGTGACATCAGCTGACGTCACCTTCCATATAAAAGGGAGGATGACCTAATTTTGTGATGGCCGAAGCGTGTGTTGAATGAAATATTCCTTTTTGCAGAAATATATTTTCTCTCTATAACCGTACTGTTCCATTGAATTATCATTTTTGTTCTTGCTTGAATTTGTCTAATCCTTATACTATTCCACTGTGAATCAAATCTAATTGATCAAACTAGATACCAGATCCTTTCAAATGGTATCAGAGCTGGTTAATCATTGATCGATTTAACAATTGATCATTGAAACTGCTCTTATGATATCTACGTTTGATCGAATTAGCAAATTTGCAAGAATTGGTTATAGAGTTTGAGTTTCTGTTGCTTCTGGTCAATTATTTTGAGGTTCTACGTGTTTTTGAGCTAGATTTCTTTAAATTACTTTGAATTTGCTTGAACTTGTGAAATGGCGACACCAACCAATGATCCACACAATACTCTCTGATGCTTGTTAGGAGTGAGTATAACATATGGCAACGACGTATGCTCCATCACCTGTCTATCAACAGCCCAGGATGTTGGAAATCTATGGTGCATGGGCCATACAAGCCTATGGTGAGTCTTCTGGAATCAAATGAGAGGGTTCTGAAGAAACCTGATCAGTATTTGGATGAAGATCTAAAGCTGTTCAAAATTGATGCTAAAGCCCATGGAATTCTGGCCATGGCACTGCCTAACGAAATCTATTTAGGGCTTATGCATCATGAAACTGCTCATGACCTCTGGGTTGCTTTGAAAGAACAATTTGGAGGAACTAATGAGGTCTTGGCAAATACTAGGGAAATCCTTGCCCAGCAATATGAGACATTCTCTCATAGGAAGGGTGAGTCTCTGACTCAACAGTTTGAGCAATTTTCCTGTTTGATCTCTGAGTTGAAAATGGTCAAACAAGAATATTCAAAAAGCCAGATGAACAACCGATTCCTCAGATCCCTACCTGAGAGATGGGACACATACACTATTGTCCTACACTCCAGTGCAAATCTGGCCACTCTATCTCTCACCCAACTTCATGGGAAATTGCTGACATTTAAAAGAGAGATAGAACAGAAAAGGAAGTTGTCTTTATCTGGAAAGCTCACTGATGACTTTGTACTAGGCAACACTGCCTTGGTTGGTCAGGAGTCAGAGTATGTTGCAACAGAAGGTTCATATGATGAGCATATTGATTTCTCTACAAACTATGGAGAACATGCTTTTGTTGGTGTGGATTGTAATTCAGGTGGTAGTAGTGATAATCTGTGCTTTTTGATGGAGGACTTGAAAGGAATTCCAGATGATGAACTGGAAGAGATGGATATTTTGAGCCAAATGGCAATGATCAATATCAAATCTCAAATGTTCTACAAAAGAACTGGTCGGAAATCCCAGGTCTCTCTCGCCAAACCAAAGTTTGTTTTGACAAGAGCAAGTTGAGGTGTCACAAGTGCCATAGGCTTGGACACTTTGCAAGAGAGTGTAGATCATCTGGATCTAACTTATCTAAACCCTTTGTGACCTTCCCAGGCAATAGTTCACAAAACAAAGGGCAACATTCCACCAGTTCTAGTCATCCATCACAAGCGCAATCATCACCTGCATATTTTGTTCCTCAAAGTCCTATGCCATACCCTTACCCTTGTTTTTACATGCCTCAGACAAGCCAAGTTCAAGCACCCATTGCTCAACAACCACCTGTCCTTCCTCAGCCTCCACCATCTCAATCTCATCAACAATCTCAATCTCAACCACATCACAGCTTTTTCACCCCTGGTGTTATTGACTCGAGCAGTCTACCAGATGATATATCTGGTCATCATGAACAACTGTTCCCTGGTGCTGGTCAACATGGTGGTGACAATCCTTTTGGAAATCTTGCTCTTATGGCCCTGGAGTCTGCTGATGGATTATCCTCCAATGCTTCAACATCACAGGTATCACAGGTATCTTCATAGGCCAAGGCCAAGTTATGTTCTAAATCATGCATAGCCACATTTGCATCTATTAGAGAAGCAAATGTAGCTTTAGTCAACAAAAATCTTAAGCTAGAGAATATAATTTCCAAAAGAAAAGCTGAGTTTAAGTCTGTGCTAAATGAAAAGAATGATGAGATTTACAAATTAAAATGTAAAATCACTGATGATAAGGCTAAGGAAGAGGTACTTTTAGAGAAGTATAAGGACCTCAAAGAAACTCTTACATCTACCCAGGTAGAGTGTGAATGCTGGGTAACTTCATGAAAGGGTTTTGAAATGCTTCTCAGCAAACAAACAACTTCCAATGTGTAGTTTGGAATTGGTTATAATCATACTGCTCCTCCTACAGATTTTACTCCTAGGTTAGAAGTAGAATCTGAAGGAGAAAGCAATAACCAATCCACCTCATTATGTGATTCATCCTCTGATAATGCACCAAAATTAGAGGATGAAGTCAGCATTAGTACTCCAGAAAACCAATCAGCTGATATTGAAACAGCTGATGATTCAAATGCTGACAGTCACATGATCAAACAAGAGTTGATCACTTCAGGTGTTGTCTCACAAAGTACTCAAAGTACTGATGGGCAAATTACAACACCTGAATAACAAACCCAAACTACTGAAAGTAGAAAGGGTTTGAAAACTGCTGAAGAATCTATCAGGAAGTCTGTAAGTACTGAAAGGAAGAAAACTGCAAGTACTGATAGAAAACTGCTGAAGAACAAATCTTCAGTACTTAAGAATCCATCAGTACTTACCACAAGTACTGAAAGGAAGAAAGTACTGAAGAACAAATCTTCAGTAGTTTCATCCTTTTCAGCAGTTGATCAACAAAAGATGAAGAAAAAGCCATGTGAAATATGTGGCTTATTCAATCATCTCACTAATGATTGCTGGTACAGAAAGGGTTTAAAACTCAACAAAGATAAGAACATAAAAGAGAAAATTAACAAAATGAAAGTTGAGTTTGAAACCAAGTTTGTACCAGCAGCATCTCAACCTGAAACCCCAAAATCCTTAAAGAAATCCAAAAAGAAGGAATGGGTTAATCAAGAAACAACTAAAGGTGTTCACAGGAAGATGGTGCAACACAGGAATCCATCAAAATCAGGCACTGATGTGTCTGATGAGCTGAAGGCTTTAGCAACCAATCAGACACAACTTGTTATGATGGTTTAGCATCTATTGGGGAGAGTCAACCAAATAGATGTTCCTGTGATTAAACCACAGAAAAGGAAACATAAGCCTAAAACAAAGGAATCCTTTTTTGCACCATCTCCATCACCACAGGCTGCAACTTATGAAAAACCAAAATGGTTTGGGTCTCAAAAGTTAACTAGTTTCTTGTGATGAATGCAGGGTTCTTCAGCATGCCAAAGAAGCATCTGGTATATGGATAGTGGAGGATCCATGCATATGACAGGGAGCAGCTCTCTTCTTAATGGCTACTCTCAAGGAAAGAAGGGGTTTGTTTCTTTTGGCAATCATGCTAAGGGTTACATCATCGGCAAAGGCTTTGTTTCCAATGGTGAAGTAAGGTTTGATGATGTCAACCATGTGGAGAATCTCAAGTATAATCTCTTGAGTGTCAGTCAAATGTGTGATAAAGGTCATGTTGCCTTTTTCACCGGTCAGGACTACAGGATTCTGTCCTCCAGAGTTCTGAGTTTGATTGACAAGGTATTGGATGATCATACTCTCCTGAAGGCCAACAGGACAGGACATGCAGAGTATATTCCTTGGTTTTGTCAAAGAAAATCGATCTAAAAGGCCATCCTTGCCTGTTCTCCAAGGCTTCTCCTTAGGAATCTACTCAACGGCATAGAAGTCTTGGTCATGTGAATCTCAAAAACATGAACCAGCTGATTCACCATGTTTTAGTAAGAGGATTGCCAATGAAGGAGTTCAAATGTGATGACAACTGCTCTGCTTGCTTAAAAGGGAAGAAACACAAAGTCTCATTCCCTCCAATAAAGGAACCAAAGTCCACTGCCTACTTACATTTATTGCATATGGATCTTTTTGGTCCTGTAAGAGTGATGAGCATGGCAAAGAAGAAATATTGTCTGGTAATTATGGATGATTACTCCAGATTTGTATGGACTTTCTTCTTGCACTCCAAAGATGAAGCTGCACAAGCTATTATGACCTTTGTGTTGTATGTTGAGAAATAGTATTCCCTTCCAGTCAAGTGTGTAAGAAGTGATAATGGCACAGAATTTAAAAATCACACACTTGATGAATTCTACTTGTCAAAGGGAATCAAGCGGCAGTTCAGCATTCTAAGAACTCTTGAACAAAATGGAGTGGTGGAGAGAAAGAACAGGACACTTGTTGAAGCTACCAGGTCAATGTTGGCTGACTCTGGTTTGCCACTGACCTTTTGGGTTGAAGCTATCAACACAGCATGCTATGTGCAAAATAGAGTATTAGTAAATCAGAGGTTGATGAAGACTCCTTATGAAGTAGTACATCATTTGGCCCCTTTGATTTCATTTTTTAGAGCATTTGGGTGTCCCTGTTATATTCTCAACACAAAGAATCCACATCAGAAGTTTGAATCAAAGGTGGATGCAGGGTACTTTGTTGGTTATTCATCTACTTGCAAGGCATACAGAATTTTCAACTGCAGAACAAAGATGGTTCAAGAGACTTTGCATGTGAAGTTTAATGAATCTCCAAAGGATAAAATTCCACAAAACCCTATGGAGCTATTTGATTTGGATATACTGTAATATGTTCCTTATCAGTCTCCAGCTGTTGCAGTTCCTGAACCTCCTGCACACAGCTTTCCACCTGGTGGTACTGATGATGATGCTGACAGTACCCACCTTTTCAGGTTTAGTGATCAACTGCCTGAGTCATCTAAACTTGATGCTCCTGTAGCTTCAGCAGCTCCATCCACAACAAATGCTAATGAGATTTCTAAATCATCTACTTTATTTGAGTTGCCAGCTCCTATATGGTTTCAAGAATCTGCATCAACATCTGTTGCTGCTGAATCCCCTACAAACACTTGCACAGATCTCATTATTTATCAAGAGCTGAAGGATCACCCAATGTCTCAGATCATTGGTGATATCAATGCTGGATTCTCAACCAGATGTCAATTGTCCAATTTCTGCTTCTATGCTCTCTTCATCAGTCAGCAAGAGCCAAAGAATTATCATGTTGCATTAAGAGACAATGGATGGGTTGAAGCCATGCAGCTTGAGCTTCTTCAGTTCAAAAAGCAGCAAGTGTTGGAGCTGGTTCCTTTACCCCAAGGTAAGTGTGCGATAGGCACTAAATAGGTGTTTAGGAATAAAAAAGATGAAAAGGGTCAAATTGTCAAGAACAAGGCAGGACTGGTTGTACAGGGGTTTGCACAAGAAGAAGGTATTGATTATGATGAAACCATTGCTCCTGTAGCTAGACTGGAGGCAATCAGATTGTTCTTAGCTTATGCTGCTTTCCACAATCTTAAGGTTTTTCAAATGGATGTCAAAAGTGCCTTTTTATATGGTAAAATAAAAGAAGAGGTTTATGTGTGTCAACCACCTGGTTTTGAGGATAATAAACATCCAGATTGGGTGTATAAGCTTGATAAGGCTCTATATGGGTTGAAGCAAGCTCCTAGAGCCTGGTATGAAACATTATCAAACTTTCTTCTTCAAAATAATTTAACTAGAGGCTCCATAGATAAAACTTTGTTCATAAAGAAAGTGGGACAACATAAGCTACTTGTTCAAATTTATGTAGATGATATTATTTGCATCCTCTGATCCACAGTTATGTGATGAATTTACAAATTTAACGCAACAAAAGTTTGAAATGAATGCCATGGGAGAATTACAGTTCTTTCTCGGTTTGCAAATCAAACAATGAACTGATAGAACTTTCATTCATCAGTCCAAATATACAAAAGATCTTTTGAAAAAGTTTGATTTATAAAACTATAAGCCCTGTTCTACTCCCATGAGCAGCACCACACAACTGGATGTTGATCAGAAAGGTAAAGCGGTTGATGAAACCCTTTACAGATGTACGATTGGTTCCTTGATGTACCTTACAGCTTCTAGACAAGACATTATGTTTGCAACTTGTGTCTATGCTAGATTTCAGGCTGCACCTAAAGAATCCCATTTGATTGCAGTCAAAAGGATCTTTAGATACTTGCAAGGAACTCAATCTCTAGGACTTTGGTATTCCACTGGGCACTCTTGCAATTTAGTTTCTTTCTCTGATAGTGACTATGCAGGATGCAAAGTCACTAGAAAATCAACTTCTGGTGGATGCCAATTTCTAGGCAATTTTTTAGTTTCTTGGCAGAGTAAGAAACAAACTTCAATTGCTACATCAATTGCTGAAGCAGAGTACATTGCTGCTGCGAGTTGTACATCTCAGGTACTCTGGCTTCAGAATCAATTATTGGATTATGGCATTACAGAGACTAAGACTCTATTACTAATGGACAGTGCTTCAGCTCTTTGTATTCTTAAGAATCCAGTCCAGCATTCTAGGACCAAACATATTGAGATCAGACGTCATTTTATTAGGGATTGTTATGAAAAGGGTCTGATTGATCCAAAGTTTGTTCCTAGTGTTGATGAGCTTGCAGATATATTTACTAAGCCTTTGGACAGTGTTACTTTTCAAAATCTGGTGCTTAGGCTTGGTATGCTGCAGCTGGAATAAATTGACTAATACTAATGCTCTCAGATCACTAGTACTGATAAGCATTAGTAGACAAAAGTCAAAAATAAGTACTGAATAGTTATTTAGTCTTCAGCATTTTTCATAACTACTGAAGACTACAATACTTCAAAGTACTGAAGTACATTATTTGTTGAAAAGAACTGATGTAGTTACAATTACTGGTGTGGTTATAACTCCTGATGCCTTTTTCTAACAAATAAGTACTGAAGAACGAATTTTGTCCAAAAGTACTGATGTGTAATCTTCCACATAAGTACTGAAGACAAGATTTGTTCACAAGTTCTAAAGAATAATTTATTTCATCAGATCGTCTGAACATTTGTTCACAGGAGCTGAAGAATAAATATTTCAAAGAGCTGATGGCCAATGAAACGTCTGAAAATCAGACAAAGTCTGGTGAGTAAATGTTGAGGTCAGAATGAAACATCTGAATTGACGACAATAGCTGATGAGTAAATTTACTCTTCAGCTGATTCAAATTACTGCTGTTTCATCTCAAAAAAACTGAAGCCAAAACTATGTCTTCAGTAGTTTACAACTACTGCTGACTAACACCAAGTCTTTAGTTGTTTACAACCTCTGAAGATGAAAACCATATCTTCAGTAGTTCTCAACTACTGATAATTACCACCAAGTCTTCAGTCATTTACAACCTCTGAAGGTTAAAACCTTGTCATCAGTCGTTTCAAACACCTGATGACTAACACCAAAAACTTCAGACGTTTTCTATCAGCCGTTTCATAACCATACCCTTTAAATACCTAACCCTAACTTAAGACTTTTTCATTCTCCCAACCTAAACATTCAAAAACTCTAAAACTTCTCTCTCACATTAGTGGCGACCATGCAGCGCAAACCACGCCATAACTATGTAGCCTACCTCATAAAATCAGCCTTTTGAACCAAGTCCGATGCCGCCATTGATCTGATGGCTGCATCTCCTTACAAAACGGCCTTTCTTCTAAATCCAATCATCCATGCCAAATCCCTCATACAGTTCTAGACAAAGGTCACCATTACAACTGGTGAGAATGACAACGAGTCATTCTCCAGTCGTTTGTCAACCAACAGAAGGTGGTCATCTCTTCTGACATCATTCGACAAACCCTAAATATGAATGATGCCACCTTCGTCACTGAGTATCCTAAAGGCACAACCGACTTATCTTTTGCCCACCATGGATACCAAGGTGACCTCCGTGCTTCCAAAATCTTGAAGAAGCACCTCCATGATCCTGAACGACTTATCTTTCACATGGTCAATGTCTGCCTTGCCCCTAAATCATCTTCATGGGATCAAATGTCATCAAGGTGGCAACAGGTATTGTACTCTATCCTTGAGCAACAAAATCTAAATTTTTCTGAAATAATCTTTTTCGAATTAAAAGATATGGCTATGAAACCTACGGCTACCAGATGGATATTATATCCAAGGTTCTCCATGGCTATTATTGAAAAACAATTAAAAACTGAGGGCCTTGTTGGCATAGGAGTTCCTGCTCTGGCTGTATTGCCTGAAGTATACTCCAGGCACAACTCAGACACACACCTCAAAGAGGCTGCCAAGCTGCTAAAACCCAAGCAACAGGAACCCACAGCCTCCTCCTCCAAACCCAAAGTCCCCACCAAGCCCAAAACTAAACAGCCCAAAAAGGATACTCAGGGAGTTGAGTCCCCTGAGGATGCCCCTGCACCACCAAGGCAAGAAGTATCTGCTGGAAGCAATCCCCTAGTAGTTACCAAGACTCTACCAGCCTCAACCGCTCAGGTATTCTCTCAACAGGATCCTGAAGCAACCACTTCCGGGGCAGCCACATCTCTGGAACCTATCTCACTTGAGAAGGTTACCATTGAAGAGCACCACTCTCCCTAGGTGCAAACTGATTCACCCCTATCTCCCACTGCAACCGCCTAACAAAGTCCAACCATTCTAATTGCAAAAGTGCTGACTCAGCTTAACACTCCACCCTCTCCCCAGGAACCTATTAAAACTGGGCAAACCTCAACCATTAAGAGGGAGGATCAAAGTGTTGTTGAGGGCCCACAGCACGGAGATTACAATGTTCTATCTCCCTGTGTGGAAGAGGAGATAAGAACATCTGGTGAGGCTGCCACTTCTCCTGCTTCAGCACATGCACATGGTGAAGTTGGTAACATCTCTAAGTACTCACCAGAGGCAACTGCTGATGAAGGATTTAATCCTAAGGCAGGAAGTCCCCAGTTCCAAGACAAAGGTGCACATGTGAATACTGATCCACACTCAGCACATGTTCATCCTGATCTAATCAGGAGGTCAGGTGATTCAGCTAACACTGATGATGACCTGGGCTTCTTTTATGATGTTTTAGCCCAAAACACAATTCTTGAGGATGAGGTAAGTAGATTAAAAGAACTACTTGCCAAAATGACTCAAGAATCAAGTCTATCTGCTAACATTCACCCACCGATGGCACCTTCTTCTGATGGTCTCCCACACACAGAGTCACTCCCAAATACTCAGCCACCAGCCTCTGCTTCTGGCACCATTTCTCAGGGACAGAACCCCTCTAAGCAAATGGTTGCTATCTTTAAAACATCCCTGCCTCTCATCACTCCTATCATCACTGATATTATGAATCACACCCTTGATGAGAGGCTTTCCTCAAACATCAAAACCCTGGTTGATGATGTTGTGTCAAAGAAACTTTCTGATATTCAAACCCCTGCAACCAATGCAACCAAAAAGGGGGAGTCTAAGTCAGTGAAACAATCAAGAGGAAAAGAGTTGAAGAGGTGAAAGAGAAAGAAAAGGAAAGAGGTGGAGAAGGAGGTGGAGAAGGAGAAGGTGGTGGAGAAGGAGATGGAGAAGGAGTCTGAAAAAGAAAAAGACTTTCATGTTACATATAAGAAGAAGAAGGGTGGTGAAAGTGAAAAGACTCCTGATGAAAACAAGCTGGATGATATGATCAAGGAAGCTAATGACCAACACAGCAGGTCAATGGATAAAATCATTGATCAGCTATTTAGGCAAGGCTTTGATACAGCTAAGCTTGATTTTGAGATTAGGAGGTTGGAGATTCAGGAGATTGAACACCGATGGTCTTGCTATAGTGAAAAAGAGAAGGAGTGACTTGAAGCTATGGTAAGATTCATTTCAAAGTATCTGGGGAGATCAGTCATTGAGGTCAAATCATGGTCCAGGGACAGTATCTTAGAAATAACCAACAAGATTTGTTCGTCTGAGGTATTCACTAAAGGGATGATCATAGAAGCCCTGAATGAAGCTGGTGCTGGGAGTAGGACTGATCTAGCCAAGCACACCAAAGCTTCTCTTACAAAATTGCTAGAACAGCCTGTCTAATCTCCCACACTAAAACAACCCATATCACAACCCATAAAACCAACTCCCCTTCCCAAGAAACCAATAGTTGATGATGCACCCAAGAAGAGGAAGAGAAGGGTGTTGAGGCTTGAAGAAGAAGAAGATGATGATGAAGATAAGGACAGGCTGCCTATTTCAGCTGTCATTACATTGCCTAAGGCCAAGAGTCAACCAACACTCACTCCTACAATCCAGATGGAAACTGTGAAGGTGAAACTTGAAGAAGAGCAACAGCATAATCTACATGATGAGGAGCTGTTGAGAATGGTTGACAAAGTTTATACTCAAACTTCATCGATTATATCCATTAGAAAACATGCTCAGAGGTTATATGCTTTTAAACAAACTTTTCAATATCAGTAGGAGAAAATAAGGATTTGGCCTGATCCCAGGGTGAGTCATAGGATTCACAAGAAAGACATTCCACACTGATACAATGGCCAAGTGAAAAAGATTGTAGATGCGGTGATCTTGCTGGCCAGTGTAGTATCACCCTCGGAGATCCTAGAAGACTTCAAGAAAGCCTATAAAGCCAAACTTTCCCCACAAAAGTTGTTGGAGAACAAAATAGTGAAAAAGGGGTTAATATACAAGAGGCTTGAGGAAGTCAGACAGAATGAACTCCATTTGTTGCTAAAGGGTAATCACCCTGATGAATTTGCTTACAGAGAAATCACAACAGTGGAGTTAAGAAATGGGAAACAGGTCAAATACCTGTTTGAGTACTATGGACCTGAGTTTTTTTTAGGGAGAAGCTGAAGATCTTACCATGGAGGATCAAATTGTCTTAATTGAGGCCTATGTGAGAAAGTCTTACAGACTCATAGTTGGGAAGTAGGTTCCATGGATGGGGTAACAGCTCTGTGTCCAGTTCCCCAAGACAGAGTTCCCATCCATCCTTTACCAATCAGATCTTTAAAACCTCTTCCCTGGCCTATGCTGATATTGGTCATTTCTGAGATGATCTAGAAGAAAAAGACAAAACTTTTCTGCCTAATAAGTGGGACATCAATAAAGTTAAAGGTTTTGGCTGCATTGGTTCAGGGGGAGTTTGTTGGACCAAAAGAACCAATGAGCGTGATCATAAAAACCTTTAAGTCCCACAGACATCACAACAACTGCTGAAGGCTTCATCAGCTGATGACATCAACTGAAGACTTCATCAGCTGAAGTTCAAGTGCTGAAGACCTCATCAACTGAAGTTCAAGTGCTAAAGACTTCATCAGCTGAAGTTCAAGTGCTGAAGACTACATCAGCTAAAGTCAAGAACTGAAGACTTCAGAGGTTGTCACAACAGCTTAAGTAGTACTCTTCGGTTGTTGTGATGGTTTCTTATTAGTAGTTTTCTATTTTAGTTTCAGTAGTTTTCTTTCAGTAGTTTACTTAATGTAAAACATCTGAAGAGCCTGTTCATCAGACGTTGTAGTTTAGTAGTTATAGTTTCAGTACTATAGTGCTAGTTTACACTTAGCTTTTGTAAGAAGATGTCAGCTGTTGTAGACATCTTCAGTAGTTTAGTTTACTTTCAGTAGTTGTTGTAATAACAGTTAGATGTCACTATCAAGTGACATCAGCTGACGTCACCTTCCTTATAAAAGGGAGGATGACCTAATTTTGTGATGGCCGAAGCGTGTGTTGAATGAAATATTCCTTTTTGCAGAAATACCTTTTCTCTCTATAACCATACTGTTCCATTGAATTATCATTTGTGTTCTTGCTTGAATTTTTCTAGTTCTTGTACTATTCTGCTACGAATCAAATCTAATTGATCAAACTAGATACCAGATCCTTTCATAGAAAGATACATATTTGTTGGATATGAATGGTTCACATTCATTGGTAAGTGCTTCATGTCTAGTATCGGAAGCCTCAGAAAGTGATTTAATGTTATGGCATCGTCATCCTGGGCATGTCAATATTAAAAATATGAACAAATTAGTAAGAGGAAATCTTGTTGTGGGTTTACTATTAAAAAAATTTTAACTTGTTAAACATTACATGTCATGTTTTGAAGGTAAACTGCACAAAATTCTTCACAAACCAATTATACATACTAAAGTTGAATCAATCTTCCAACTATTGTACATGGATATCTTTGGTCCTGTGTGGGTTGAGCTTAGGATGGCATGCATATTGTTTGGTTATTATTGATGACTTTTCTAGACTTACGTGGGTTTTCTATCTAGCAGCAAAGGATGAAATGCCTTACTTACTAAACTCTTGTGTAAAATCAAACTCATAAGAAGATAAAGTGCATCAGAAGTGATTATGGAATAAAATTTTGTAATCACATCTTCAATGAATCCTAAATTCAAAGAGGACAGCTAGACAATTTAGTGTATCAAGAAGTCCATAACAAAATAGAGTTGCTGAATGAAGAAATAAAACATTGATTGAAACGGCTCGAACAATGTTATCCGTTGCAAAACATTCATCATCGTTATATTCAAAGTAGTGTCTTGATAAATAAACAACAAAAGATGACACCTTACGAAATATTATTTAAACATAAAACAAAAGTTAAATATTTTAAAACATAAAACAATTTAAACATAAAATATTTTGATTAAAAGGTTGATGCTTGTTATTTTGTTGGTTACTCTGCTAACTAAGTGGTGTATTGGGTTTATAATAAAAGAACTAAACAAATTATAGATTAATTTGATATTTAGCACGAATCTAACAAAATTGATGTTGGATCTGTTCTGGCTTGGGTATATGACCGTGCTTTATTGTTTGACACCTTTAATCGATCTTCTTATTTTTCTATGGATATATAACCTTTGACATCATCTATTATTGATGTATTTTCTCATGATGTTGGTCCTACTTCATCTCTAATTAAAGGAATATCTTCAGACATAAGTTCTCCTTCAAATGTTTCAACTGTTCAACTTTCTAATCCAAACTTGGATCGAGTTCTTGATTCAGATTACATTTCATCACAAGAGTCTAATTTAAGTCTAGTAAATCAGGTTGTTGAAGAAGCTCCACGGTCTTTAGCTACCATTAATTCTTTTACACAAGATGTTCCGATTGAAACAATTCAAGTCCCATTTGAAGATTCATTTACTGAGTCACATTTATCAAAAACAATAACTTATGATATTAATCAAGAGGAGACTATTATTTATCAACAAGAAGGAGGCGTTGTTGAGAATGAACCTGTTGGACACATTTCCAACTTATACAAAATTATTTCTGAAGATGAGATTTCTCAATTCAGAATTCATAGAAATCATCCAATAGAAGCAATTATCGGTTCAATATCTGAAGGTGTACGCACAAAAAGTCAGTTAGGAGCAATCAACACATGTCTTTATACATGCTTCATTTCTTAGATAATGCCGAAAAATGTAGAAATGTCTTTAAAATAAAACAATTAGATTGAAGAAATGCAAAATGAGTTGATGTATTTAACAACCGACAAAATCAGGTCAATGCCAACTCAATTCTATAAAATTTAAATAACTAAAAATCGTAGTTGACTCGTTTGACTCTTTAAGAATTAAGCAATGTTTTCTTAATGTAAAAATGTCTTGCTGAATTTGGAATCGTCACACAGTGCATTGCACCCATGAAAGTCAATGATCAGTATTTGACAAAGTTGACTAAACTCGTTACTAAATTAATCAATTTAAACAATTGGTTATTAATAATAATAATAATAATAATAATAATAATAATAATAATAATAATAATAATAATAATAATAATAATAATAAAAAAAAAAAAAAAAAAAAAAAAGATGACACAAAATCTAGTGATTAGATTTGGATTTATGCATGGTTGACACCTAACCATTGCATAATCCCTATAAACACCACACCACCATCTCTTCATCTCCTCACCCTCTCCATCTTCCACACACACACACACCATCACCCTCCCCATCGGCCACCTGCTGCCGCCGGGCACCCCACCGCCGCCGGTCCATCACCGGCACTCCACCGCAGCCGCCAGCCACCACCTCCACCCCCCCAACCACGACCGCCACCTTCAACACCATCACCCACCGTCGCCATCACCCGCATCGCCGCCAACACCATCATCAACACCCGTCACCACCATCACCATCTACCGCTGTGACCACCACTCCCACACCCGACGCCATCCACCACCCCCACACCCGACGCCATCCACCACCCCCACACCCGACGCCATACACCCCCGCGACCACCACTCGTCAACCACACCACCACCAACATCGCCACCCGCCACCAACATCATCACCACTAGTGACCTCACTTGCATCTTCCCTAAAGAATCTAGTTAGACTTTCAAATAAAACCCGAAGTTGTAATCGGAAGTAGAAGATAAAGTGCTATCATTATAGTCTTTGAATCACTCGGTTGTGTTCAAAGGTATTTCTTTTATTGGATTGCTTATATTTGTTCATGCATGAACAATCAAGATGAAGATCTTGATGAATCTTGATCCACCCATTTAAAGAGGTTGTAAAATCGTTGTTTGGTTAATAATGTTGTAAAAATAGTCTTTTAAATGGCAATATAAATCTGAAAAATTTGTTAGAATAATGTTAATGTTGGATGAAAGTATATTAGTTGGGTAATCTAGATGGTGAGAATGCATATATGGATGTACATGTATGGATGTACATGTAGTGTATGTATGTATGAACACATAGTTTGGAAGAATGATGGATTATGACCTTGTTAGAAACATTAAGAAATATTATGGATGAAGTATTGTTATTAGTATAATGACATAGGATGATAACTAGGTTGAAGATTTTGGGTGACAATGATGATAAGAAAATAATATTGAAAAATGACTAAGATAAGGTGGAGATATTTGGACATAATTGAAGGTCTTCATTAGATAAAAAGTCTACTAATAAACTTTGAGACTAGGAATTGTGGTTAAGATCAAACAAAAGACCAAAAGAACACTATGACTAACAAACTTGACTCACGACTAATAGGATTTATAATATATATATATAATATATATATATATATATATATATATATGTTTGGAAAAAAATTATAAGTTTTATAACATAAGACATTTAGTATATGAGCAAGGTAGAGATAATAGTAAGAAAATATGCAACCCTAATAAGGAAAAATAATAGTTTTATTAAAAATTTACAAAAATATACATTTCTAAAAACATGCTATACTAAAAACAACCAAATAAAATGGGTGAAATGCATTCGTAAGCATAAATCATTTGTATTGACCATGATGCTAATGATTAGGGTTTCATTATCAAAAAGCCTAAAGCACATTGGTTCATTTCATTAACCGCACTCAAGGTGAGTTCTTCGGCCCCATTTTTAATGTCATTTCAACTGTTTTGGGGTGAAAAGCATGAAATAATGTTCCTTTGAATATATGATGGATTAAACAAGATAATATATTATGTGAAGGTATAAGTTCGGGTCATAGTATGGATGTATATACTATTGAGCCCTAAATCCCCCTATAATCATTAACCTCAGGGGTGAGGCCGCAGAATATATTGGTAGATCTATCGGGTTAGAATGGCCCGCTCTCGCGACCAGTCGCGCTGGTCAGGTTTGTGGCGAGGGAGTTTATATGTCTGGATAGTTGTGGGGCAACGACGTGTTTCTTGGTTTGATTATGGGCTTATGACCTAAATTATCATAGTACCTAGCTAGTCTATGATGAATATATTATGCCTTGTTTCATCATGTTATTTTCAAATGATTGTTTGCGAAACTACAAAAACCCCGAAAGCTCACCAACCTTATGTTGACTTTTTACCCTTCATGCTTTTCAGGGTTATAGGTGAGCTCTATATGGATATTCTGGAACTTTGTCTTTGGAGGGTCAAACGTTTCAAAACGTCTTTAAATAAAGTTGGGTTCATGTAATAAAAACGGAACTATGTACCGAAAGGTTTAATGTTGTTTAATAAAATACTTTTATGATAATAATGTACGACTTTTACGACTAACGTTAACTTAAGAACGTTTGACTATAATAGTTGGGTCAACTCCAACTTCCGTTACCACCACGTCACGCGAATCTTCCGCTGCGATTTTCGGGGTGTGACAGAAGTTGGTATCAGAGCCAACGGTTATAGTGAACTAGAAATTTTAAATCTAGACTATAACTTTTGAAAAGGACTTTCGACTCCAAAGACATTTCCACGTTATAAGTCTTACCTAGATTAGGTTACCATGCAAGCATAATTGTTATATTATATTTGAGCAAAATATTAACTAGAATATTGCAAAATTTTAAGTATGCATGCACACTCTCTTTTATTGTAGATGTCTGATCGTGTTAACCGAGAGAGGATACCTAACCGTAGCAGTAGCATGCAGGACCCATCAGAACCCATCTCCCCTACACCATGGTATCACCCGACCCAGCCTTACTTTGCAGCTGCCTTGTACCCGGGAATGGAAGATTCGGGAAACGGTTGGATATCTGTGTCTGACGATGAGGACCCCACACCACCTGTAGTCACCCTTGAGCCCATTACCGAGGAGCCAGAAGGCATGGCCCCGGAAGGTGAGACCCCCACAGAGGTGACCCCAGCAGCCCCTATTCCTCTCGCACAGTGCCCGCCAAAGATCAGGATGGTGTATGAGCGGAGGGAGCGCAGAGAGAAGAGAAAGACGATGGATGATGATGCACCACCAAGGATCAGGTTGGTGTACGAACGAAAGAAACGCAGGGAGACGAGAAAGGTGAATGATGGTGCCGGTATGAAGAGTACATCTATGCCCAAACGGGCCAGACTGCTAGATGAACAGTGGGGACGAATCATGGAAACTATGAGAGGATGGGCATCAAGAGACGGGATTCCTTCCACCTTTGAGGTGGGAGAGTCGACTTCCGCACCACGTGGAACTACTATGGAGAACGAGCCCGTCGAGCATATGATGATCACTTTGGTAGCACAATGTGCTCGACTCGAGAAGGAATTGCTAACTGTCAGAAAGAAGATGAGTATCCGGGATGAGGTGAGCCAAGCTTTGGATGAGAGATTGATGACAATTGAAGAGGAGAGACTACTGGATGAAAGCGCTCTGAGCCAGATGCACTTCCGTATAGCGGATTTGGAGAGTAGTCTCGCAGAGACTAGGGATCGACTGACCCAGGCGGAACAGAGAGCAGATGTGGCCGAATCAGCATTAGTGACGGTACAACAGTACGCGATGGTGATGGGAGAGCAGGCAGAGACCGCATTGGCTATGGCTACATTATGTCTGATGATGATTTCATGCCTTACGCATGTTAGTGCTGGAGGTTTGTATTAGGCTAGTTATTGATATAAGCCGGAGAGCTTAGACTCTTTCTTTTGACCGAGTTATGACTCGAGGATGCATGTAGACTTTAACTTATGATCTTTTGATAACTAACTGTTGGGTGTTTTGACAATTATGTATGTGTAATTAGACGCTTATGGGATTTAAAAAGTTTTATCTTTATGATTTATGTTGGCTGTGATTAATACTTGATTACTATACAGATATTTTTATATAAGGTAAGTCATTATAACAGCAAACATCCGTAAACTAAACACCTTCTTCCCTATCTTCAAAACAGAATTGAACCATGCCACCCGTAACCCGAGGCACACCCTCGAGTGGAAACGTCAATTTACCAACTACCGCGGAAGAATTAGCACAACTAATAGCTCAGCATGTTAAGTCAGCCTTAGAACAACACGATGCAAACCTAGTGGCTAGTCAAGGAAGGAGGCAAGAGAATACGGGCAATGGCCTTAGTAATGGAACGGGAAATGGATCGAACACGGGATCTGGTGTTGGTGCTAATAATGGTTCTGGATCGGATGGGCATCCTGAAAATTTGACGAATGGTCAGATAGCGGGGTGTTCATATAAGACATTCCAAGGATGCAACCCAAGAGTTTTTACCGGCGCAGAAGGACCACTGGACATTATTAGGTGGATTGAAAGGATGGAAACGGTCATAGCTATAAGTAACTGTGCGGACAATCAAAAAGTGAAGTATGCAACTTGTTCGTTTCAAGACGCAGCATTATCATGGTGGAATTCCCAGCGCCAAATTTTGGGCGATAAGAACGCATATGAACTTACTTGGGAACAACTAAAGGAGATGTTACTTAAAGAATACTGCCCACGCAACGAGCTCCAGAAGATCGAAACCGAATTCTGGAATCATACCATGGAAGGAGCCGAGATCCGGGCATACACGTCAAGATTCAATGATCTTGCTAGATTGGTGCCCCGCATGGTTACACCAGAATACGTGCGAATTGAAAGATACATATGGGGATTGACACCCCAAATAAGAAGCAACGTTACAGCTTCCAAGCCTACCACCATCCAAAGTGCAATCGCTATTGCACACTCCTTAACTGATGATGCAATACGAAATGGAACCCTGATCAAGAAGAACGAGCATGGAAAAAGTGCGATGGAAATCGGGAGGAAGGCGATCAAAGTAAACAGAAAACCATTTAATGGAAAAAGGAAATGGTTTGAAAACCCCAAGGGACAAGCAAGCAACAGGAAAAACTTTGACCAAAGATCCGAACGAATTTATGTCGCAACATCAAACAACAGAGGGGCAAACAAGGAATCTCAAGGGAAATGTAACAAATGCGGATATCTCCATACGGGTGATTGTAAGATTTGTACTCATTGCCATAAACTCGGACATCTGAGCCAAAACTGCCGAGCAAAACCTGATGAAAGGAAAATCGGAAATGATCAAGCTTGCTATGAGTGTGGTAGGATCGGACACTTCAAGAAGAACTGCCCAAAGTTGAACCAGTCCAGGGCCAGAGGAAGAGCTTTTGAGATGAATGTCAAGGAAGCACAACAAGAACCGTCAGTGGTTAACGGTACGTTTCTTATCAACAACCACTATGCCTCCATCTTGTTTGACACTGGTGCTGATTTAAGTTTTGTGTCAAAAGAATTTGAACCCTTACTAGGAAGAAAGCCTTACAAGTTAGATAGAAAATATATAATCGAATTAGCCAATGGGAAGAAAATAGAATCTGATTATGTGATCAAGAACTGTACCATTCAACTTAACGACCACTCATTTAGCATCGATTTGTTACCTGTCACATTGGGAAGCTTTGATGTAGTGGTAGGAATGGATTGGCTTTCCCGAAACCATGCTGAAGTCGTTTGTTCCGAGAAACTTATTCGATTACCAATAAGTAGCAGTAAAATTCTGATAGTACAAGGCGACAAAGGGAAGCCCTTCTCAAAAGTCATTAACGCTATAAGGGCATATGAATATATAAACAAAGGATACCAGGCTTTCCTAGTAAAGGCCACTGGCGTAAACAAGGAAGAACGAAGAATCGAAGATATTCCAGTGGTAAGGGAGTACCCGGAGGTGTTTCCTAAGGATTTAACAGGGTTACCTCCGCAACGACAGATTGAATTTCGAATAGAGTTGGTGCCTGGAGCAGCCCCCATTGCTCAATCACCATATCGACTGGCACCCTCTGAAATGCAGGAATTGTCAAAACAACTGCAAGAATTATTAGACAAGGGATTCATTCGACCAAGTTTTTCTCCGTGGGGAGCACCGGTATTATTTGTCAAGAAGAAGGATGGATCGTTTAGAATGTGTATCGATTATCGAGAATTGAATAAACTCACAATAAAGAATCGATACCCATTACCAAGAATAGATGATCTGTTCGACCAGTTACAAGGATCCAGTTACTACTCCAAGATTGATCTACGATCCGGTTACCATCAGTTGCTGATAGCAGAGGAGGACGTTCCAAAAACAGCTTTCAGAACACGATACGGCCACTATGAGTTTCTGGTGATGCCGTTTGGTTTAACCAATGCTCCGGCAATGTTCATGGACCTCATGAACAGAGTCTGTAAGCCGTATTTAGACAAGTTTGTAATAGTTTTTATCGATGACATCCTGGTTTACTCAAAGTCCCGGAAAGATCATGAGCATCATTTACAACTTGTTTTGGAAATGTTAAAGAAAGAAAAACTGTATGCGAAATTTTCAAAATGTGAATTCTGGCTACGGGAAGTTCACTTTCTTGGGCATGTTATAAACAAGGAAGGTATTCAGGTGGACCCTACAAAGGTTGAAGCAATAAAGAACTGGGAAGCACCCAAGTCACCGACAGAAGTACGACAATTCCTAGGGTTAGCTGGCTACTATCGTAGATTTATCGAGAATTTTTCAAAGGTAGCACAACCACTAACCCTACTGACTCGTAAAGATCAAAGATACGAATGGAGCGCTGACCAGGAAGAAGCTTTTCAAGTACTAAAGCAAAAACTATGTAGTGCACCGATTCTATCACTCCCTGATGGAACCGACGGATTTGTTGTGTACTGCGATGCTTCGCGTTTAGGCCTGGGATGCGTGTTGATGCAAAGAGACAAAGTCATCGCTTACGCATCAAGGCAACTAAAAACGCATGAAAAGAATTACACAACCCATGACCTTGAATTAGGGGCAGTGATTTTCGCGCTGAAAATCTGGAGACACTACCTCTACGGAACAAAGTGCGTAGTATACACAGATCATAAAAGCTTACAACATATTTTCAACCAGAAAGAGCTGAACATGAGGCAGCGACGATGGGTCGAGTTATTGAGTGATTATGACTGTGACATTAGATATCACCCAGGCAAGGCCAACGTGGTTGCAGACGCTCTCAGCAGGAAAGAAAGAGAAAAGCCTTTGCGCGTAAGAGCTTTAGAGTTAACCATATACTCTGACCTCTTAATTCGGATACGCGATGCACAGGTGGAAGCAATGAAAGACGGCAATCTGGTGAATGAGAATCTGAAAGGATTGATCAGAGAATTAACACCTAACTCCGATAACCTGATGCGGTTTGCAAAAAGAGTATGGATTCCAAAGTACGGGGATTTGCGCCAACTAATTCTTGACGAAGCACATAAATCAAGATACTCAATCCACCCCGGATCAGACAAGATGTACCATGATGTAAAAGAATTGTATTGGTGGCCCAATATGAAAGGTGATATAGCTGCATACGTAAGCAAATGTATGACATGCTCCAAAGTAAAGGCAGAACACCAAAAGCCATCTGGACTCTTACAACAGCCTGCAATTCCAATGTGGAAATGGGAGTGTATCGCCATGGATTTTGTGACGAAATTACCCAAAACATTAAACGGTCACGATGCAATTTGGGTAATAATTGACCGTTTAACAAAATCGGCACACTTCTTGCCTATCAAAGAGACGTATGGCATGCAAAGATTGGCCAATCTATATATCAAAGAGGTGGTATCTCGCCACGGAGTACCCATATCAATTATTTCTGACAGAGATAGTCGATTTACCTCGAGATTTTGGCAAACCTTGCACGAGGCCATGGGCACTCGCTTAGACATGAGTACTGCATACCACCCCCAAACGGACGGTCAAAGCGAGAGGACCATCCAGACATTGGAAGATTTGTTGAGAGCATGTGTAATGGACTTTGGTGGGAATTGGGACACCCACTTGCCATTGGTTGAGTTTTCATATAACAATAGCTACCACACCAGTATCAAAGCGGCTCCATTTGAGGCTTTATACGGGAGAAAATGTCGTTCTCCCCTCTGTTGGGCAGAAATTGGTGAAAGACAATTAACCGGACCTGAAATTATCCAAGAAACAACTGACAAAATCGGGCAAATCAGAAGAAGACTAGAAGCGGCGAGAAGTAGACAAAAGAGCTATGCGGATAATCGGAGAAAGCCGTTAGAATTTCAAATTGGTGATAGAGTATTTTTAAAAGTATCACCATGGAAAGGCATAGTAAGATTTGGTAAACGAGGAAAACTCAATCCCCGATACATCGGACCATTCGAGATAACCGAACGTATTGGACCAGTAGCATACCGTCTTAACCTACCAAGTGAACTTGGGAGCGTGCACAACGTATTCCACGTATCCAACCTTAAGAAGTGTATGACAGACGAATCACTCATCATTCCACCAGAAGAGGTTTTTATTGACGATAAACTTCATTTCATCGAAGAACCAGTTGAAGCTATGGATCGGAAGGTCCAGAAACTCAGACGAAGACAAATTAAGCTGGTCAAGATAAGATGGAATTCGAAGAGAGGGCCTGAATTTACCTGGGAAAGCGAAGATCAGATGCGACAAAAATATCCCCACCTCTTTAAGAGTCAGTCGGATAGAGACCCTGCAACATAAATTTCGGGACGAAATTTCCTGAACAGGGGGAGACTTTAACAACCGACAAAATCAGGTCAATGCCAACTCAATTCTATAAAATTTAAATAACTAAAAATCGTAGTTGACTCGTTTGACTCTTTAAGAATTAAGCAATGTTTTCTTAATGTAAAAATGTCTTGCTGAATTTGGAATCGTCACACAGTGCATTGCACCCATGAAAGTCAATGATCAGTATTTGACAAAGTTGACTAAACTCGTTACTAAATTAATCAATTTAAACAATTGGTTATTAATAATAATAATAATAATAATAATAATAATAATAATAATAATAATAATAATAATAATAATAATAATAATAATAATAATAATATAATAATAATAAAAAAAAAAAAGATGACACAAAATCTAGTGATTAGATTTGGATTTATGCATGGTTGACACCTAACCATTGCATAATCCCTATAAACACCACACCACCATCTCTTCATCTCCTCACCCTCTCCATCTTCCACACACACACACACACCATCACCCTCCCCATCGGCCACCTGCTGCCGCCGGGCACCCCACCGCCGCCGGTCCATCACCGGCACTCCACCGCAGCCGCCAGCCACCACCTCCACCCCCCAACCACAACCGCCACCTTCAACACCATCACCCACCGTCGCCATCACCCGCATCGCCGCCAACACCATCATCAACACCCGTCACCACCATCACCATCTACCGCTGTGACCACCACTCCCACACCCGACGCCATCCACCACCCCCACACCCGACGCCATCCACCACCCCCACACCCGACGCCATACACCCCCGCGACCACCACTCGTCAACCACACCACCACCAACATCGCCACCCGCCACCAACATCATCACCACTAGTGACCTCACTTGCATCTTCCCTAAAGAATCTAGTTAGACTTTCAAATAAAACCCGAAGTTGTAATCGGAAGTAGAAGATAAAGTGCTATCATTATAGTCTTTGAATCACTCGGTTGTGTTCAAAGGTATTTCTTTTATTGGATTGCTTATATTTGTTCATGCATGAACAATCAAGATGAAGATCTTGATGAATCTTGATCCACCCATTTAAAGAGGTTGTAAAATAGTTGTTTGGTTAATAATGTTGTAAAAATAGTCTTTTAAATGGCAATATAAATCTGAAAAATTTGTTAGAATAATGTTAATGTTGGATGAAAGTATATTAGTTGGGTAATCTAGATGGTGAGAATGCATATATGGATGTACATGTATGGATGTACATGTAGTGTATGTATGTATGAACACATAGTTTGGAAGAATGATGGATTATGACCTTGTTAGAAACATTAAGAAATATTATGGATGAAGTATTGTTATTAGTATAATGACATAGGATGATAACTAGGTTGAAGATTTTGGGTGACAATGATGATAAGAAAATAATATTGAAAAATGACTAAGATAAGGTGGAGATATTTGGACATAATTGAAGGTCTTCATTAGATAAAAGTCTACTAATAAACTTTGAGACTAGGAATTGTGGTTAAGATCAAACAAAAGACCAAAAGAACACTATGACTAACAAACTTGACTCACGACTAATAGGATTTATAATATATATATATATATATAAATATATATATATATATATATATATATGTTTGGAAAAAAATTATAAGTTTTATAACATAAGACATTTAGTATATGAGCAAGGTAGAGATAATAGTAAGAAAATATGCAACCCTAATAAGGAAAAATAATAGTTTTATTAAAAATTTACAAAAATATACATTTCTAAAAACATGCTATACTAAAAACAACCAAATAAAATGGGTGAAATGCATTCGTAAGCATAAATCATTTTGTATTGACCATGATGCTAATGATTAGGGTTTCATTATCAAAAAGCCTAAAGCACATTGGTTCATTTCATTAACCGCACTCAAGGTGAGTTCTTCGGCCCCATTTTTAATGTCATTTCAACTGTTTTGGGGTGAAAAGCATGAAATAATGTTCCTTTGAATATATGATGGATTAAACAAGATAATATATTATGTGAAGGTATAAGTTCGGGTCATAGTATGGATGTATATACTATTGAGCCCTAAATCCCCCTATAATCATTAACCTCAGGGGTGAGGCCGCAGAATATATTGGTAGATCTATCGGGTTAGAATGGCCCGCTCTCGCGACCAGTCGTGCTGGTCAGGTTTGTGGCGAGGGAGTTTATATGTCTGGATAGTTGTGGGGCAACGACGTGTTTCTTGGTTTGATTATGGGCTTATGACCTAAATTATCATAGTACCTAGCTAGTCTATGATGAATATATTATGCCTTGTTTCATCATGTTATTTTCAAATGATTGTTTGCGAAACTACAAAAACCCCGAAAGCTCACCAACCTTATGTTGACTTTTTACCCTTCATGCTTTTCAGGGTTATAGGTGAGCTCTATATGGATATTCTGGAACTTTGTCTTTGGAGGGTCAAACGTTTCAAAACGTCTTTAAATAAAGTTGGGTTCATGTAATAAAAACGGAACTATGTACCGAAAGGTTTAATGTTGTTTAATAAAATACTTTTATGATAATAATGTACGACTTTTACGACTAACGTTAACTTAAGAACGTTTGACTATAATAGTTGGGTCAACTCCAACTTCCGTTACCACCACGTCACGCGAATCTTCCGCTGCGATTTTCGGGGTGTGACAATGTACATCAAGATACATAATGTATGGCTTTTGTTTGAACTTCATAAGGATAAGTTGCCCATCGAAACTAAATGGATATTTTGAATAAGATAGATGAAAAAGGTGTTATTGTTCGCAACAAGGCCAGACTTGTTTACAAGGATTCTGTCAAGTTGAAGCCTTGATTATGAATAGGTATATGCTCCCATGGCTAGACTTGAAGCAATTCATATATTTCTAGCATAAGCTTCCTTTATTAATTTCAAGGTTTATTAAATGGATGTTAAGACTACTTTCTTGTATAACACAATGAAAGAGGAAACCTATGTTCGTCAGCATCTTGTTTTGAAGGATCCAGATCATCCTAATTATATTTATATAAGGCCCCGTTCCCGGGCACCTCATAGTTGGTCATTCATTGCACATAAATCGCACATTTATTTAAAACATTGCAGCGGAATCATTTAACTAAAATCATTTCATATATTAATAACTGCTTTTGAAAAATAATACAACATCATTACAAAATATCATTCATTGCATTACATCACAAAAACGTCATTTTATATAAAATGGATGTCATCCAAAATAATCCAAGTAGCTGCCCCCGTGCCATCCTCAGCAACTCTTACCGGCAAACTGGAAATACATGAAAGTCAGCGTTACTGAGTGAGTTCTAGTTTTATAAAATACATATTACCTTTCGCTCATTAAAACATTTTCTTTACTATCACACATGCTCATTCATCGTACATTTCGTTCTTATCGCACTTTCTTTATTATCACACGTTTCATTCATTTCGTCCATATCGCACATTCTATACGTTTCGCATTTTTTGCACTTTTATTATTATCTTTCACTGAATCTAGATCCTGTCAAGCTTTACCCTCTTCATGACACGCAGCCACGATTTCTGAGGTCGAATGAAAAGGATCCCATATCGCACGTATGGAACATGCACTAAGACTGACTCCCCTATGCGTGTCAACTCTCATGAGATAGGCAAGATAGCACGCTACATAACACACAGTTAATACCAGATCGCACGTATGGAGCAGCCACCAAGACTGAGTCCCACTGTGTGTGAACCCTCATGAGCTAGCTAAAATCGCATGCTATTCCACACACAGTTGTTCTAACAACTCACATGGAGTTGTGAACCACTTTTCATTTTACTTGCAAGGCTTTCATTCATTCATTAAGTTCCACTTCTCATTATCTTATTTCTTTCGCTTCGTTAAGATAATACTTTACGTATATTGACATAATCGCACTATGTGAAGCCACGTAAATAATACGTATTAAGGAATAAAACTTAAATCACACATCATCACACATCATCATGCATCATCACACATCATCATCTAGAAAACACACATCATCATCTAGTCATCACACATCATCATCTAGAAAACACACATCATCATCTAGTCATCACACATCATCATCATCTTGCACATCATCATCATCATCATCATCTAGAAAACACACATCATCATCTAGTCATCACACATCATCTAGTCATCACACATCATCATCATCTAGAAAACACACATCATCATCTAGAAAACACACATCATCATCTAGTCATCACACATCATTTCTGGGCACATGGGCACTACTGGGGCGCATAGCCCAAAACTTAGTCATCCTGGGCAAATTCTAGGCGCGTGGCCACTATTTGGGCACATGGGGTTTTGGGCGCATGGCAAACACTTGGCCAATCTGACCGTTAAATGCATGGGCCACTATTTAGGCGCATGGGAAATGAACTTGCACTAATTAACATAATCTCAGTCCCAAGTTCAATTCAAACATGTTCTAAGCTTAGTTCTTACACTCTAAGCAATAAAACACATTCATAACACAAGATTAAAATCATATTCACCCAAAATATACCCCACCCACATACACAATAATACATACACATACGAGTAACATACCCACTTTATAAAAACATACATACATGCATTTTCGACCCCAAAATCAGTTAAAATATGTAAAAAGGGGGTTCTAGAACTCACCTTTAACAACCTTCAGGCAAGACTTCTTCAAACCCGAATGCAAAAAGGAGTTCTATCACCTAAAAACCCACCAATACACACAACCCGAACGTACAATCATGAATAAGCATGTAGCCGAGACTAAAACCCAACAAGAACACTTAAAACATCGAATTCTTACCTTGAATTCAGCCTTCTTCTTCATCTTTCTTCAAACCCTGAAAGCTCCAACGCTTTCTCTCTTTAAGACCAGTTGAAAAGAAGAGTGCAGAAGATTATGGGCGACCATACCACCTTTATGCACAAACTTTTGATACTTTTGTCCTTTTGATACTTTTAACCCCTCAACCTTGGGTTAAATTATATTTTCTTCTTTTATTCACATTTATTATTTATTTATCGTCTGTTAAAAATATCCGGGTGTTACATGTCCACCCCCTTATATAGGTTTCGTCCCCGAAACATGTTATTCCTCAAACAGATGTGGGTAATGTCGTCTCATCTCTTCCTCAGTCTTCCACGTAGACTCGGATCCCTTTCTATGTTTCCACTGTACTCGCCCCAAGGGAACCACCTTATTCCTTAACCTTTTCTCTTTACGATCAATGATTGCCACTGGTTGCTCCACATAATTGAGCCGTTCATCTATTTCAATGTCCTCCAGTGGTACCACCATATCCTCGTCAGTTAAACATTTCCGTAGATGAGATACATGGAATGTCGGGTGAATTCCACCTAACTCATCGGGTAGTTCCAACCTATAGGCCACCTCTCCTACTTGACCAATGATTCGAAAAGGTCCTATATATCTCGGGCTCAACTTGCCCCGCATCCTAAACCAAATGATACCTTTCCAAGGTGAGACTTTTAACATAACTTTATCACCCACCTGGAACTCAATCAGTCTACGTCGCTACGCTGTTCCCAAGGACTAGTAGAATCGCTTAAATGAAAGCAGACATCAAGAGCTAAGACATTGAAAGGAAGGAATGAAAACCTTACTTACTCCAACTTCAAAGTCCGAGTTATTAGTGCACACATTTGCTTAATCATTTAGGCACTCCCGAACGATATGTAGGCACGTTTCTAAGTAGACTCGACCTTCAAAGTTCAAACACTTGGCCATTACAATAAGTTGTTAATATTAGCAATCAGAAACTAAAGGATGATGAAAACGTAATTGTATTCTTGATGCCCATTGAGATATATATATATATATATATATATATATATATATATATACACACACTAATATTGGATAGATCAATGCTGTTGATTGGTTTAAATCAAAGTGCATACATTGATAAGATCTTGAAAAGGTTCAAGATGGAGAACTCTAAGAAAGGTACGGTACCTATTCAAAGAGGAACGATATTGAGTATGAATCAATGTCCTAAATTTTGCCTTCGGCTATTACCGGCCCAACATTGGATTTGTTTTCAAACAATTCAAGCTGCTGAAAAACGAAAATCAGCTCCCTTTTCAGCCTCTAAAACCCGAAATCAGCCTTGTTCTTGGAGGGTTTTTTGCATGTAATGTTAGAGAGAAAAGTGTGTAATGTGATGGAGTGTTGGGTGAGGGAAAAGGTTGCAAGGACCAAGACTAAATGGCTGGTCCCTAGACCCTTTTGGGCGGCCAAAAGATCCCATGTGAATGGGTTTTCCCCCTCATTTCAATTTTATAAAAAGTTACACTCCAAACCCTTAATTTTATAAAATTAAAACCTCTTTTAATTTTATAACAATATCACACTTTTATTTATCATTATTTAACTAACTTAAATAACGAATCAAATAGTTTCTCATGAACAAATTATCCGCATAATGTTGTTCTTTTACAAGGCAATATAATTAGCAAAACCCATTTTCTAAATTGGTGTCGGTATTTATTGTTTGATCTTATCAACAAATAAATATTAATTGATGTTTGTATAGCTTGTTATTGGGTATGACCTGACTTGGATCATAGCGTACTAACCACATCAATCTTTTATGTGTCTTGGGCATATAGGATCAATGGCATCAGAGCCGGATATATGGAATATATGCTTCAAAAGTTCTTGAAAAATTAGTTTTCATGGACTTTTTCAACCCATTAGGGGCTGATTTGTTGTGGATGATGGAATCCCTTATGTTTCAAAGTTTATTCACATGCTTATAGTATAAACCTTGAAAGATAATAGTCAAATGGTTGATTGTATTGTTTGGACAAAATCCCAAAGTTTTGGTTCATGTTGGCCAAAACTTTAGGGCTGAAATAAGGGATTCATTTTGAGTTCTTGGATGTTGAATATGTTTCATAATTTTAGTGCATAACATAGCCATGGCCTCTTGTGTTTTGGTTTTGGATGATTGAGTTTTGTCATGTTGGTTTTGATTCATCAAAGGGTTGTAATATTTATGTTTATTATTTGGGTTGTAATTATTTATTCATTTGGTCATGTAATAAATAGTTTAGGTGCATTTCTTTTATTAGAAAAATGTATTAGGATATAATTTTGTAAAAGGAAGATGCACAAAATGAAGACCCAAAGATGGACATCAAAGACATCGACCTTGAAGTATTTGGATATGGATTCAAGTGGGAGTCCATGGACACATATGATGTGTCATTATAAACTCTTAGGAAAGACCTTATGACAACACTTGTGATGGCAAACAAGTGTGGTCAACTTAGTGGCTATGGTTATGCACCCATGCTTATATGTTCATGCTTGTTTGAATGTTTGTTGTTTGATTGTTTGGTTGATATTTGGACATGCATTACATACTCATTAACAAACTTAACAAGCTGAAAATTGATGGTTCTTTTTCATTAAGTGGATAATATAAGGTTATTAAGAGGATTAATGGTTTTAATAAAAGAGGTTTTATTAATAGTGAACCATAGGGTACCTTGTATCTGAAAGCATGCAAATATAAGGTACATAGAGTTTTCTAAACTAAGATTATGAAAACTATAAATTTCTTTGATAACAAACCTAACACCATCCTTTTGCACAACACTTGAGTCACTTGGAAACTCTTAATGGGATAAAGGTCACCTAACCATTTTGAGAGAACTTGTGATTCGAGGTGGGGATACCACATTTTTGGGATAAAGATCACCAAACCACTTATGTTGGAAAACTCACATGTGTGTGCAAGTAGGATAACTTGATTTGCAAACCTTGTTAAATGGATCACCTACAATATGGTTTCCAAATGGTGTTGATGGGATTAACATGCCGACTTTACATAAGATGTTTCAAGTCGATCCCATACCTCTAGAAGTTGCAAATGGTTGCAACCGTCAATCGTTGACCACCTTATTAATTTAAATCGTGGGATAAAGGTCACCTAACCACAATTTAAATGTAATGTTGGGTTCTAGATTTTAATATGAAAATGACCTTAAAAGGCATTAATTAATTATTAAAAAAGAGCAATATCGAAAATACTAAAATCGATCATTGTTAAATTTTGTAGATGGCCACCATCAATGATAATCATGATAACTCATCAACGTCCCCCCAATCTTTACAAGTGATTCTCCAAAAGAAACGTATGAATCATAACAATTTCATTGATTGGTATCGAAACTTGAGAATCGTTCGTAAGCAAGAGAGACGATCATATGTTTTAGACGACCCTATCCCCGATCAACCTACTGAGGATGATGAGGAGGCCTATAACGATTGGCTGAAGTACACTGAGGACTCCGTCCAAGTGTCTTGCCTCATGTTGGCAAGTATGACTCCGAATCTCCAAAAGGAGTATGAACATCATGGAGCATACGACATGATTACCCAGTTAAAGGAAACGTTCCAACAACAAGCAAGGGTAGAGCGCTTCGAAATGGTTCGAACACTCCATGCATGTCGTATGGATGACAACCAATCGGTTTCATCTTGTGTACTTAAGATGAAAAGCCACATTTACTGCCTCGAAAGTCTTAATTGTCCCGTCTCGAAGGAACTGGCCACGGATTTGATCCTTAATGGCCTTACCAAAAAGTTCAAGACGTTCGTGTTGAACTACAACATGAATGCTTGGGACAAAAGCATTGGTGAGCTTCACTCAATGCTCAAAACGGCCGAGGCGGCCATGGGTAAAAGGGTTTTACCCGTTCTTACCATCAACGAAGGTGGGAACAAGAAAAGAAGCAAAAGGTTGCTACTAATGACCCATGCTTCAAGTGTGGGGAGATTGGACATTGGGCAAGAAATTGTGCTGTCCATCTCCAAGAGTTGAAAGCAAAGAGGGATGCCGGGCAGACCTCAGGTATAATATACATGATTCATATTGATCTTAATATTACATCTTCTAACACATGGGTATTGGATACCGGATGTAGAACACATATTTGCAATTTGTTGCAGGGGTTCAAAAGAAGTAGGGACTTCAATCAAGGGGATGTTAGCCTCTGCATGGGCTATGGAGCTAAAGTCAAAGTTGAAGCTCGTGGGGACTACATCCTAAAACTTCCAAGTGGTTTGGATGTAATTTTGAAGAATGTTTTGTATGCTCCTAGTTTGACTAGGAACATTATTTCAGTATCCTAATTAAGACATTATGATTATGTATTATCTTTTGTTGAAAATGATATTCATATTTCTTTAAATGATATGTTCTATTTTAAAGCTATTCCTATTAATGGTATTTATGAATTGGTTCATGAAAATACTTTAAATAGTTCATGAATATATTTGAGTGATACCTATCTTTGGCATTGTCGTCTTGGTCATATAAACTTGAAACGTATACAAACACTTCAAAAGAATGGTCTTTTAAAAACAAATGAATATGATTCATTTGATGTATGTGAATATTGTTTACAAGGAAAAATGACTAAGGCACCCTTTAGTGGAACTACCGAAAGGGCAAAAGATTTATTAGGAATCATACATTCGGATGTATATGGTCCTTTTAAGCCAATGACTAGGAATGGTGAAAGATACTTCATTACCTTTACCGACGACTATAGTCGCTATGGGTATGTGTACTTATTAAGGCATAAAGATGAAGCTTTTGAAACATTCAAAATCTTCAAGAATGAAGTAGAAAATCAACTCAACAAGTCGATTAAAGTTCTCCGCACTGATAGAGGAGGTGAATACCTAAGTGATGCTTTTGAAGATCATCTTAGGAGTTGTGGGATTGTCTCACAACTCACTCCACCTGGAACACCACAACATAATGGTGTGTCTGAGAGGAGGAATCAAACCTTATATGGCTAGAAGCACATTGCCTCTATCATTTTGGGGTTTCGCTTTGCTCTCTGCAGCCCATATTCTAAATATGGCCCCAACCAAAAAGGTGGAAAGGACACCCTTTGAGATGTGGCATGGAAGAGTTCCATCCCTATCATACTTAAGGGTCTGGTGTTGTGAGGCTTATGTTAAGACTCCCACCCCAAACAAATTGGAATTCCGATCCACCAAGTGTATCTTTATTGGATATCCTAGAGATTATATGGGATATTATTTCTATGATCCACTGGAACAAAAGGTGTTTGTTGCCAGAAAGGGTGAGTTCTTAGAAGCAAAGTTCCATATGGAAGAAACTAGTAGTAGAACAGTGGATCTTGAGGAGGATCAAGAACCACAACCCGATGCATGTTTGGTTGAAACTAGCACTCAACATGAGGATGTTGAGGATGATCAAGCGGTTGATCAATACACACAAAACGTTCGCAGAAGTGGTAGAACTAGTAATCCACCTGAAAGTTACGGATTTTCGTGGATGGATGCTATGTGGTAGATTCAGATGAACCAACCACATACCATGATGCAGTGTCCAATTCAGATTGTGACAAATGGCTTGAAGCTATGAACGTTGAGATGCAATCCATGTATGACAATCAAGTTTGGGAACTTGTTATACCACCTCTTAATTCCAAGGTAGTTGGAAGTAAGTGGGTTTTCAAGAAGAAAACAGACATGCATGGAAACTTGGATACTTACAAAGCTATACTTGTAGCAAAAGGCTTCACTCAGACGCAAGGTGTTGATTATAATGAAACCTTTTCTCCTGTCGCTATGCTTAAGTCAATTAGGATATTATTTGTCAGAGCTGCTCGTTATGATTATGAGATTTGGCAAATGGATGTCAAAACCCCTTTCCTAAATGGATATCTTGAGGAAGATGTCAGCTATATGGTTTAGCCTGAAGGTTTTGTCGATCCAAAACATCCTAACAAAGTATGCAAGTTAAAGAAATCAATCTATGGGTTGAAACAAGCATCGAGAAGTTAGAATCACCATTTTGATGAAGAAGTAATTAAATTTGGATTCATCAACAATGCTAATGAAGCTTCTGTATATAAGAAAGCTAGTGGGAGCATCATCACTTTCCTAGTATTGTATGTTGATGACATACTACTATTTGGAAATGACATTCCAACCTTGGAAGGTGTAAAAACCTGGCTTGGAAGTTGTTTTTCCATCAAGGATCTTGGTGAAGCCGCCTATATTCTGGGAATAAAAATCCATAGGGATAGATCAAGGCGGTTGATTGGTTTAAATCAAAGTGCATACATAGATAAAATCTTAAAAAGGTTCAAGATGGAGAACTCTAAGAAAGGTACGGTACCTATTCAAAGAGGAACGATATTGAGTATGACTCAATGTCCTAGCTCAAAGGATGAGCAAAATAACATGAAGGAAATACCATACGCATCTGCTATTGGATCCATCATGTATGCAATGATATGCACTCGATCGGACGTTTCATGCGCCTTAAGCATGACAATCCGATACCACCAAAATCCTGGAAACAGTCATTGGATGGCTGTTAAGAACATACTTAAGTACCTAAGGAGGACTAAAGATATGTTCCTAATCTACGGATCTGGTGATGAGGAACTCGTCATAAAAGGTTGCACAGATGTGAGTTTCCAAACCGATCGTGATGATTCACGATCACAATCGGGATACATTTTCATTCTGAATATAGGAGCGGTCTCTTGGAAGAGCTCTAAACAGGATGTGGTGGCTTTATCAACTATAGAATCTGAATACGTCGCCGCCTCATTGGTATCTCAAGAAGCTGCATGGTTGAAGAAATTCATTGCCGATCTGGGGGTTATCCCTTCCATTCAGGACCCCCTAGAGATCTTCTGTGATAACGAGGGTGCGATTGCTCAAATCAAGGAACCTCGTGCTCATCAAAAGACTAGGCACATTGAGCGGAGATTCAACTACATACGAGATGAAGTTGAGAAAGGAAAGATATGTATTCGCAAAGTTCACACAGATCAAAATATTGCAGATCCTCTAACGAAGCTCCTAGAAAAGGCAAAGTATGAAGGTCATACATGTGCCATGGGACTTAGATACTCTAGTGATTGGATTTGATCTGTAATTTCATATTTGGATTTTTGGAACTTCCTTATTACTTGAATAAAATTATTTGGTTATAATATTTCAATAAATGTTCCAATTTAGCATGTTTAATCCATGGGTAAATTGTTTACTCTAAATGTCCGTAGTCGTTCATACTTGTGGGAACAAGTATGAGGGTAAGATTATTATGAATTTGGATTGGTAGATATTCATATGGATGAATATAGAGCAAAAGGTTGCTGCCAAGGTTCATAGATATTTATGGGATGCAAATATTGGACTGACCTGCATCTCAAATATTACTACATGGAATCTTCATGATTGATCATAAGTAATTTTGAGCAAAGGCGAACATCATTTGGTATCCTTTGACCTGAGAAACATATTGAGTCTTGATATTTACCAAATATTATACTTTGGCTCAGTTCTTCGCTGTTCTGAAATATGGCAGTACATAAATCTGAGTTCAGGTTTGATATAAGGTAATTGTGAGAGACGTATGTAGTCAAGATGGGATTTGTCCCTCTTATTAGTTGAAAGTAAGATGTCTAAGGCATGATAAAGTTAAATCAATGGAGAATGATCACTCCGTGTCTCTAGGATTTAACATGACATTTGTGACAAAAGGATAGATGATTGTTTCACCTAAGACATTTCAAGTATGATACTTGAAGAGGATGATGTTATTGAATGGCACTTAGTCATATGTATTAAGGGTAGTAAACCGTTGTTAGGCGGTATTTACTGCTTGCATCAATCTTCTATAAATCTTGTGCAAGTGGGAGATTGCTGGATCATATATGCCCAAGACACATACAAGATTGATGTGGTTAGTACGCTATGATCCAAGTCGGGTCATACCCAATAACAAGCTATAAAAACACCAATTAATATTTATTTGTTGATAAGATCAAACAAATAAATACCGACACCAACTTAGAAAATGGATTTTTCTAAAAACGTTGCCTTGTAAAAGAACAACATTATGTGGATAATTTGTTCATGAGAAATTATTTGATTCGTTATTTAAGTTAGTTAAATAATGATAAATAAAAGTGTGATATTGTTATAAAATTAAAAGAGGTTTTAATTTTATAAAATTAAGGGTTTGGAGTGTAACTTTTTATAAAATTGAAATGAGGGGGAAAACCCATTCACATGGGATCTTTCGGCCGCCCAAAAGGGTCTAGGGACCAGCCATTTAGTCTTGGTCCTTGCAACCTTTTCCCTCACCCAACACTCCATCATATTACACACTTTCTCTCTAACATTGCATGCAAAAAACCCTCCAAGAACAAGGCTGATTTCGGGTTTTAGAGGCTGAAAAGGGAGCTGATTTTCGTTTTTCAGCAGCTTGAAAACAAGGCTGCCTATTTCGGTTTTGGAGGAGCAAAAGGGCTATCTTTGGTGTTGCATCCTAACAAGCAAGGTGTTGGAAGAGCTTGTGGGTATCACTTCTTGAGGCCTCCTCTTTTAAAGGCTAGACACATTCAAGAACATTATCATCTTCTTCATTGATCCTTGATTCTTGGGTTTTGTTTATGGTTTAAAATGGCCAAAATTTTCAGATTATAGACCATATGTTAAACTATATATCCGCTGCATTTTTTCTAAGTTTAAATGGTTAAACTTACCTGTTTTACATGTGACAAAAGCCTACACCTATCACCCACCTGGAACTCAATCGGTCTACGTCTCTTATCAGCATACGACTTCTGTCTGTCCTTAGTTGCCTTCATAAAGGCTTTAATCTTTTCTAGTTTGTCAGTCGTAGCCTCAATCACCTAAATATTTCCAATTCTTTCTAACCAATGTCACCCCAATAAACTGGTGTTCTACATCTCCTACCGTATAGCATCTCATAAGGTGGCATACTAATGCTGGCATGATAAATATTGTTATATGAGAACTCAGCTAACGGTAAGTGGTCTTCCCAACTTCCTTTAAAATCAATGACACATGCCCGAGGCATATCTTTAAGTGTCTGTATGGTTCTCTCTGACTAACCATCCGTCTGAGGATTATAAGCCATGTTGATGTGTAGCCTCGTCCCTATCGCATCATGGAATCTTTTCCAAAACTTAGATGTAAACTGAGTGTCACGATCAGGTACAATAGACACCTGTACGCCATGACGAGCTACAATCTCCTTGATGAATAAATCCATTAATCTCTCAAAGGAATACGTCTCTTGGATCGGTAGGAAGTTAGCACTCTTCGTCAGACGGTTAACTATCACCCATATGGCATCATACCCTCTCGGGGTACGCGGTAACTTCATAATAAAGTCCATGGTGATATGCTCCCATTTCCATTCAGGTATATCCAAAGGTTGGATTTTCCCGTATAGCTTCTGATGCTCCGCCTTCACTTGTAAACAAGTAAGACACTTACACATATATTCTGCTACGTCATGCTTAATACCTGGCCACCAATAATCCTTCTTCATATCGTGGTGCATCTTGGTAGCACCGGGATGAAAGGAGTATCGAGTCTTATGAGCCTCGTCCATGATCTTTCCACGTAGATCCCCATAACAAGGAATCCACATCCGTCCAGATCGGGTTCTAACACCGAGAGTGTTCTCACCCAACTCTGCGACTAGACCTCTCATCCTTTCAGAGTTAAGATGATCTTCTTTCAACACCACATCTTGAAACTCCTTAACTTGCATCATCATATCAGATGTCATAATCAACTGATAAGCCTTCTCCAGAATCAGCTCGGGTCTTTCCTTTCGACTACGGGCATCGGCCACAACATTGGCCTTGCCCGGATGGTAATGGATCTCATAATCGTAATCCTTTATGAGCTCTAACCATCGCCTCTAAATCATATTCAAATCTTTCTGCTCAAAGAAGTACTTCAAGCTTTTGTGGTCAGTGAAGATTGTGCACTTCATCCCGTATAAGTAGTGCCGCCAAATCTTCAAGGCAAAAGCCACAGCTGCTAGCTCCAAGTCATGAGTAGGATAATTAAGCTCATGAACTTTCAACTGTCAGGATGCGTAGGCTATAACCTTCCCTCTTTTCCTCAACACGCAACCTAACCCCGAGTAAGAAGCATCCGAATAGACTATCAAGTCCTCGCTTCCTTCGGGCAAAGATAAAACAGGAGCTTGAGTTAACCTCATCTTTAACTCTTCAAAAGCCTTCTCCTGATCTTGACCTCATACAAACTTCACATCCTTACGGGTCAGCTTAGTCAATGAAGAAGCTATCTTAGAGAAGTCTTGGATGAATATTCAATAATATCCCCCTAATCCTAAGAAAGTACGGATCTCGGATGGCGTCTTTGAAGACTTCCATTGTATCACCGCCTCCACCTTTGCCGGGTCTACCATAATCCCCTGGGATTTACCACGTGACCGAAGAACTGAACTTCACGCAACCAGAATGCGCACTTGGAGAACTTAGCATACAGCTTCTCCTTTCTTAATGTCTCCAACACCTCCCAAATGTGACCGGCATGCTCCTCTTTGCTCCTTAGTAAATCAAGATATCATCGATAAATACAATCACTAATTAATCTAACATCGGCCCACACACTCAATGTATCAAGTCCATAATAGCAGCTGGCGTGTTTGTTAAACCAAAAGACATAACGAGGAACTCGTAGTATCCGTAACGCGTGCGAAAAGCAGTTTTAGGAATGTCTTGCTCCTTCACCTTCAGCTGATGGTAACCAGATCGAAGATCTATCTTCGAGAACCAACTGGCATCTTGCAGCTGATCAAACAAGTCGTCAATCCTCGGTAATGGATACCGATTCCTCACTGTCAACTTGTTCAACTCACAGTAGTCGATACACATCCTCATGCTACCGTCCTTCTTCTTTACAAACAAGACCGGAGCACCCCAAGGAGAGATACTCGGTCTGATGAAACCCCTATCAAGCAACTCTTGCAGTTGCTCCATCAATTCCTACATCTCTGAGGGAGCCAAACAATATGGCGCCTTAGCTATAGTCAATCAGAAATTCGATTTCACGAGCTAGTGGCGCACCTGATAAATCTTCTGGGAACACATCGGTAAAGTCACACACCACCAACACATCGGAAAATTGCGGTGTTGACATGTTCACATCCTTCACGTAGGCCAAATAGGCACTACATCCAAGCCTCATGCACTTTCCTGCCACCACCATCGAAATCACCTTCGGAATCGTCGTAACTCGATCACCGTATATCATCACCGAACTCCCGTCAGGTGCTGTCAGTCTAATCATCTTCTTGCATCACACAATGTTCACCTTGTAGTTTGCTAACCAATCCATTCCTAGGACTACATCAAACCCGCCTAAGGTCATCACAAACAGTCTAGCAGGAAACTTATGACCTTCTAGTTCTATATCACAACCATCAATCAAGTCAGAAATCCTGGTAGACTTACCTATGGTAGTTTCCACATCAAAGGGCCTATCAATACATCTACTACTAACGGGAAAATTAGCACAGAAAGCAGCAGAAATAAAACTCCTATTAGCACCAGAATCAAATAACACAGAAGCAAGAGTTTGGTTTACTAGAAACGTACCTGACACCACATCTGGGTTTGTCATAGCCTCCTTCCTGGTCATTGTGAAAGATCTGGTGCTTGCCCTCTGCCCTTTAGTTCCAGCCTTCTTCTTTCCTCCGGAACCCTCAGTGCTTGGCTTCTTGCAATCCCGGCTTATGTGACCATCCTCATTGCAGTTATAACACCTTATAACCCCACACTCTTTTACCACGTGACCGGGCTTCCCACATTTGAAACACATGTTCCATCCTAACTTACACTCTCCTGAATGTTCCTTCTCGTATTTACCACATCTCTTTGACCCCGCACCGAGTGTAACCATACGTCGGTCATCCACTTCACAACCTTATTGTTTGGAGCGGCCCCGCGACATCCAAACCATTTTCCATTTCAAATCTGGTCACCACCACCTTTTCTGCCCACCTCAGCTATCAACACCTCTCGCTCATCATAAAGTATTCCGGCCAAATCAACCACGGACCTGATGTTAGGACCGTTTTCGTACAGAGTACTAACTGATTCTGCGTGAGACCAGATCAAATAGTGCAGAATTCTATTTGATTGGCGATCCAATCAGTGAGAATGACAACCTGATCTATCTAATGATTAAACAAACGTTAAGATAACGAACTATAAAGTTGGATGGACGAACTGGGACGCTCTGGACGGATAGGGTATAATAGTATTCGAAGTGTTGTGTTTTTCCTTGAATTATGTGGTATTTATAGGTTTTCAGTATTCAGTCGTATGACTGAGCCATTAGCATGGTTCAGTCGTGCGACTGACTCATGCGTTTGATTCATACGCACGACTGAAGGTCTAGTTGTGCGACTGAGTTAATCTTATGTCTCAGTCATACGACTGATCTAGTCACCTGGTTCAGTCGTGCGACTTGTCCATAAGTATGGTTCATTCGTGCGTATGGTCCATAAGTATGGTCCATTAGCGTGAATAACCACCCGACTAAGTTGAACACATTTTTGAATCATTATTGACTCAGAACTATGTACAACAACCTCAAACCTATATATAATGTTCATACATATGAGTAATACTAAATACAATTAGAATATGATATAATTAAACATAAATAAACATCAAAACGCATATCATATTTCATTAAGCACTTGCATTATATATGTGTAAGAAATGAAAGACATTTACATTAAAGTACATAAACTAGGAACATAGTGTATCAACAAACTCCCCCTTGGATCTAGTTTATCCTATTGTCTAACATTCTTCACATGTTCTTAAATTTCTTGTACTTCTCCTCTTTGGTGACTCCCGCGTGTATCTCAAAGCGAAGGAGAGTCGTATAACGTGCTGGAACTGGAGAGCTTGTACAATATATTACGTGTCATAGAACAGTGGCCACTTGTATAATGTATGAACATCATCAGCTGATAAGTTAGTGAGCCATATTGGGTCAAGTACCCGATAGTCTCTATTTTTCCTTCTCTGTTCAAAACTATGACCGCTTCCCCCGTCCTCCAATCATAATAACACCATTTGAAGTGTGAAGTGAAGTCCTGAGGCATCTCCCATAAAGGGATCTTAGACATCACGCGCGGGTGACTCCACTTCAACACAACCTTAGGCCTTCCAGTGATAAGGTCAACTTCAGTCTTATGAATAAACCCCTTAGGTTGTTGAGGTCTGAAGTTTACCCATCTGGTGTGGTATTCTTTCTTCAACGCCATCTCAAACCATCCCGACATCTTCCTCGGGTTGGCATACAACAGATCTAAATAGGTCAATCTGTTTAACTCAAAACCAGGGAGAATCTTCAGATGATGTGGATATCTGAAGTACTCAATCTCTTTCTCCTGTTTCACTGCATACACATCCAAATCCTTAAAGTAAGCCCAACTAATAATCTTGCCTGACACTTTCTGATGTCTCTTAACTCTGTACAATTTGGTGTAGGCATTTAGCTTCGGAGGTTCACATTGACCTTTAATCTCTATCAAACATGAAGCCCATTCAGCTTTCATAAGATCAATATCAGCATCTGTAGCTTGGGCTTTACCTTCATTCTCTTCTTTCTCTGTAGCCTTCTCTTCCAGTTTCTCTGCCAAATTTTCACCCAAATCAGGGGTAACATCGCCATCATGGTCAGTGTACTGAGTATAATGATCTGGCATGACATCCTCTATCTCAATTTCATTCACTCCTTGTAGCTCCTCGTCACTCACAACATAAACTTCCAGAGCATCTTTCATAAGCTCATCAGGATTTAGTCGAAACATATCAGCGAGCTGTTCGTCTGTCAGGTCGTTGATAATCTCTCCTTCCTATGGAGTTTAACTCACAAAACGTCTCACAATCCCTTGCAAATCAAGAATCATAGTGAGTTGAGTCTTGATTTACTGAAGGGGAGCGACATCATAATCATCGGTCTATTGAGTTTCATTTTTGTCTTGATCTTGTGGCCCGTCAGCTTGAGGTGTTGAGGACAAGGCTCCTTGATCTTGATTTCTTTTGGTGCGCCTCTCCCTTGCTGATTGATTTGAGTTTAATGCAGTTGCATCACCTGCTGGATCATCCTCCTCATCATCATCATCCCATTTCTCCTTTCCACTCCCTCCAGCTTCCTCCTCATCATCGTCTTCTTCTGATTCATCATCACTTAAATCATCATCTTCATCATCTCCATCATCATCTCCATCACTCTTAATCTTTATAGGCTCACCCTTCATTCCCTTATGTCTCAACATTATCTTCTTTTTCTTTTTCTCCAACTCCTCAATCCTTTTGGCGGATGCAAGCAATAGCTCACTTTGAGCTTGCAGGGCATTGCGAGCTCAAACTAAAGCTCTCTCATGAGCTTCGTTCTTCTCAGTGAGCTGGGCAATCTGCTTGCCTTGTGCTGCATTGACCGCCATCAGCTGGTTCATCTGATTGGCCCTAAGGTCATCCGTAGCCAACAGCTTAAGTACCAGTCGGTTTAGGCTTGCCAACTGTTCTTCTAACCTAACCGTGGGTAGAGTGACGCCCTGTGGAGGTGGGAACTGGGTGGATGTACCAGCTTGGGGAATGGTAGGTGTAGTAGTAGATGTGGCGTAGATGTGAGTAGGAATAGGAATGGATTTTGGTGGAACTATATGAGTGGTGGTAGGAGTGTCGGTGGCAGTAGTGGTGGCAGTAGTGGTGGTAGTGTCGGTGACAATGGTGGTGGCAGTGGCTGTGGTGGTGGAAGAACTTATCAGTATAACCCTTTGCCTCTTACCTTTCTTGCCATAAGGTTGGGCCATCATTTTCCTCCTGGAACCCTTGGCAATCGGGGCTCCCCATAGGCTCATCGGCTGGTCGGGTGTGTATGTTGGATCTGTGACATCAGTGTCACCACCCTCAGTACCAGTTTGGCATCCACCAACCGCCTCTTTCTGCTTCTCGGTAGCCACAACCCGACTACCAACTCTCCTGGTGAGAGGCTCCTCATCATACTCATCATCTTCGTCTATGAGAAAGTCCTGGTGGATGGCAGCTTGCTCGGATCCCCCAGGTGCTAAAACACCACTCTGCTAAGGTGGTGGAGGAATAGTAGATGTGTCGGTGGCTCTTGATTGACTAGAGCCATCATCTCCACCACCCTGACCATGATCTTGGTCATCATCATCATCATCATCGTCATCTTGAATGAAGGTAGGCTCAACATCGGAGTCGTTGTCTTCATGGCGCCACTTCTTTCTAGCTGGCGCGACATAGCCGATGTTGGCCAGATGACCAAATAACCTCCTAACCAGGGGCTTCACCTGCTTACCCTAGTACACCTTCATCCTGCCTAATGTGGTGTCATCCATAACCTCCAATGACACCTAATCATCATTAAGCTTGGGCAGGTGACGTAGCTTCTCGTCACAATCAGCTGTATAAACCTGGGATACATGCAGAATCCCTCCTTCCCTTTAGCCTCGAATTCTCCCTCATGTAGTTGAAGAAAATCCGAGAGAAACCAAACGGGTGGTTAGGCACCAACGCAACAAACACGTTATGGATTTGGTCGCTCATATCATCAAAACCACCGCGTCGGGAGGCTATGCACTTGAGGATCACATGTGCCAAATACTTGAACTGCGGGCACATGTTGCTCTTGTTAAGCACGCCGGCATTGATATCGCCGGTGTACTTGATCCTCAGAAAGCATCCCCTCACAGTCATTGGATGCAACTTGGTGGGAAAGTCTGAGTCGTCTCCTAAATCCAAGACTCGTCTAAGGTCATCCTCTCCTATGTCAATATCCTCTCCAAAGATAGAGCTACGAATGCAAAATTGCTCAACAGATCAGTCTACAACAGCATTCTCCCAGAAATGCCTGTTGTAATGAGCGGTAAGGTTTGCAAGGAGTGGATATGGTTCGGTGTATTGTGACACACCGTAATTTCAGGTTAACACCACTTCGATTTTTGTCGTTAACACTTCTTGCAATCGTTATCACCCAAAACATTTACAAGTATCGCCACCGTCATCATTAAACATATTGTGTTATATAATACTAACATCACGAATTACCCATTTTTAGGACACCAAAATAATGTTTGTGGAGGATTAGGATAAACGTTGTTACTGAAGGAATCCTCTTAATTAAATATAACTCGCTCATACACGTCGTTATCAACCTGAACGAAATTGGGGACGAGGGACCCAAGTGCAGGGGCTAAACTTGACAATTACTAAACTGGGGCTGGGTATAAATACCCATCCACCAGCCTAACATTTCACCCTCTGCTCTTCTTCTTCATCTACGCTCTTCTTCTCCATTTCTTCCTCCTTGCACCAAAAACCACCTCGTTGAGCTCGTTTTTCGTCAAATTAGACCACGCAACAACTGAGAAATCACGATTCCAGCAGGTAGGCGACCTTGGTCGTCCATTTTATTGCTCATTCACATCTGCGATTTTGGGGTTTTGGGTGTTCGAGTTCAACCCGAATGCATGTGGTCGTGTGGGTGTGTGTGATGTCCATCGGCTTGTGCATTTTACTTAGACATGTTAGGAAAGTGTTTCTGGAAGTCCTGATTGTGTGAAAACTGAGCACGGAACAGCCGAAGGGTGTTCAGCCCGTCCAGCAGTCGCGATCTGCTGCAGTTCGCGACTGGGCCAGTCATGTGACTGAGTCACGTGATTGGGTGAGTCGTGCGACTGAGTCCATGCGTCTGAGTCTATCGTGCGACTGAGTGGTGCGACCGGGGTGAGTCGTGCGACTGAGTCCATGCGTGTGTGCGTGTCATGCAAATGAATGCATGCGAATGAGTTTTGCATGCGATTGAGTCAATGCGGATGAATGTGTGCGACTGAGTGTATCGCACGACTGAAGGTCCAATCGCACGAATGAAGATTCAGTCGTACGAATGGAGCTGATTCGTACGAATGAAGGTCGAATCATGCGAATGACTGTTGAGTCATGCGAATGGGTGTTGTGTGGTACGACTGAATGTTCAGTCGCACGAATGAGGGTTCAATCGTACGAGTGAAGCTGATTCGTACAATTGAAGGCCCATTCGTGCGGATGGAGCGTCCAGTCGTGTGTCTAGTCTTACGACGATAAAGTAACATTAATAAAGTGTCATTTCTTGACCACAAAGATTAAAGTCAACGCTATCAACAAGCACATACTATTTCCAACTGAAATAACCTAACCTTTTACAATTATCGACAAATCCATTTGGGACTACTCCTAATACTAAGCTCTATACAAGGTCTGATATGTGTCTGCCTACTTGTGTGTGTGTCACCCACGACCGAACCCATGCAACCCGACCCGATTAAACATTGCTATTAACACTAGACACAACATTAATGCGTAACATGACTATCAATAGGTATTTGACCGTTCACTGTAAACAACATTTAGGAGGCTTCCATCCTACGTACCTACTACATCACCTGTGAGTCTTCACGGCCCCTATTTTACTTTCTTTTCTTTTGGGGGAGAAAACATGTAAACATATTTTATGAATGGTTTTAGTATTATTGATATCGCCTGCTACGTTAGTGCAAACATACAAACAGTCCTGACATTCTCGAACCGTTAGTAATGTGTAGCGAGGTAATTCTGAGTAGTACTACTGGGTCTGACAAACCCCGCCCGGGCTAGTCATGCTAGCATGATTGGAGGTCAAACGGGTGCATTATTGAACTAACATTTGTCACTGTCTGGTGAGACGTGACGGGGAAACAACAAACATATTGGACATGCAAACAGTCAGCTTCGGTTCGAAACACTAAGTAACTTGACTATAGGCTAGCTACCTATCGATATGCTTTAATGACTTTATCATTTGAACGGTTACAAACATTTTATCTGTGGTTTAAACCTGTAAACTCACCAACTTTATGTTGACACACTTTAGCATGTTTTCTCAGGTCACAGGAACACATAAGCTCATGATGCACGCTCCAGGAACACACTCAGGACATGCATTCATTAATCATGTTTTCTTGCATTGAACATTGGTTTAGATTTGGCACTTGTAACCCTTTTGTAATGGATTTCCATTTCATGTATACGCTTCCGCACAATGTTAATTTGTTTATGTTACTCTGATTGAAGTCAAACGTGTATTTTGAAATTCATATAGTGCTATTCGATATGACTGTGTCTGAGATCCTGGCATGTCACACGCCTAACGGTAAAACCCCGTTTGTGGAAATTGAGGGTGTGATAGATTGGTATCAGAGCCACAGGTTATAGAGAACTTGGATTGCATTTGCATCTAGACTATAGCCTTAGACACAACACTAGTACTGCACAGACACTTTTACACGATTACAACCGTTGTGCGAACATCCTCCTGGCATACCAACATTACACAACTGAACGATCATAACATTATTTGTGCTGTCCATGTCACTTGTAACATCATCGCCTAACAGAGGGGCGGAGAGACCCGCTCGCTCACTTCCAACAACTACGCTTGTTTCTTCACTCCCGGAGTTGAAGCAACGACAAATTAACCCAACATTACCACTTTGGAACACGGAATCCTTTCTAACACGCACAACTAGCCTAACGATAACAAACAAATAGAACAACACCTTACCCTTCCAATTCATTCACACTTGTTCCTAATTCCAACATATTCTATCTCCTTCACTAATCTGAACAATAAATGTGAGACGCTTAGAACTTCAAAGGGAATTATTTTAACTCGGATCGCAAGATTATTTTCCTTCCAACACAGAGATACATTGAATCATGATTGTTCGATTTAAATATGTTGTATTTCATACAATTTATTTTTGTCAATAATTATTATTCGGCTAGTCACTATTGTGTATTGTGATTTGAAGAATCATGTCTAGAAGAAGAGCTGGACGCCCGTGTGGACGCGGAAACTTCAACCTGACTCAAGCTGAGTTGGATGCCATCATCAATGAGTGTATTGCTGATGCGCTCGCAGCCTATGAACAGAACCGCAACCAGAACCAGAACAACCAAAATCTGAATCAAGGAGGCCCAACAGCCTGTACCTTTAAGATGTTCATGGATTGTAAGCCTCACTCCTTCAGTGGTTCTGAGAGTGCTGTCACCTTACTTCGCTGGCTGGAGAAACTCGAGTCAGTTTTCGCTATGTGTAACTGTCTGGTGGGAAGCCGCGTCATGTACGCCTCTGGCACACTAGAAGGACCAGCTCTGACGTGGTGGAACTCACAAGTCCAGACCCTAGGACTTGAGGCTGCTAATGGTTTACCGTGGGAAGACTTCAAGATTTTGATGAAAGAAGAGTATTGCCCTAGAAACGAGGTCCAGAAGCTAGAAGCAGAGTTTTGGAATCTCAAAATGACTGGCTCTGAGATTGAGGAATACACGACTCGTTCACACGAGTTGGCTGCTCTATATCTTCAGATGGTGACCCCGGTCTATAAACGGATTGAGAAGTACATTGATGGCCTAGCTCCTCAGATCCAGGTTAGTGTTATGGTTGCTGATCCTATCACTATTCAGCAGGCTATTCGACTGGCTCACAAGCTCACTGATCAGGAAGTGGCACAGGGTATCCTACCTAAACGTGGTGCTACCTCTGGATCAACCAAGCATAAAAGGAAATAGGATGGTAACAACAGTAAGTCTTCAAGCTCCAATAACACCCAGTAACAACAGATCAGAAAGTTTGATTCATCAAGAAGCTTCACCAACAACAACCAGAACAGCAACAACAACAACAATGGCCAGGGATCGAGCAGCTATGCGGGCAAGTATCCGAAGTGTAACCGGTGCAACTTCCACCACCATGGCCAGTGTGACCGCATCCGTCGCCAAAGGTGTGGAAAGATGGGTCATGCTGCTAAAGACTGCAGGGGTGATCTGATGACTCAGCAACAACCTCAACAACAACGCCAGGGCGGAGCGACTAGGGGCTGTTATGAGTGTGGTAAGGAGGGCCACTACAGCAAGGATTGCCACAGTTGAAGGGTGGAAACAAGGGTAATAATGGGGGCAATGCTAAGGGTCGTGCATTCGTGATTGGTTCTGGCGAGGCAAGGGATGATCAGAATGTAGTTACTGGTACGTTTCCCCTGAATGGTTGTTTTGCTTCTATACTATTTGATACCAGCGCTGACAGGAGTTTTGTTTCCAACAAGTTCATTAAGTTCTTAGATGTAACCTTAGCTGTTGTGGAGCCTAGTTATGTTGTAGAATTAGCTGACGGGAAACTAATTGAGGCAACTCACATCATTAAGGGATGCAAACTAGGATTATGTGGTCATGAGATAAATATAGATCTGATTCCTGTCACACTTGGTAGCTTCGATGTAGTTGTGGGTATGGACTTGCTATCTAAGAATCAAGCTGAGATCATCTGTGGTGAGAAAGTCATTCGTGTATCCCTTCCTAGTGGTGAGGTTTTGTCTGTTCAGGGCAAAAGGAGTGGTACAGTTTTCCTTGCTTTGATCACTGAAAAGAAACCGAGGAAAAGAAGATTGAAGATATCCCTGTTGTACGTGATTATCTTGAGGTTTTCCCTGAAGACCTACTTGGTCTCCCACCGTATCGCCAAGTCGAGTTCCAGATTGATTTGGTACCTGGAGCCACCCCTATCATGAAAGCACCGTACAGATTAGCTCCAAAAGAACTGTAAGAGCTGTCTACGCAATTGCAGGAATTATTGGATAAAGGGTTTATCAGACCTAGCTCATCACCGTGGGGAGCCCCAGTCCTGTTTGTCAAGAAGAAGGAAGGAACTTTTTGTATGTGTATCGATTACAGGGAATTGAACAATGCAACGGTTAAGAATCGTTATCCCCTCCCGCACATCGATGATTTGTTCTATCAACTTCAAGGTTGAGCTTCTATTCCAAGATAGATCTGAGATCGGGTTATCATCAACTAAGGATTCGAGATGAAGACATTTCAAAGACCGCGTTCAGAACGAGGTATGGCCACTACGAGTTTTTAGTTATGTCATTCGGGTTGTCCAATGCGCCAGCGGTTTTCATGGATCTCATGAACCGAGTGTGCAAACCCTATTTGGACAAGTTCATCATTGTCTTCATTGATGACATCCTTATTTATTCAAATAATAAGGAAGAGCACGAAGAGCACCTTAGACTGATTCTAGAGCTGCTGAAACGAGAACAACTGTACGTGAAATTTTCTAAGTGTGACTTCTGGATACGAGAGGTCCACTTCTTGGGTCATGTGGTCAATAAGGATGGGATACATGTTGACCCTGCAAAAATAGAAGCCGTCAAGAACTGGGCTACGCCTAAGACTCCAACTGAGGTACGACAGTTCCTCGGGTTGGCTGGCTATTATCGACGGTTCATCGAAGGGTTTTCAAAGATTGATCAACGTCTCACCGCGTTAACTTATAAAGGCACCACGTACAATTGGGGTGACAAACAAGAAGCAGCATTCCAGGTTCTGAAGCAGAAGCTCTGTACGGCACCGATTCTATCTCTGCCTGAGGGAACGGATGATTTTGTAGTTTACTGTGATGCTTCTATTCAAGGCCTCGGTTGTGTGCTAATGCAATGCCAGAAGGTGATTGCCTATGCTTCCCGACAATTGAAGGCTCATGAGAAAAACTACACGACACATGACCTAGAGCTAGGAGCAGTTGTATTCGCACTCAAGATATGGAGACACTACTTGTACGGTACCAAGTGCACCATTTACACCGATCACAAGAGTCTCCAGCACATCTTTGAACAGAAGGAGCTGAATATGAGACAACGTCGTTGGGTCGAGTTGTTAAACGACTACGATTGTACGATCAAGTATCATCCGGGCAAGGCCAATGTATTAGCAGATGTCCTAAGTCAGAAGGAAACACCCAAGCCAAGACGAGTTCAAGCATTGCAACTTACCATTCACACCGGTTTACACGATCAGATCCGCAATGCTTAACTTGAGGCGTTAAAAGACGAGAACCTGAAAGCTGAATCGCTACGAGGCATGGAGAAGCAACTGGAAACCAAGTATGATGGAATCCGCTACTTCATGGATCGAACATGGGTTCCCTCGTATGGAGACCTACGAGAGCTAGTAATGGACGAAGCTCACAAATCCCGATACTCTGTCCACCCAGGTTCAGAGAAGATGTACCACGATCTGAAGGTTCTTTACTGGTGGCCAAACATGAAAGCCGATATCGCCACCTATGTAAGCAGATGTTTGACCTTTTCTAAAGTTAAGGTGGAGTATCAACGACCCTCTGGATTACTTCAACAACCGGAAATTCCAGTATGGAAATGGGAGCAGATATCAATGGATTTCATCACAAAACTGCCGAGAACTCCCTGCGGATGCGATACCAATTGGGTGATCGTGGATCGTCTGACGAAATCCGCACACTTCCTGGCAATCCGGGAGACTGACCGCATGGAAAAGTTGACTCGTATCTACCTAAGGGAAATAGTCTCTCGACACGGTGTGTCGATTTCCACTATCACTGATCGTGACGCTCGATTCACTTCACACTTCTGGCAATCTTTACAATGAGCATTGAGAGCGTAGTTGGATATGAGCACCGCTTATCACCCTCAAACCGATGGCTAGAGTGAGCTACGATCCAGACCTTGGAAGACATGCTGCGTGCCTTCGTGATATATTTCGGCAGCAGTTGGGAAACTCACCAACCGCTAGTTGAGTTTTCTTATAATAATAGCTATCACACATCGATCAAAGCTGCTCCATTTGAGGCGCTGCGTTGGCGCAAGTGCTGATCACCTATATGTTGGGCGGAAGTTGGAGAAAGTCAACTGATCGGCCCCAAACTTATGCACGAGACGACCAAGAAGATCGTCCAGATCCGTAACCGTATGGCGGCAGCACGTGACCGACAGAAGAGTTACGCTGATAAGCGTCGCTGACCATTGGAATTTCAAATAGGCGACAAAGTGCTTTTGAAGGTGTCACCTTGGAAGGGTGTGATACGTTTTGGAAAACATGGGAAACTAAGCCCTAGATACGTGGGACTGTTTGAGATTGTCAAACGGGTTGGCCCCATGGCCTATCAGCTGAACCTACCGAAGAACTCCGTGGAGTACACGATGTGTTCCATGTGTCAAACCTGAGGAAATGCCTTGTAGACGAGACTCTCGTCGTTCCGTTGGACGAGATACAGGTTGATAAACAACTACACTTCATCGAAGAATCAGTGGAAATTATGGACCAAGAGCTCAAGACCCTCAAACATAGCCGTATTCCTATCGTCAAGGTCCGCTGGAACTCAAAGCGTGGACCAGAGTTTACCTGGGAACGCGAGGATCAGATGAAGAAGAAGTATCAGCAACTGTTCCATAACCAGGCATGTACTTCTTGAGACATCTACTTCTTAAAACTGGCAGGAACCCCGCTTAGCGCACGTGCCGAATCGCCGAGCCTTGTATTCCCCGTTGAACCTTGTAACATGATGCTCTAATTCTCGGGATGAAAATTTCCTTCAACAAGAGGATACTGTGACACACCGTAATTTCAGGTTAACACCACTTTGACTTTTGTTGTTAACACTTCTTGCAATCGTTATCACCCAGAACATTTACAAGCATCGCCACCGTCATCATTAAACATATTGTGTTATATAATACTAACATCACGAATGACGCATTTTTAGGACACTAAAATAGTGTTTGTAGAGGATTAGGATAAGCGTGGTTACTAAAGGAATCCTCTTAATTAAATATAACTCTCTCATACATGTCGTTATCAACCTGAACGAAATTGGGGACACGGGACCCAAGTGAAGGGGCTAAACTTGACAATTGCCAAATTAGGGCTAGGTATAAATACCCATCCACCAGCCTAACATTTCACCCTCTGTTCTTCTTCTTCATCTACGCTTTCTTCTTCTCTATTTCTTCCTCCTAGCACCAAAAACCACCTCGTTGAGCTCGTTTTTCGTCGGATTAGACCATGCAACAACTGAGAAATCATGATTCCAGCAGGTAGGCAACCTTGGTCGTCCATTTTATTGCTCATTCACATCTGCGATTTTGGGGTTTCAGGTGTTCGAGTTCAACCCAAATGCATGTGGTCGTGTGGGTGTGTGTGATGTCCATCGGCTTGTGCATTTTACTTAGACATGTTAGGAAAGTGTTTCTGGAAGTCCTGATTGTGTGAAAACCGGGCACGGAACAGCCGAAGGCTGTTCAGCCCGTCCAGCAGTCGCGATCTGCTGCAGTTCGCGACTGGGCCAGTCATGCGACTGAGTCGCGACTGGGTGAGTCGTGCGACTGAGTCCATGCGTCTGAGTCTATCGTGCGACTGAGTGGTCCGACTGGGGTGAGTCATGTGACTGAGTCCATGCGTGTGTGCGTGTCGTGCGGATGAATGCATGCGAATGAGTTTTGCATGCGATTGAGTCAATGCGGATGAATGTGTGCGAATGTGTGTATCGCACGACTGAAGATCCAATCGCACGAATGAAGGTTCAGTCATACGAATGGAGCTGATTCGTACAAATGAAGGTTGAATCATGCGAATGATTGTTGAGTCCTGCGAATGGATGCTGTGTGGTACGACTGAATGTTGCACGAATGAGGGTTCCATCGTACGAGTGAAGCTGATTCATACAATTGAAGGCCCATTCGTGCGGATGGAGCGTCCAGTCGTGCGTCTAGTCTTACGACGATATAGTAACATTAATAAAGTGTCATTTCTTGACCACAAAGATTAAAGTCAACGCTATCAACAGGCACATACTATTTACAATTGAAATAACCTAACCTTTTACAATTATCGACAAATCCATTTGGGACTACTCCTGATACTAAGCTCTATACAAGGTCTAATATGTGTCTGCCTACTTGTGTGTGTGTCAACCACGACCGAACCCATGCAACCCGACCTGATTAAACATTGTTGTTAACACTAGACACAACATTAATGCTTAACATGACTATCAATAGGTATTTGACCGTTCACTGTAAACAACATTTGGGAGGCTTCCATCCTACGTACCTACTACATCACCTGTGAGTCTTCACGACCCCTATTTTACTTTCTTTTCTTTTGGGGGAGAAAACATGCAAACATATTTTATGAATGGTTTTAGTATTATTGATATCTCCTGTTATGTTAGTGCAAACATACAAACATTCCTGATATTCTCGAACTGTTAGTAATGTGTAGCGAGGTAATTCTGAGTAGTACTACTTGGTCTAACAAACCCCGCCCGGGCTATTCGCGCTAGCATGATTGGAGGTCAAACGGGTGCATTATTGACCTAACATTTGTCACTGTCAGGTGAGACGTGACGGGGAAACAACAAACATATAAGACATGCAAACAGTCAACTTCGGTTCGAAACCTAAGTAACTTGACTATAGGCTAGCTACCTATCGATATGCTTTAATGACTTTATCATTTGAACCGTTACAAACATTTTATCTGTGATTTAAACCTGTGAACTCACCAACTTTATGTTGACACACTTTAGCATGTTTTCTCAGGTCACAGGAACGCATAAGCTCATGATGCACGCTCCAAGAAGGCACTCAGGACATGCATTCATTAATCATGTTTTCTTGCATTGAACATTGGTTTAGATTTAGAACTTGCAACCCTTTTGTAATGGATTTCCATTTCATGTATACGTTTCCACACAATGTTAATTTGTTTATGTTACTCTGATTAAAGTCAAACGTGTATTTTCAAATTCATATAGTTTCATTCGATATGACTGTGTCTGAGATCCTGGTATGTCACACGCCTAACGGTAAAACCCCGTTTGTGGAAATTGAGGGTGTGACATGTATCCTCGATCGGTGTAGAAAGTCAATGACCCCGACGAAATCTGGTGCATTTTGAGATGTGGTGTTGAGATAAGCACAGATGTTGTGCTTAGGACTCATCGTCCATCTATCAGCCATTTTACTGCAATACATGCAACAAACATGTTAGATCCATTCATAAAAAGGAACATTTCAGCTTGAACAGATGATATCCAACTGGTTCAATCATACAATTAAACCATATGACTGAACTCAGTCGTACAATTGAGCCTCCGACTGAGCTTAGTCGTGTGCCATGACATGCGGTTGAGTTAATCGTGCGACTGAGTCACCGATTGATTCAATCGTGTGATTGAATCATGCGTCTGGCTCAATCGTGCGACTGAAGTTCATCAGTATGTCCTTTCGCATATGCACTATGCGAGTCCAAAATTTTGAATCTTTGTCGAAACAGTCATTTACATATCAAGATTGGATTCATTAGACGCGCATGGACTCGATGTCACACTTATTATCCGTTAAGTTCCCTTTTAAGTCCATTTATATGTCCAATTTTGAATTATTTGGTTCGGTTAGGTTTTAAGTGATTCGGACATTTTTCGATTGATTTAACATTCTGATATGTCATGTTTTCAATCTCACTGTACCTGTAGATGGATAGCAATCAGTTAGTAGTGAGAAATCAATGGCAAACACAAGGAAAAATTTGAAAAAGGTGGCTTTGGTAATCGGTGGTTTTGAGAGCATTTGAAGTCAAGTGTAGGGCTACGACCGGCTGAGCCCCTTTTTATACTGATTTGAGATTCAGTCGTGTGACTGGACCTAAACGCAAGATTTATTCTTGCGACAGAGGTTCAGTCGTACGACTAAATTATTCTCCTTTAGCCAATCGTACGATTGGTTCATACTGAGTTTGCCAATCGCATGACTTGGCCATCCTCATGGTTCAGTCATGCGATTAAGCCATACTTGTGGTCCAATCGTATGATTGGGCCATACTTGCGGTCCATTCGTGCGATCGCCTCATACTTATGATCCAATGGTGCGACTGGCCCAAACTTATGATCCAATTGTGCGATTGGGTCATTCTGGTGGATTTTACTTTTTTTGTTCCATTAATTCACATACTCATCGTTTGATATATGACATTATGACCTTTCATCTCAGACATGATCTTTTTAAATAAACTTTTGATCACCTCAGACATGATCCTTTTACATGAAAACCATTTGATCACCTCAGACGTGATCCTTTTAAATGAAACCTTTTGATCACCTCAGACGTGATCTTTTTACTATTCAGAAACAGGGTTTTATCAGATAACGTTCGGTTCAATTTGTGACATTCGCAGATTTCATCTTGTTACATAGTCCGACATCAACTCAATACACACATATCTAAAAACAAGAAAAACTTTAAACAAACTGAACTAAGACATATTTTTGTATTTTTCATTCGAGGTGGGTTGAGAACATTTTAACATTACTTAAACGATTTCTCCCCATGAGCAGAACAGCTTTAAATATTTTCATCATATCTAGAAAATTCATATGGAATCATACAGGAATAAACATAATCATTTGGGACATAACAGAGAACATTATATTTACCTATCACAGAATCGTATTCATCTAAGAGTCGGGTGCACTAACAGGAAATCATGCTAGAGCTGTTATGTAGCACACATTTATTTTGACTAACGGGGAATGCAGCCACGATGATTGTTAGTATATTTGTCCACCTAAATCCATACAAAGATTTTTTACACACATTGGTGATTATTTAGGTTTATTATTTCAATGAGCATTTGTGGATCCCACACTTACATGGTAGTCAACTTTCCTTAGGAGATTTTTGAGCGGTCTACGGGTTTTTGACAAGAAGAAACTATTCTAAGAGCTTTCAAATAGATGCCAAGCCTCAGGTCTGTGCCATCGCACAGCAGAGTGGCGCAAACAACAATGAATTCTAGAATATTTAGGTTGTGCTTATCCTCAGGTCAGTGCCATTGCACAGCAGGGAGGCACACAACCTATCTTCTTGTTAGAGCAATTTTCTTTTAGATATACCGCACTAACAACATTAGTCGTTAGCTTGATTTCGTTTCACATTTTTCATGCGCTTTGCTCATTCTTATGGTCGTCCGCACACATTTATGGCATTTATTTTGCTCCTCACCCCTTATTGGAAATGCTTTGATTGTGATAACCAGGGATGAGATGGAAACCCACAGCCTGTTAAACGATTTAGTTTTAATTTATTCACCAATGAAGTCTACTAGTCTATTGTGTTGAGTCTACCGACACATCATATAATGGACTAGCAACCCGTAGGTCTACTTTCTCTTTGTAGCCACAGTAACAGACTAGCATACTATCATTTTTTCTTTATTTGTCTTAGAATTCTCAGACTTATAATTTTAATATATTTGTAAAACATTTAAATCCTTTTGATGTCCCAAACAATTTGATCCATGTGTACTATCATTTTCCATAGTCTTGAATCAATTTCACAGATTTGATGTCTTTGCTTTTTAGCTTATCTGCCCTCCCCCGTTTTTTTTTCAAGTAATTAAATACTAACTCCTAAAACTAAAACTATTCTCTCCCTAAAATTCTAAAACCGAATTTGTTTTTTGTGTTTTTGAAATTTTAAAGACGGAAAAAATAAAATAAAGTAAAATAAAATTGAAAAATAAAACATAGAGACGGACTATGAACATGATTCGTCTGGAATCACATCATCTTTCTTTTTAACGCCATTAACCTCTAATAGATAATGAAATTGAGGTTTATCAAATGCTTTTGTGTAGAGGTCGGCGCGTTGGAAATCCGTGTTAATTTTAACAACATCGATTAATTGTTTTTCAAAACAGTCACGTATAAAGTGATATTTAATTCTGATGTGTTTTAGTTTTGGGGTGTTGGACTAGATTTTTAGTGACAACAATAGCAGCAGAATTATCAACAAAATAGGGCTGTTAGAGAATTTCAAACCGCAGTGTCACATTTGCTGTTGAATCCAGATGATTTGTGAACAGCAACTTGCCGCAACAACGTATTCAGCATCACATGTTGATAGAGCAACAGGCGTCTGCTTCTTACACTACCAGGTGACTAATCGTATTCCAAAGAACTGACATCGCGCAGATGTTGACTTGTAATTCATCTTGCAACCACCATAATCTGAGTCATTATATGTTGTTAGCTCAAAGTCATCATCATGAGGATACCACAACCCAAGCGTTGGAGTACCCTTCAGATAAAGAAAGATCCTTTTTACCCCAATCAAATAATTTACTTCTAGTTTTGCCTGATATCTGGAATAGAGACATGTGGCGTACATAATATCAGGACGAGAAGCTGTGAGGTACATCAGAGATCCGATAATTCCTCGATACATAGTGGCATCTACCAGATCACCATTTTCGTCGAGTGCCATATCATGGTTCGTGGCAAGTGGAGTACCAGCAACCATTGCATTCTCCATGTCGAACCGACTAATGATATCTCCAACATATTTGGTCTGATGCAGGACGATTCTATTTGGTGTCTGATCTACCTGTAAACCAAGAAAGAACTTCATCTCTCCCATGGCACTCATCTCAAACTCAGCTTTCATCACCGATTCGAACTCTTTACATAATTCTTCGTTTTTGGAACCGAATATTATGTCATCCACGTATGTCTCCACCATTAGTAAATCACCATCTTTTTCCTTTATGAACAACATGCAGTCAAGTATACCTCTGCGAAAGCCATGTTTCAGTAGATGAGTGGAGAGTTTCACATACCAGGCTCGAGGGGCTTGATGGAGCCCGTACAAAGCCTTGTCTAGTTTATAAACTCTATCCTGATGATAAGGAACCTTGAATTCTTCGGGTTTACTGATGTAAACTATTTCACGGATCTCACCATGAAGAAATGCACTTTTCACATCCAATTGATATACTTTGATCTTCATAAGGGATGCATAGGCTAGGAAGATTCTAATTGCTTCCATCCTGGCCACTGGTGCAAACACTTCATTGTAGTCAACTCCTTCGACTTGCCTGAACCCTTGAACAACTAGCCTAGCCTTCTTTCTGATTATGACCCCTTGGTCATCCTTCTTACACCAAAGAACCCACTTAGTTCTAATCGCCTTTGCACCTTTTGGTCTGTCCACAAGTGTCGAGACACCTAACTTCTTAAACTGTAAGAGTTCTTCTTGTATGGCACTTACCCACGCCTCATCCTTTAAGGCCTCACTTACATACTTGGGCTTAACTTAAGACACAAAACATCGATTTGCCCCATCGTGTATGTACCCCTTTTCTATGGCCGCAGCATAGTAAGCTGAGTGTAGCTGATTTCTTTTCTGAACTCCAGAGAGAAGATCCCCGATGATGTTATCCAGGGGATGATTCATATTAATCCTAGTTCTTGGAGTTGTGGGAACTGCTACTTCATCATCCAGGTTTTGAATCACAGGTTCAGTTTCTATGGTTGTTGAATGACTAGGTTTAGAAGTTCCAGTCATTTCACAATCAGCTGCAGGTGTACTCTCAACAGTGGGGACTTGTTCCTCATACAACAACCTAATCGATCTAACGATTAAACAAACGTTGAGAACGAGTTGGAATCGATCAGGAACGAGCTATGAAGTTGGATGGACGAACTGGGACGCTCTGGACGGCTCGGGTATGATAGTATTCGAAGTGTTGTGTTTTTCCACGAATTATGTGGTATTTATAGGATTTCAGTATTCAGTCGTACGACTGAGCCATTAGCATGGTTCAGTCATGCGACTGACTTATGCGTTTGACTCATACGCACGACTGAAGGTTCAGTCGTGCGACCGAGTCAATCTTATGTCTCAGTCATATGACTGATCCAGTCACCTGGTTCAGTCGTGCGACTGGTCCATATGTATGGTTCATTCATGCGTATGGTCCATAAGTATGGTCCATAAGTATGGTCCATTAGCCTGAATAACCACCCGACTAAGTTGAACAAATTTCTGAATCATTATTGACTTAGAACTATGTACAATAACCTCAAACCTGTATATAATGTTCATACATATGAGTAATACTAAGTACAATAAGAAGATGATATAATCAAAGACAAATAAACCTCAAAACGCATATCAGTTTCATTAAGCACTTGCATTACATATGTGTAAGAAATGAAAGACATTTACATTGAAGTACATAAACTAGGAACATAGTGTACCAACACCTGAATGTACCCGGCCGCGTGGCGATCATGTGCCTTTGGATATCCGCCAGCAAACCCTGAACATACCTCTTAATCTTTGGTGACATAGGTGTCACCTGATCCGGCACCAGTCGTGCCATCTCGCTGAATTTGGTGGTGTACTTTTAGTGTGTCATGGTTCCAGCTTCCAACTGCAGGAACTCCCTCTCAACCTTGTCAATTTCCCTGTGAGGAAAAAATTCCACGATCACCAACTTCTTCAACTCACTCCACCTCATTCTTCCAATCACTCTACTACCCCCAGCTTGGACAATATTGTTCCACCAGCACAAAGCTGAGTCCACAAACGAGTGGGCAGTAAACTTATCCTTCTTTCCTCCCGACACTCACTGATATTAAGTACAACCTCCTTTTCTTTCACCCATCGGTGAGCCGCAGCAGCAGTGCCATTACCATCAAAGGTAGGGGGCTTGCACCTTTGAAATGCCCCTATAGTTACAGCCCCGAGCTACTTCGGGCACAACCTCCTCCTCCTCATCATCAGAGATGACCGTCTCGGTCTCCGGTTGCTCCCCCTCCCTCGCGGGTCTTCTTCTTTCCTTCCTCTCTCCTTCCCTAATTGCTTTAATCACTTCGGTCACCACAGACGACAAGATCATCTACATGACCTGATAAACCTCCTCCACCACATCCTCCTTCACTGAGGCCCTCAAGTTGGCACTCTCATCACCACCCTCCGGATGAGGGATCTCAGGCTCCTCATGAGCCAGCTCTTCAGTCATGAGCCTTCCTCTTGTGACCCGTGGTCCAGTACCACGTCCAACACGACCTCCACCTCAAGAAGCCTTTGAAGATCTACCTCCAACCATCCTCTAACACACTATAAGATTGAAACACCAACCCGGTCTTTCAAGGTAATAGCTCAGGCTATGTCAAGTATAGTAAGTCCCTAAATACAGTGGCTAGTTATGATTAGCCACTTACTTTACTCTTCATGCCTCAAGCATTTCCTATCCTGACTACATCAGTATCTAAATCTACTAAGGGCAAATAGATCAAATAACATGCGCACATAATGCCGGTTAACATTAAAGAAAATACCTGATGGCACGTAGCTACTCGGACTGGCATCCCTTCCCTTTGTCCCATTCTAAGTTTAAGTTTAGGTTTCTTTTGAAAATATTTACCCGTTTCAATTAAACTTTGACTCCGATACCAACTTATAAGGCCCCGTTCCCGGGAACCTCACAGTTAGTCATTCATCGCACTTAAATCACACATTTATTTAAAACATTGCAGCGGAATCATTTAACTAAAATCATTTCATATATTAATAACTGCTTGTGCAAAATAATACAACATTGTTACAAAATATCATTCATTACATTACATCATAAAAATGTCATTTTACATAAAATGGATGCCATCCAAAATAATCCAAGTAGCTTACCCCGTGCCATCCTCAGCAACTCTTACCTGCCAACTGGAAATACATAAAAGTCAGCTTTACTGAGTGAGTTCTACTTTTATAAAATACATATTACCTTTCGCTCGTTAAAACATTTTCTTTACTATCGCACATGGTCACACAAAGTACTTTTCATTCTTATCTTATTTTCATTGTTATCGTACGTTTCATTCATTTCGTCCACATCGCACATTTTATACGTTTCGCACATTTCTCACTTTTATTATTATCTTTCACTGAATCTAGATCCTGTCAAGCTTTACCCTCTTCATGACACGCAACCACGATTTCTGAGGTCGAATGACAAGGATCCCATATCGCACGTATGGAACAGTCACTAAGACTGACTCCCCTGTGTGTGTGAACTCTCATGAGGTAGCCAAGATCGAACGCTACATAACACAAAGTTAATACCATATCGCACGTATGCAACAGCCACCAAGACTGACTCCCACTGTGTGTGAACCCTCATGAGTTAGCCAAAATCGCATGCTATTCCACACATAGTTATTCTAACAACTCACATGGAGTTGTGAACTTCTTTTCATTTTGCTTGCAAGGCTTTCATTCGTTCATTAAGTTCCACTTCTCATTATCTTATTTCTTTCGCTTCCTTAAGATAATACTTTCCGTATATTAACATTATCGCACTACGTGAAGCCACGTAAATAATATGTATTAAGGAATAAAACTTACATCACACATCATCACACATCATCATGCATCATCACACATCATCATCTAGTCAACACACATCATCATGTAGTCATCACACATTATCATCTAGCACCCCTATCTAATCACATATCATCCATCACCAAAAGTCAACTTACATCACCCCCAGGAACATCCCAAGTCTTAGGCGCATGGCCTTCAGGGCGCATGGGAACACTTAGGTGCATGGGGAGGTTCTGGGAGCATGGGCACTATTGGGGCGCATGGCACAACACTTAGTCATCCTGGGCAAATTCTAGGCGCATGGCCACTATTTGGGCGCATGGGCAACCAACTTGCACTAATTAACATATTCTCAGTCCCAAGTTCAATTCTAATATGTTCTAAGCTTAGTTCTTACACTCTAAGAAACAAAACACATTCATAACATGATCATAACATCATATTCACCCAAAATATACCCCACCCACATACATAATAATACATACATATACGGGTAACATACCCATTTTCTAAAAACATACATACGTGCATTTCCAGCCCTAAAATCAGTTAAAACATGTAAAAAGGGGGTTCTAGAACTCACCCTTAACAACCTTCAGGCAAGACTTCTTCAAACCTGAATGCAAAACGGAGTTCAATCACCTAAAAACCCATCAATACACACAACCCGAACATACAATGATGAACAAGCATGTAGCCGAGACTAAAACCCAACAAGAACACTTAAAACTTTGAATTCTTACCTTGAATTCAGCCTTCTTCCCTTGAATTCAGCCTTCTTCTTGATCTTTCTTCAAAACCCGAAAGCTCCAATGCTTTCTCTCTTTAAAACCGGTTGAAAAGAAGAGTGCAGAAGATTATGGGCGGCCATACCACCTTTATGCACCAACTTTTGATACTTTTGTCCTTTTGACACTTCTAACCCCTCAAACTTGGGTTAAATTATGTTTTCTTATTTTATTCACGTTTATTATTTCTTTCTCGTCTATTAAAAATGTCCAGTTGTTACAATTTACAAGTTAGACAAAACTCTTTATGGGTTACATCAAGATACTTGTGCTTGGTATGCTACACTCATTAAACATTTGCTTGTAAATGGATATACTAGAGGGGCTATTGATCAAACTTTATTTATACAGAATCCTCGTGATGATCTCATCCTTGTTCAAATTTACGTTGATAATATTATCTTTGGATTTACAAATGAAAATATGTATAAGAAGTTTGAAGCGGTGATGAAGAAGAAGTTCGAGAAGAGTTCACTTGGAAAAGTTCTATTTTTCTTGGGTATTCAAGTTAAACAAGATAACCAGAGCATTTTGATACACCAAAAAAATATGTGCATAATATTCTGGATAAATACAAGTTTCAAGGTTTCAAGATAGCTCCAACCCTTACATCATCTCGTCCTAAATTATCTCTTTGATATATCTCACTACCAGTAGACCTGACAACGTGTTTCGTGTTTGTTAGTGTGCACATTATCAAAGTAATCTAAAGGAGTCTCACATGAAAGCTGTCAAGCGGATTTTCAAATAACTCAAAGGCCAACCGCACTTGGACTTTGGTATCCTTGGAATTCTGAATTTAACTTATATGCTTATACTGATAATGATTATGGTGGTTGTAATTTGGACTAAAATCAACTATATGTGGTTGTCAATTCCATGAAAATTGGTTGATTTCATAGCAGTGCAAAAAGCAGAACATTTTTACCTTATCCATTGCAGAGGCTGAATATGTGGCTGCTTCAGTCTGTTGTTCCCAAATTATTTGGAGTCAATAACAACTTCTTGATTATGGTCTTAATATTTTCAACACCATCATTTGGTGAGATAATACTACTGTTCATAACATAGCAAAGCATGCAATTCAACATTCTACGAGAAAACACACTGACATCCACATGCATTTTATCTGTACTGTTTTGGTAGAAAACTTATTCATCTTGCTCAAGTCACATAGGATGAGAACATTTTTGACTTGTTTACCAAGGTGTTTAATCATTCCCATTTTAACTTTCTTGTCAAATCTTTAGGGTTGATTAACTTAAGTTAAATAACTGGAACTTATTTTAAAAACATTTTCATTGTATAGTTGGTTAAAATTGTTATTTTATAAAGATAATCATAATTTTAGAGGTAGAAAATTAAAATTAGAAAGAAAAGATTTTTATTTTAGGGGGATTTATTTTGATAATTCCAAAAAGATTTTGTTCATTAAATAGAAGTTTTTAAAAATAAATTTTTTATATAAGTAGGAAATGATATTTAATTATAGGAACCATTGATTTCAAATTGGGATGATTCGAAATCTCAAAATTGTCTTAAAACTGGATAGGAGTTCTACATGATTTTTAATTATAGGATTCATTGATTTCATATAAAGTAATAAAACATGATAAAAATCACAATATATTTGTATTAGTAAAGATTGAAGTCTGAGTTTAACTTGGACAAACATATTGATAAGCAAATTAACCAGTTTTATTAAAAAATAGCGGGAAGATGTTAATAATCATGTAAGAAAACTATGATACTATCATAGAAAATTCACAAAAATTAATAAGTTATGATTAGAAGAAGTTGTTTGTTTTTTAGATTTTAAAGTTTGAAAACCATAAAATTACAAAAAAGATTTTATATTTTTAGTAATTTGTTTTACAGTAAAATGTTTTCATGAAAATGAAGGTTTCTAGTTAAATCCATTACTTTGTTGAACACTAAAAGTCATAATCATAAAATAAAATTAAAATCAGAATTAAAAGTTTAAAAGTTATTTTGAAACTTCTCACACGTGAGAAGTTCAATCACGCGAAGCTTTGACTTCTCATGCGATAAGTCAAAGCCCAAAACCAGCAGTAGTGCGACAACTTTCCTATTCGCATTTCATTTCTATTCAATATTTCTCTTAATATTATTCTAGGTGTTGCTTTGTTTCACTTGATATACTTGTTCATTGTGCTTGTTTATTGATTACTAGACACTAACAAAAGTATATTGGAGATTAAAAGAGGGATTTAAATGAATTTAAACTTGAACGGAATCTTCAAAATCAAATAAACATAATGTCTTATGAAATTAACCATGGATTGTCTTTAAAAACACTTAATCAACATCTGTACGACAACATTTAATTGTTAAGTTGAGTTAAAACGATGTTAATTTGATAATGGTTTTTGGGGTTGTCGCTTGTGAAAAGAAACTGAAAAGATGAAAAAATGTGATAACTCTGTTATTCACATGAACTAATCGCATAAGCTTCTTTCACTGATCGCGCGAATAGTTGAATTTTGAGTCAAAGTTCTCCATGCGATAAGTTACTTACTTCGTGTCAAGTTTCATTTAATTCAAAACTAGTCGTATGTGAATTGTTCTACTTTCCGCGTGACTAGTTGATATGTGTCATAAATTCATATTTTTCTAAGTCTAATCTTTATGAAACTTGTAACTGATTAAATGTTTACTCTGATTGAAGATGGCTAGAAGACAAATCTTAATGCGTTATCTTATCGAAGGGCTTAAGACTTCTCGGATTCACTATGCAATTATAGCCAATCCAACTATTTACACTGACATTATTGATGAGTTTTGGACATTGGCTACTAATGAGTGAGTTGCTTAAGGAGAGTAATGTATTAATGCTATAATCAAAGGTAAAAGGGTTGTGATCATAGTTGGGATTATCAACAGTGTCTTATTGTTAGAGGATCAATCTAACACTCTAGTCAAGATTAATGAAGCTATAGCCAGAGAATGTCTTCAAAGGATGGACATGATCATAGATATCCTTTTTTAGAGAACACTGTTTCCACATCCACTTAAGAGGCTGCATATATGACTGCTTTTGCCTTTTGTTCCTGAATTATTTTAGTTTAAGAACAACTTCTTGATTATGTCCTTAATATTTTCAATACCATCATTTGGTATGATAACACTACTGTTCATAACATAGTCAAGAATTCAATTCAACATTCAAAGACAAAACACACTTACATCCGCATGCATTTTATCCGTGACTGTTTTAGTCGACAACTTATTCATCTTGCTCAAGTCACATTGGATGAGAACATTGCTGACTTGTTACAAATGTGTTTAATCATTCCCTTTTCTACTTTCTTTTCAAATCATTGGGGATGATTAATTTTAGTTGATTTACTAGAATTCAACTTAAAATTATTTCTTTTATAGGTTAAAATGTTTATTTTCTAAAAGAAAATCATAATTTTAGAAGATGAAAATATAAAATATAAAGAAATGATTTTCATTTTAGGGTGATTTATTTTGAAAATTCCAAAAAGATTTTGTTCATTTGATAAAAGTTTATAAAAATGATTTTTTTATATAAGTAGGAAATGATAGTACATTTTTATTATGATAAATTACATTCAAAGGCTTAAAAAGGAACTAACTCGGATTCTGTTTGATAAGTTGATAGACTCTACTTTCAAGAATGAAAAGCAATATAATTTGTGATGCAGTGAGGCGACCGGAGGGAGGGCCAAGGGGCTTTGTTTGTTTGTTTTTTTTAGTCGTAGTATTCATATGAAGAATAGAACTAAATCTACAATGTCTGAAGTGGGTAATATATCAAGGTGTTTTGATAACACCGATTCCATGCTAAAAATGAACCGAGAGTTACAGTCTTGTCATACTCACGCTCGTCATTCTCTAAATCCGTGATTATATACGTACCTAGGTACGTACGTATGTACGCAACTACGTACGTACGTACCTACGTACGTACGTACCCACCTACGTACGTACGTACCCACCTACGTACGTACGTACCCACCTACGTACGTACGTACCCACCTACGTACGTACGTACCCACCTACGTACGTACGTACCCACCTACGTACGTACGTACCCACCTACGTACGTACGTACCCACCTACGTACGTACGTACCCACATACGTTACGTACCCACGTACGTAGGTACGTACCCCCGTACGTACCCACGTACGTAGGTACGTACCCACGGACGTACGTACGGACGTATGTACGGACGCACGCAGGTGCGTACGCACGCCGGTGCGTACGCACGCCGGTGCGTACGCACGCCGGTGCGTACGCACGCCGGTGCGTACGCACGCCGGTGCGTACGCACGCCGGTGCGTACGCACGCCGGTGCGTACGCACGCCGGTGCGTACGCACGCCGGTGCGTACGCACGCCGGTGCGTACGCACGCCGGTGCGTACGCACGCCGGTGCGTACGCACGCCGTGCGTACGCACGCCGTGCGTACGCACGCCCGTGCGTACGCACGCCCGTGCGTACGCACGCCGGTGCGTACGCACGCCGGTGCGTACGCACGCCGGTGCGTACGCACGCCGGTGCGTACGCACGCCGGTGCGTACGCACGCCGGTGCGTACGCACGCCGGTGCGTACGCACGCCGGTGCGTACGCACGCCGGTGCGTACGCACGCCGGTGCGTACGCACGCCGGTGCGTACGCACGCCGGTGCGTACGCACGCCGGTGCGTACGCACGCCGGTGCGTACGCACGCCGGTGCGTACGCACGCCGGTGCGTACGCACGCCGGTGCGTACGCACGCCGGTGCGTACGCACGCCGGTGCGTACGCACGTGCGTACGTATGTTGTGACAACTTGAGTTTCAGGCTTTCGTTATCTAACCTCTCTCCACTATTCTACAATTTATCAATTCCATTGTTATTAAGTATTGTTATTATACAAGTTACTAATAGTCAAAATAATAATTAAATTGATATGTAAAGTAATAATTAAGCTAATAATTAAGCTAATGAATTAATTAATTTAACTCAAAGTGTTAGCGTAACTGTAATTCAAGGATACTTCAAGGACCAAAAGTGTAAATTCCTTTTAATATTTTAAAACCTATAACCGTGTGAACCCACCCCACGTCGATCATCATCACTAAACCAACATTAATTCCCACACCAAGACTTCCTGTTGCCATTGCTCCTATTTCCCCTCGAAACCACCACTGCCACCGGCTAAAATCATATCCGGCGACTCCCGCTAGTGCAACCGAGGACCACCCGTGACTCTTCTCCACGTTTTCGACTCTTTCGCAAACCGGTAGGTATGCATTATTTTTGTTATTCATTATCAGCATTACAGTTTTGGTTCTGGTTATGGTTACGGGTGCGAGCTTTGGTGGACTGATCTCGGATTCTTGTGTGTGTGTTCTGTACGTGTTTCATGGTAGTGTATAGGGTTGTATGTATCCATTCTATTCTACGGTTTGTAGCAGTGTTTGAGTTACGTGTGTGTGTGGGGTGGGTGTGTTTTATATGTGTGTGATACGTATGTGTACCCATGTGTATGTATATGATCCGTGAGTTTATGTATGCCTCCTCTGCGTGTGCGTGACTAATAGAAGGTAGGGGGCATTGTTGGGGTGTTGGTACACATGTCCCTAGTTCTAGTTCTAGTGAGCTTAAATGTAATTGACTTTCATTTTGTTACACATATGTAATGTTTGATCAATGTAATGAAAACCTCTTTGATAGATTGTGTAGTGGTTGCTTAATGTTTTATATATTTATGTCATTGTATGTTACACGCTTATAAGAACATGTTATATAGGTAAACAGTGGTTAGACTAGTTCTGAATCATTAAGTTTTAGGAATGTGTTTAACTAAGTCTCATGATTCAGTTGCACGACTGGACCATGCGAATGGTCCAATCGCACGACTGAACCAGGTGATTGAGTCAATTGCACGATTGAGTCATAAGACTGACTCAATCGTACGAATGAACCAATCGCACGACTCAGTCGCACGACTGAGCCATACGCATGACTCAGTCGTACGAACTAAAGTTGTAACCTATAAATACCACTTAATTCATGGAAAAACGTAACACTTCGAGAATTTACAACCCTAGCCGTCCAAGTTCGTCCAGATCGTCCCTTCCAAGTTCATAGATCGATTCTGATCATTTCTAGTTTAACAACCCAACAAAAATCAGGTCAAACGTCAACCCAATTCTTCGAATTTTAATCATTAAATTACAACCTTAGTAGACTCGTTTGACTCTCTAAAGATTGACCGATGTGCTTCTCAAAAAGAAATATCTTGTTGAATTTGGAATTTTCAGCACAATACATTGCACCCATCAGAGTCAATGATCAGTATTTGATCAATATTAACGCAAAACCCGTCGACAAATAAATCAACTGAGTTAAAACGTTTAAAAAAATTATTAACTTGTAAATAAATAAAATAATAATAAAATAAGAGATGGTGGGTTGTAATGATGATAAAAGATCATTGTGGCAGCCAAGAAATTTCTTGGTACCATACACATGCAAAATTAACCTACAAATTCACTAAACCATTTTAAAAAAAAACACACAAACCCTTCACTTCCTCTCATCTTCTCCTCCCTCTCTCTCTCGCTGCCAACTCCACAATCACCACCTTCACCGCCGGACCACCTGCACCGCCGGACCACCTGCACCGCCGGACCACCTGCACCGCCGGACCACCTACACCGCCCGATTCCATTCCCTCCTCTCGATCGACAACCACCTCCACCCCACCCGACACCAAAATCGCCATCGCCGACCACCTCTGAAGCCATCACCATCGTCGACCATCGCTGAAGCCATCACCATCGCCGACCGCCACTGAAGCCATCACCACCGCCGACTACCACCGAAACATCACCACCGCCGGCTACCACTGAGGCGACCACCACCACCCGACACCCCCCATCGCGGCACACACACACACCCGCCACTGCCTACTGTCACCACATTACAATCAGCACCTTCACCCGTCACCATTATCGTCGATCGCCACCATCGCCACCCGACATCACCCTCACCGCTCTCTCTCTCTCTCTCTCCCCCGGTCGAACAACACCACCACCAAACCGTCGCCCACCACCACCCTTAGAACCTGCATTGTATTTGGGAGTCAAAACAAGAAGGATTATCAAGCTAAAAGTCGGATTAAGGTTCTAGAGTGGAAATCGAGTCGTGACACCGTGAGCTAACGATAGAAACCGAGGATTTAGACTCGAGGTATAACCATTTAGACTAATACTTGATGTTATGTTCATGCATGGATCATCAAGATTGAAATCTTGATTATTGGTTCACCCACTTCTTGATTTTGGAATAATGAGATTATGAGTAAAAATGGGTTTTGAAATGTTTGAGGAATCTGGAAATTTGGGTTAAAACTTGTATTAGTTGGTAGAATCAAGTATGGCTTTGAGTTAGGGTTGTCAGAATGTGCATGGTTGTAGGTATGTGACATGCATGTATGAACACATGATGATAGGAGGCTTAGTGGATTTATGGCATTCTAAGAAACATATTAAGAGGAAATATTTGGATGCTTATTGATGGTGATAAGTTGTAGAATTATGGATTACAAGAACATGTTAGTAAGACATAAAAATATGGACTAATGATAATGTATGATATATTGGATGTTAAATCATGGATGATAATAGATGATTGGGAAATTATGGGCACAACACTTCGGGAAAACGACTAAAATTAGGAAATATAGTGGTTACGACGAAAGATTCGTGAAATAAAAAGGAGTAACATAATAAACAAGAGGACTAAGAAATTTTTATTAGTGTGACAAATAATGAACCCCTCAAACGTTTATTTCAAAATTGTTGGTACACATGTCCCCAGTTCTAGTCTAGTGAGCATAAATGTAGTAGAACTTCTTCTTGTAACACATATGTAATGTTCAATCAAGCTAATGAGAATCTCTTCTATATATGTGTATTGGTGTTTAATGTTATATCTATCTATATTGTTTATTGTTACACACGTATATGACAATGTTATATAGGTTTACAGTTGTTAGACATAGTTCTAAACCATTAAAGGTTCATGAATGTGTTTAACTAAGTTATCTGTTTCAGTCGCACGACTGACCATGCGAATGGGCCAGTCACACGATTGAACCAGTAGATTGAGTCAATCGTACGATTGAGTCATAAGACTGACTCAGTCGTCCGAAAGAATAAATCGTATGATTCAGTCGCATGACTGAGCCAGTCGCCTGAATTAGTCGTACGACTGATAGCTGTAACCTATAAATACCACTTAATTCGGGGAAAAACGCAACACTTTGAATACTTGAAAACCTAGTCGACCCAGAACGTCCAGTTCGTCCATTCCAACTTCATAGAACGTCTGAGATCATTCCTAGTCCATTCTTAACATTTTCTAATCGTTAGGATTGATCTTGATTTTGTTCTCCCTGATTGGACCGCCAATCAAATAGGATTCCGCACTATTTGATATGGTATAACGAAGAATCAGTTAGTACTCCGTACGTACATGGTCCTAACAAGTGGTATCAGAGCATAGGCTCTTGATTCTTCGTTGATTCAATCGTTTTTGTGAAAAAGTCTACGTTTTACGCGAAAAGATCCAATCTTTCTGCTAAAAATCGAGTCTTTTCGTGTGCATGTTCTGGAAAATCAATCTTTTTCGAGTTTCAGCCGTCTAGGGTGCAAAAACTTGCGTTTTAGGTCAAAGTGTGTGAAAAATCTCGTTTTCAGCCGACCCAGTCACACGATTATCTCAATCGTACGACTGAATCCCAGTCGCTCTGCTCAATCGTCCGATTGATTCATTCGTTTGTTCAATCGCCCGGTTGAGTCATTCGGTCTGTTCAGTCGCTCAGGTTTCATAATCGTTTCCCCAGTCGTCCGTTTGGGTTTTCAATCGCACACTATTAGTATCAATCGCCTGCACTGTCGTACGACTGAGTCAATCGCACGATTGTATCTCAGTCGGTAACCAATCGCCCTTTCCAGTCGCATACTCTTCTGTGTTTTTCAGGTTTAAATCAACATTCATCATGGACTCAGAAAACTTCGTATTCTCTGCAGGGAAAGACTCAAGGATTCAGAACCTACTACTTCTGGAGAATGAGATTGGTAACCACAATAAGCCGCCTAAGCTTCTATCCATTGATGAGTTCCCGCAGTGGAAGCAAAGGTTTGAGATTCATCTCAATGGCGTGGATACTAATTTATGGAATTCTATTGAGACTGGTTACACCATGCTAGTTGGTGCTGATGGTTTGCCATTAACGTTGAGTGGAATGACTGATGCTCAAAAGACTGCCTATAATGCTGAAAAGAAGGCTTATGCTATGCTCACCCAGTCTATTCCTAAAGAGATCTTCCATCAGTATTCGGATCAGAAACAGAGTAAAAAATTCTGGAAAGCTCTCGAGAAAAGATATGAAGGGAGCTCAACTCTGAAATCCTTGAAGGCCAAAGCTCTCAAAAAGGAGTTTGACAATTTCTCTGCTATTGGGAACGAGAGCTTGGACGACATCATTGACCGCTTCTATCATTTAATGAGTGAAGTTCACACTCATGGGTTACAACGTCTAAAGAAGAAAAGGTCGCCAGTTTAGCTGAAGGTCTTCCAGAAAAATGGGATTCATTTATTTCCGCCTTGAGACACAATTCAGTTCTCGAGACTTTGGATATAAATGACTTTATTATGAAACTGCGAGAGGAAGAGGTCAGACATAAGTATAAGGTGAAGAAGGGTGCATATGCTCAGGATCCTACTCTTTACAATGTGACTCCAACTCCAATTGCAAAGGCTTCCAATGCTCCTCTGCAGACTGCATTTGTTTCTAATACATCTGGTCAAAGCTCATCGTCTGGGGTGAGTCATCTGTTTCATCAGGGGTTCAACACAGTATTACTGAAGCTCACTCGACAAAGTTAATAACTGAGAACCTGGGTAAAGTCACTGTGGAAGTTGCCAAGGAGCACATGGACCTACTTGCTGCAGTGGTTCATTCCTATGATGGTTTGGTTGCAGGGAAGATAGGAAACTGCCACTTGGCTGATGAAGACTATGAGCAGGTGGATGAAAATGAGTTGGAGAGGATGGACATTATGTGGGCTCTTGCAAGTGCTGTGCGACGAGCAAAGAAGTTTGTGAAGAAGACAGGGCAGAATCTCGTGGCTACAAAAGATACTACTTTTGGTTTTGACAAGTCCAAAGTCACGTGTTTCAACTGCGGTGAGAAAGGACATTTCAAGAGGGAATGTGTGAAGCCTAAAAAGACTGGGAACGGAAATCCATTCTCCTCGTTCAACAGGCAAGATAAAGATAAGAAGCCAGTTCCGGCAGGAAGTGATTCCAAGGCTTTGGTGGCACAAGGTGATGAAGGACAGGACTGGTCCTTCCGGTTCTTATATGATGGTGAAGCCAACATAGCTTCTGTCGAGGACCTAAATGAAGACTCAGCAAGTGAGGGGGAGAACTCAGCTGAGCTTGACAATGCTGAATTAGATGATGACATAGCTGATGTTGATCAGCTTGTGGAGAATGTACTGAATGCTGCGTCTGAAGCACAATCTGAATCCCAAAATGCTTTCATGGCTGGAACATTTACATCGGCACATGTAGAATCAAAGGATGAATTATTTACTAAACATGCTTGTGTTGAATGTGAAAAATTTAGGCAAAGCATTGACCTGAAATTTGCTAGGTTATTAGATCATAATGATAACTTAGTAAATGATTTAAAATTGTGCACTGAAGCAAACAGAATCTTAAAACAGAATGAAAACAGTTATAAAGAAAAGATTGTTGCTTTAAAGAAACAATTAAAAGAAACTGAAGTTGTTGCCTTTAACCAAGAAAATGATATCAAGTTTTATTTAAAGACAATAGAAGAAACTAAGAAGGAACGAGCGGTTTTACAAGTTGAAAACGAGTCTTTGCAACAAAGACTCCACAGTCTAGCTAGTTCCTCACATATTTTGAAAAACTGGTTAAAAAACGCAACAACGGGGAGGGTTTGGGTTATAAAGTAGTGCCACCACCACATGAGTCCTTTTTAAACATCAAACAACGTCCAATTAATGATAACCCCATAAAGGATCATGTGGTGACAACTCCTCTAGTCTGTGATCCGGATACAGCAGTCAACTCTGCTCCTTCGGTTCCTGACCAGACAGCTTCTGCAACAAGCACAAAAATCACTGGCAAGGGAGTGGAAGAGAATGTTCAAACATCTCATGGGTTGGGTAAAAATCAACTTCCAAACAACCTAAGATTTCCAAAGACACTCAAGCTAAACCAGTGAAGCAAGATAATCACCAATTTCCAAGACAAACACAAATCATGTTAAACAAGTTAAATTTGTCAAAGGAGGTGAAAATCTTAAAAGTGATAATAAAAAGAAAGAATCTGAGGTTTATTCACCGCCCCACAAGAGATCTCCTAGCCCTGATGAATGGAGATCCTGCTATACTTGTGGACAGCGCGATCATATTTCGACTAATTATCCTCGCTATCAGACACCAAGAATTAAGGTTGAGATACACGACAAAGTCAAAGTAGATTCAAAACAACGTTCTAAGACTCCAGTTAGATCGAAAACACCTATTAGGTCTAAAACACCTTCTAGGTCTTTTTCGTCTCCACCTCGCCAAAGGCAAAACAGACAAGTCCCCGACAAGTCTGTGATGCCAGAGGTAAAACCTGTTTCTGAATCTAAATCATATGCTCAAACCGTAAATCAGTCTAAGGTTTACCACAAACAATCCTTTCACAGGGATGGTTTATGGAAAGCCAAGACAACTGATGTGTCTGAAAGAAAGGACAATCTGAAAGTTGAGATTCCACCACTGATAAAGGACAGTGGGTCGAATTCATGATGGTTGATTCCTCTGGGAAACCCAAGCCAGTCAAGGCTTGGGTCCCCATCCTTAACTGATGATTTTCTCATATGTGCAGGTTGTCCGCTATAGTGCGTCTACAAATACATGGATAGTAGATAGCGGAGCTTCCAGGCACATGACCGGAAACAAGTCTCTTCTTTTCAGTGTCAAACAAATTAAAGGGGGACACGTTTCATTTGCTGGTAACAAAGGAGGATACATTACCGCTCAGGGCGAAGTAGGAAATGACAAGGTAAGATTCGACGAAGTCAACTTTGTTCAGCAGTTAGAAAACAATCTGCTTTCTGTGTCTCAGATTTGCGACAAGGGATTCAAAGTCATGTTTGATAATCGCAAATGTTACATTCTGAAGAAAGAAATGGATATTCCAGAGGAACAGGTATTAATGTCAGCATCTAGATATAATGACCTGTATGTTCTAGATGTATCTAATGCCTCTACTAGTGCTTCTACTGTTCAATGTTTCTTATCTAAAGCTACAGAGAAGGACTCCATTTCGTGGCACAGAAGAATGGGACACATTAATCATAGGAAGATGAATCACCTGATTCATAACAACCTAGTTGATGGAGTTCCTGTCAAGAACTTCAAGCTTCCTGATTTTTGTGTCTCATGCAAGAAAGGAAAGCAAACCAGAAAATCTCACAAGACCAAGAATGTCCATTCTATTGAGATACCCCTAGAGCTACTGCACATGGATCTTTTCGGTCCAGTTAGCACGAAGAGTATCGCTGGAGACTGGTACTGCTTTGTAGTCACCGATGACTACTCACGATTCTCGTGGGTGATGTTTCTGAAAGCTAAGTCAGAAACATTTGAGTCATTCAAAGTGCTGGTCACCACTCTGGTGTCACTTTACAAGCTTAAAGTGAGAAAGATTCGCTAAGATAATGGAACCGAGTTCAAGAATCAGTGGATGGATGCGTTCTGCAAAGAAAAGGGAATTGTTCATCAACTCACCTCTGCATACACTCCACAGATGAATGGAGTTGCTGAGCGAAAGAACAGGAGTCTGATCGAGACAGCCAGGACTATGTTGGAAGACTCAAAACTGTCAGTACAGTTCTGGAACGAGGCTGAAGCCAACGCCTGCTACACACTTAATCGTGTTTCAGTAGTGAAGAGGCACGGGAAGACTTGCTATGAGTTGCTACAGAAGCGTAAGCCAAACCTGGAGTATCTGGAACCTTTCGGTGCTCCTTGTACTCTTCTAAAGAAACTCAAGAAGGCAAGTTCAATGAAAAAGCATATCAGGGGATCTTTCTGGGATATAGTATACCCGACAAACGAGTTTACAACAACTCCACTGGTCAGGTAGAAGTATGGTGCAACGTTGATGTTCAACGTTTCACTATCCCCCCTGCTGGAAAAGGTCCATCGTCATTCTTCGACTACGATGGCTTTTTCAAATCATTCAATCTTCCTCAGATAGTTTCAGATGATGATATTGCTACTCGAATGATGCACGATGTTCTCAACTCACCGAATCTGGATACTAGCAATACCACTCCTACAAGTGGGTCATCGGGATCTGCCTCAGCTGATCAGAATGATAGTGAAGACTCATCAGAGGATGAAGAAGCATCTGAACCAGCACAAACACCTAATGTTGATCAAGAAGGGAGCTCTTCAGGTGCTTCACCTGCATCTGGAACCACAGACACTGAACCTCCAGTCACGACTATGGACTCTGAAGTTGTCGTTCCTACAACTCCTTTGACTAGGATCAGTACAAGTCATCCGCCAGATGCTATCATTGGTGATCTCCACTCCGGCGTGCAGACTAGAAGTCGATTGTACACTGCTGATTACGTTAAGTAATGGAAAAGGGCTACGTGAATGATGGAGCTTACAGATGTTTTGTCTCTCAAATTGAACCCAAACACGTAAGTGATGCCCTTAAGGATGAAGCATGGGTCAATGCTATGCAAGAGGAGTTGCTACAGTTCAAGAAACTTGGAGTATGGACTCTTGTTGTCCGACCCAAAGGAGTCAAGGTAATTGGTACCAAATGGGTACTAAAGTGCAAGAAGGATGACCAGGGTGTTGTTATCAGAAACAAGGCACGGTTGGTTGTTCAAGGCTTCAGACAAGTCGAAGTAATCGACTACAATGAAGTCTTTGCTCCCGTAGCTAGAATGGAAGCAATTCGTATCTTTCTAGCCTACGCCTCTTACATGAAGATCAAAGTTTATCAATTAGATGTTAAGAGTGCATTCTTGCATGGGGAAATCCGTGAAGAAGTATATGTAAGTCAACCCGAAGGATTTGAAGATCCTTATCATCGGGACAGAGTCTACAAGTTAGACAAGGCTCTGTATGGGCTACATCAGGCTCCTCGAGCTTGGTATGAAAAGCTCTCCACCCATCTGTTGAAACATGGCTTTCGCAGGGGTGTGATTGACTGTACATTGTTCATCAAAGAGAAGGATGGTGATTTGCTTTTGGTGCAGATTTATGTGGATGACATAATTTTCGGCTCACGAAACAAGGGTTATGTAAAGAGTTTGAATCTGTGATGAAGGCTGAGTTTGAGATGAGTTCCATGGGAGAAATGAAGTTCTTCTTAGGCTTACAGGTGGACCAAACACCTACCGGCATCTTTTTGCATCAAACTAAGTATGTCGGTGACATTCTTAGTCGCTTTGATATGGACAATGTAACTGCAGCCGGTACCCCTCTCGCCACAAATCACGATGTGGCTCCTGATGAGAATGGGGATTTGGTGGATGCCACCATGTATCGTGGGATGATCGGATCTCTCATCTACCTCACTGCCTCTCGTCCAGATATCATGTATGCAACATGTTTATGTTCCCGATATCAGGCAAAACCTAAAGTCAATCATCTGATTGGAGTCAAGAGGATTTTTCGTTATCTGAAGGGTACTCCAACACTGGGGTTGTGGTATCCTCATGATGATGACTTTGAGCTAACGGCGTATAGTGACTCGGATTACGGAGGCTGCAAAATGAATTACAAGTCTACGTCAGCAGGATGTCAATTTTTCGGGAGAAGATTGGTAACTTGGCAGTGCAAGAAACAGACATCAGTTGCTCTGTCTACCTATGAAGCTGAATACGTTGCCGCCGCCAGCTGCTGCTCTCAAATCATTTGGATTCAACAGCAAATACGGGATTACGGTTTGCATTTCACTTCTACTCCTATCTATGTTGATAATTCTGCTGCAATTGCAGTAACTAAAAATCCGGTTCAACATCCTAAGACCAAACACATAGGCATAAAGTATCATTTCATACGCGATTGCTATGAAAAACACTTAATTGATGTGGTCAAATTAACACGGATTTTCAACGCGCTGACCTCTACACCAAACCATTTGATAAACCAAGATTTTTCTATCTGCTAGAGGTCAACGGGGTTAAAAAGGAAAGTGATGTTATATTTGACGAAACAGATACATAGTCCGACACCGTTTTTCTTTATTTTTCGTCTTTTATTTTATTTTATTTTTTTAATTTCCTAGTTGTTATAAAAATCCAAAAACACAAAAAGATTTTCTGTTTTAGAATTTTAGGGGGAGATTAGGTTTAATTCAGTATTTATTTATTTAATAAAAAAAAGGGAGGGGAAGGTGAGTAAAGCTGAAAAGGCAAAGACAACAAAACAGGAAATGTGACTCGACAAAAATTGGAAGATGATAGTACACAGGCATCGAGTTATTTGGAACAACAAAATGATGTTGAGATCAAAAATGTTAATTAACTTACTGAAAATGTAAAAAATCAGAGAAGTCTAAGTCTAACAAAATGGGAAAATGATAGTACGTTTGATTGTTACTGTAATTACACGGAGATAGTTGATCTAGGGAGGTGCTAGTTCATTATATGATGTGTCAGTAGATTAAACACAATAGACAAGTAGACGTCATTGGTAAACTTAATCTAAACTAAATGGTTCAATCAACTGTGGGTTCCCATCTTATCACTGGTTAACACAATCAGCTCTTCCGATAAGGGATAACGAGCAAATAAATGCCACCAAAGGTGTGCAAATGACCACAAAAAGAGCAAAGCACGAAAAAAATTGAATACTAGCCTAATCAAGCTGATAACTTATGTTGTTGGTGCGCTATGTGCAAAAGAAAATAAGAAATGCTCTAACAAGGAGATAGGTTGCGTGGCTCTCTGCTGTGCTATGGCACTGACCTGAGGATAAGCATAACCTACATATTCTAGACTTCATTGTTGTTTGCCGCCTCTCTGCTGTGCGATGGCACTGACCTGGGGATTGGCTTCTCTTTGAAAGATCTAAGAATAGTCTCTTCTTGCAAAAATACCTAAAGACCGCTCGAAAGTCCATTAAGGAATGATGATTACCATATAAGCGTGGGATACACAAATGTTGTTTGAAATAATATAACATAATTCATTACCAATGTGTGTCAAAAGTCTGTGTATGAATTTAAGTGGACAAGTATACTGACAATCGTCTTGTATGCACCGACTGAAGTTGACAATCAAAGTGTGTTACGTATCATATCAAACATGATTCCCAGTTAGTACTTAGAAGTCTTAGATCAGAACAAACTGTGATATGTCATCATAAAAGGTGAAATCAACTCATAATGTTCCAAATAATGGTGTATATGCCTGTTTGATTCCAAATGAGTCTGTTCCTGACATAATGTCAATGCTGATAGGCTACACAAAGCCGCCCTAACAAAAATCACAAAAAGATGTTCATTTTGTTCATAGTTTAATATTTTAAATTTGTGAGTACTAGTGTGTCAATGTCGGACTGTGTGTATGGTTATCTGTTAATGTCACTAAACGAGCTTAATGTTTACTTAAAATTGTTTCTAAAAGGATAAAAATATCACGTCTGAGATGATAAGTTGGTTAAATGGATCACGTCTGAGGTGATCGGGTGGTTAAATGGATCACGTCTGAGGTGATCGGGTGGTTAAATGGATCATGTCTGAGATGATCAATTGCACATAATGTTTTATCAAATGTTGAAGGAAAACTATGTGTCAATAACTGAAATGACTAAGATGGCACAAGTATAGCCCAATAGCACAACTTCATGTTGAGTATGATCAGTCATACGAATGGCCTATACGATTGAAGACAATCGTACGATTGGGACATGCGAATGAGCCCAATCGGCCGATTGAAAGTGACCGACTAGGTCAAACGTGCGAATGGGGTGTGCGAATGAATCTAATCGAACGATTGGAGGTGACCGACTGTAACAGTCGTTTGATGAACCTCAATCGCCCGATTGGAGATGAACAATTGGGTAGATTGAACGACTGAGACTCAGTCGCCCGACTGACCAAGGCGACTAGGCTTAGTCGCCCGACTGGAATTTGCCCTAGTATAAATACAGGCCGAATCATCTCAGTGGCTCATTCACCCAAATCGCCCCCTCTATTCGCCCGACCTAACGAACCGCTGCCAAAATTTCAATTGATTCATATTTACCTTCGTTTTGCGTATTCTAACTCTCATTAGTGCTTATACAGGTAATATTCGTGGTGTTTCATCTTTGAAACCGATAAATGGCATCAAGAATCACTCAAATTCTGACCAAACAGTACCCGAGAACATAATGAACGAATAGGCTGTCCAAACTAACCTAAATGTTCAAACAAGAGTTAAAACATGCTTAATCGGTCATTTCTGAGTTTAATGAGCCAAATTTCGACGTTTAACATCAAGTATTGCTCAAAATACAAATTTGAATTGACAAACCGTCGAGTAGGCGACCGGACACACTGATGAACTCCAATCGCCCGACTAAGAAGACGACTAGTCTCAGTCGCCCGACTGTGATGGACGACTGATTCAATCGCACGACTAGGATCATTCGCTTGACTTAGTCACCCGTATGAATAAATTACTCATTTAAAGCTCAGTCGTTCTACTCAGTCGAACGATTGTGTTCATTCGGTAGCTCGGTCGCCCGACTCAACCAAGGTGTAAAGCTCATTGACTTTAAATTTGCTATCTTCTTCATGCACTAACATTTTCTTACATTGTGTGACTGATGGCAAGTCGTTGGGTAATAAGCACGAAGCACAACATCTGTGCTCATCTGGATTTGACATCCAGGAATGCAGCAGAGTTCTCTGGCATTATCGCTTTCTTGAGGAGATCTAGGATCTTTAAAGCTATATCTACTTCCTACACTCCCTATCGCTCGGTACAGCAGGCATTATGGGAGAATGCGGCTGTAGACAGATCCGTCGAGCCCTACCGCATCAGGAGCTCTATCTTTGGCCAGGCCATCGAGATCACAGAGGAAGATCTTAGGACAATCCTGGAGTTTGGGGACGATAGTGACTGTCCAACTCTACTACAACAGCTGACTGTTAGAGGGTGTTTTCTACGGGCTAAATATTCCGGGGACATCAACTCAGGTATGCTCAACAAGAGCAATCTGTGCCCCCAGTTCAAGTATTTGGCCCATGTGCTTCTACGCTGCATTGCCTCGAGAAAGGGAGGCTTTGATGAGCTTTCGGAGCAGATGCAGAGTGCATATGTTGCACTGGTGCTGAACCTCCCCTTCAGCTTCTCACGGATGATTTTCACCTATTTGGTGGAAAACATCGAAACCAAGGGGAAGGAAAGCTTCTGCATGTATCCTCGCTTCCTGCAAATGATTATAGACCAGAAGCTTCCCCAGCTCCCAAAAGCTAAAGATGATGCTGTCGTCCTGGAGATCATGGACGACACTACTTTGGAAAGGATGAAAGTATACCGGGGCAAGCAGGTCAAGCCCCCGGTGAGGAGTTTGTTTGGGCATTTGGCCCGTGAGGATTACGTGGCACCAGCTAAGAGAAAGTGGCGTCACAATGATAGTGACTCGGATGTAGGGCCGATTGCCTTTCCCTCTGATGACTCCGACGACGACGATGATGGTACTGATCAAGGGGGAGTTGGTCAGGGAGGACTAGAACTAGCTCCAATTCATCCTGAACTTTGATGTACAAGAAGAGGAGGATTCGGATGATGTGCCACTTACCCGGACTGCGGGCAGTCGGGTAGTGGCCACTGAGCAGGGAATACAAGCGGTTGGTGGAAGGGCAAGAGAGTCTGGGAGCTCTTCAGCTGATCCATCTTACACCCCAGCCTCTCCCGGCAACCGAGGGGGAGCCTCCGCGTCAAGGGGGACGCGGAGGAAACATATGGCTCGGCCTCATGGGCTGAAGCCGAAACGCAGAAGGCTTAATCTGTTCTCTACCACCACCACACCCACTACCTCTACACCACCTACTACCACAGCCACCACATCCACCCCATCCTAAGCACCTCAAACCACCACCACTACCCCTACATCTCACACTCCCACCACCACCACCACTGTACCACCTACTACTTCATTCCCACCACCTCCCATATTCGCTACAGCCACCACAACCACCACCACTCACCAAACACAACCCTAATCTGCACCCTCGAGCTCAAGTCTACCACCTATCTCTATGGTTGAGCAACTGGCTGCGCTGAACAGCATGGTGCTCTAGTTGCTAGCCTCCAACAAGGCCAAGTCTGCTCAGATTCTACAGCTACAAGAGCAAAGTTCTACACAAACAGCTTAGATTGAGAGACTGAGGGAGTTGACAGCTTCACAAGCCCAGTTGATCACTGCACAGACTGATCAGATTATAGGCTTGCTTTAACACGAGGCTGAGACTGATGAGAAGATGGGGAAGCTGGAGGCGGCTCACAAAACTCTACTGCTAAAGCTGAAAGGTACTCAGTGTGAGCCCCTCAAGATAGGAGAAGGTGAAGGTGATGATGATGAGGAGGATGATGAAGAGGATGATAGTGATGCTGATGACGAGGAAGGTGATGATGAAGATAATGATGATGATGATGATAAAGGGGATGGAGATGCATCTACCTCTGCCTCTGGTCATGAGAAACGAAGCAAGAAACGACAAGACCAGGGAGCATCAACGGATGCCCCACCTACCTCCCCTTCTGCTGGAAGTCCAGAAAAGATCCAAGACAAAAGTACTGATTAGATGTTTTATTTCTAAAGCTTTTGTACTTGATTCAGATTTTGACTTATATGAAACTCTTGTAAATATTTAATGATTAATGTTTAATTAACTTGAGTTTATACTAATGTTTGATACTCTACATGTTGATCTTAAACAGATAAGGGATTTCAGCAAGATGAGCATGATGTTGCTCCCCTCCAACAGCTCAAGACTCAACTCACAATGATTCTTGGTCTGCAGGGGATCGTCAGAAGGTCAGTGAGTTATACTCCTGAAGAAGGAGAAATTATTCACGACCTTACTGATGAGCAGCTTGCTGAGATATTTCGTCTGAATCCAGACGAAATTGTTAAGGATGCTCCAATTTTTGATGATGCTGATGATGACGAGCTCAACGATGTTGAAGAAATCGAAATTGAAGACATCACAGATCAGCATTATCCAGAATACACTGATCAAGAGGGAAACGTGTTTCCAGATTTGGTAAACAACCTTGACAGTGACATTCTGGATAAACTCAGCAATAAGGAGAAAGGAGCTGAAGCCTCAACAAGTCAAGCCCAAGCCGCGGACGCCGAAGTCGATATTCGAAAGGCTGAATGGGCGGCTTGCTTCGCCGAGGTCCGAGCCCAACGTGCTACAGCGACACAGAATACCTACACCAAACTCTACAAAGTCAAGAAAAACATGAAGGTGTCAGGGAAAATTATAGCATGGGCTCACTTTGAGGATCTTGGGGTTTATGCTGTGAAGAGAGAGAGGGGAATAGAGTACTTCAGATTCCCTCATGATCTGAAGACTCTCCCTGGTTTTGAGCTCAACCAGCTGGCGCGCCTGAAGCTATTATACGCTGATCCGAAGAAGATGTCAGGCTGGTTTGAGGCTGCCCTGAAAAGGGAGTACAGGACTAGATGGGTCAACTTCAGACCACAGCAGGCAACACGTTACATCAGAAGGTCTGAAGTGAGTACCATTACTGGTCAACCGAAAATTGTCCTGAAGTGGCGACCTCCGCGCACAATGTCCCGAATTCCACTGAGGGAGATGCCACAGGACTTTACCCCACACTTTAAGTGGTGGTACTATGACTGGCGCTCAGGAGAGGCAGTCATAGTTTTGGAGAAGGACGGGTCGATAGACACAATAAGGGTGTTTGACCCTATGTGGCTAATAAACTTGTCAGCGTCTGATGTTTATACGCTGTACAAGTGGCCACTGTTTTTTGATACGCAGGATATAGTGCAAGCACTACAGTTTCAGCACATCATACGTCTATGCTTCGCACTTAATATCCATGCTGGGGTTTCTAAAGAGGAGAGACTGAAGAGATTTGAAGAGTTCAAGAAAGAAGTCAAAGTCTAGATAAGAACTAGGTCCAAGGGGGACTTTGTTGGTACACATGTCCCCAGTTCTAGTCTAGTGAGCTTAAATGTAATAGAACTTCTTCTTGTAACACATATGTAATGTTCAATCAAGCTAATGAGAATCTCTTCTATATATGTGTATTGGTGTTTAATGTTATATCTATCTATATTGTTTATTGTTACACACGTATATGACAATGTTATATAGGTTTACAGTTGTTAGACATAGTTCTAAACCATTAAAGGCTCATGAATGTATTTAACTAAGTTATCTGATTCAGTCGCACGACTGGACCATGCGAATGGGCCAGTCACACGATTGAACCAGGAGATTGAGTCAATCGTACGATTGAGTCATAAGACTGACTCAGTCGTCCGAATGAATCAATCGTATGATTCAGTCGCATGACTGAGCCAGTCGCCTGACTCAGTCGTACGACTGATAGCTGTAACCTATAAATACCACTTAATTCGTGGAAAAACGCAACACTTTGAATACTTGAAACCCTAGTCGACCCAGAACGTCCAGTTCATCCATTCCAACTTCATAGAACGTCTGAGATCATTCCTAGTCCATTCTTAACGTTTTCTAATCGTTAGGATTGATCTTGATTTCGTTCTCCCTGATTGGATAGCCAATCAAATAGGATTCCGCACTATTTGATCCGGTATAACGAAGAATCAGTTAGTACTCCGTACGTACACGGTCCTAACAAAAATAAATACTAATTTTCATAAATAAATAGTATTTTAAAAGGGTAAAATGGAAAAATAGTAAAAGTACCTCAAAACTAGTAATATACATACACACATATATATACGCATGTATATATATATATTTAGTTAACCAAAATAGATGAGAAATAATACATTAATATTTTTGATTACGTTAAGGAAAATAAGGTATTGTAGACCATAAGTAATTTGTAGGAAACTCATAAACTAATCATTTAAGTAAAAGATAGTCCTTGTAAGAAGTACACAATGAATTGCGTTAGATACTAATAAGTGTAGGTATTCACGATAATAGGTTTATCAAGGAGACTATTTTATAAAATGAAACCCTTTTCAAAAGCAAAATTGATTTTTAGAGAACATCCTTAAATGTTTTGAAAAAGCATTTTTATCAAAAGGTTAGGTGAACAAACAGTTTTAAGCAAAGCTTTACAACCTGTTAAAAGGAATTCTTTCACGTCTAGGGTCGTGATTAAACCGGTACGTGACAAGTGGAAACTGGAAATTGAAATCAGCAAAGGTGAGTACTTCGGCCCCATTTTTATTAAATATCGTTTTATTTAAACTATTTTGGGGGAAAGCATGATTAATGATATGAGATATCTTATGTATATGATGATTGATTGAGAAAATGAATATATATTAATTGATGGTGTAAGTTGGGTCAGTTATATGCGTACATATTACTGGACCCCTAAATCCCCCCATAATCATTAACCTCGGGGAGGCCACAGACTTATATGGGTAGATCTATCGGGTTAGAAGGGCCCGCTCTCACGACCAGTCGCTCTGGTCAGGATTGTGAGGGAGTATATATGTTTGGACTGTTGTGGGGCAACGACGTGTTTCTTGCTTTGATTATCGACTTATAGCCGAATTTATCATAGGACCTAGCTAGTCTATGATGTATATATATATATTAATTTCTCTGTCATTATAATGAAATTGGAAAATAAACTGTTTTTCTTTTAAATACTGAAAACCCGAATGCTCACCAACTTTTGTTGACCTAGTATTTTCTCATGCTTTTCAGGTCAGTAATAAATCTTAATTGGGAATGATGCGTAGGGGTTTCGGGAAGGTCAAACGGTGTTGGGAGACGATGACGGAACGTCGGACCTAAATATCTAAGTGTAGATCTTTTCGATGGAAAAGAGTTTTATGAAAACTTGTCTTAACTTTAAGTATGTGATGTGAATAAGTCTAAGGATTTCGTAACAATAATTATGTTTCTTATAATAACCGTTTGACTATAATCGTTGGTAAAATTCCAACTTCGGTTACCGCCCTTCCACGTGTTCATCTGTGGTACAAATCGGTTTTTGGGGTGTGACAGAAGTTGGTATCAGAGCCAAAGGTTATAGGGAAACTAGAATAATTTCTTGAAAAGAAAAACTAGAATATAAACGGAAATAGTGGGTCCCGAAACAATCCCGTCATTCCCAAGCACGGTTAGTGAGTGTTGCTTAGAATTACATAAGATTAACTGATTTAAGACGTTAGCATTATGTGTAGATTAATAGCATATATATATATATATATATATATATATACATAATTTTATGTACATGCCCGGTCAAATCAATGGAAAAGATATCTTTGACATCAGTAGCGGCACCGAGGATTCTCCTTAACAAGGACCACCTAAGTCCTGGTACCAGCTCATCCGACCACATTTTGCCACCGGGATGCAACCAGGCATGGAGAACTCAGGGAATGGATGGACATCTGAGGATAGTGTTGAAGGCCCTAACCGAGTCGAAGCTACTTTGGAGCCAACCCCGGGAGCTCAAACTGATAGTGAGCTTTGGAGATCGACTAAAGTCATACTGACTACAGAGAAGTTGGATGATAACCACGTAGTACGAGCAGACACATCGTTGACAGTCATGACTCCTACTGCACCCATTCCACCTATGCAGCAACCGCCAAAGATTCGATTGGTGTACGAGAGAAGGAAGAAAAGAAAGGCAAAGGAGGTTATGCATGGTGGGAGCAATATGCGGGAGACACCTGAACCCAAAAGGAAGCAAGCTAATATTGAGAAATGGGATTGGACTAGGAGCATCATGAGGAGGGTGGGCACTTATGGATGGAGATCTTTCCACCTTCGAGATAGGAGAGTCTTCCACAGCCCCTCATGGCATATACATCGCTGGCGAGTCTATTGAGCATATGATGATGATTCTAACTAACCGTTGTCTACACTATGAGAAAGAATTGTCTTACATGAAAGAGAAACTAAAGGTGCAAGAGGAAGTCAATGAAGCTCTGTATGGGAAGTTGATGACTGCCGAAGAAGAGTTAATGCTGGGGGACAATGCACTCCATCAAGTGCATTTTCGAGTGTCTGACTTGGAAGCTATTTTGCTGGAAACTAGGAACCAACTAACTGTGGCTGAACAAAGGGTTGAGGTGGCAGAAGCAGCTGTAGTTTTGACTCAACAGCAAGTGGTGGTAATGGAAGAAAGGGTTGAAGCTGCTATGCAAGTGGCTATGTTTTGTCTGATGATGGTATCATACCTGATGCACACTGGCAGTGCAGCACTATTTTAGGGATTGTGATGTAGTTTAGTTTTAATGTTTAAGTTACTTTTGAACTATAATTTTGCCACGAAAACTTGATCGTGTGAATGGTTATGTTAATGTATGAAATTATGTTTCCTTTAAAAATTTCAATGATTATGGTTATGATTAATTACTATGATTATGATTCTTGATATATATATTAGTACATTATAAAAGAAGTTTTGTAGATACTTTTGGATTACTAGAAATTATATCAATACATGAAAGTCGTGTCATCTTTAAGACCTTTATCTGTTTTACGTGGCAGTAATAAGATATGCCACCTAGAACACGGACTACATCGTCAGGCGGAAAAGCCAACCTGCCCACGACCGCAGAAGAACTAGCTTAAATAATAGCGCAACATGTTCAAACATCTGTAGAGCAACATGAGGCCAATATGACCATGGGCTTGGGCAGAATGCGTGGTGGAGCAACCAGTAACCATGGCAATGGAGTGGGGAATGGATTAAACATTGGATCCAGTAGTGGTGTTGGAATAGGGGGTAATAACGGTTCTGGATCGGATGGACATCCTGGAAATTCGATGAATGGCCAGATAACGGGGTGTTCATATAAGACATTCCAAGGGTGCAACTCTTTTTTAGAGTTTTTACCGGTGCAGAAGGACCACTGGATATTGTTCGGTGGATTGAAAGGATGGAAACTGTGATAGCTATAAGTAATTATGCAGACAATCAATAGGTAAAGTATGCAACCTGCTCATTTCAAGATGAGGCGCTATCCTGGTGGAATTCTCAACGACAGATCATGGGGGACGCAACTGCTTATGAACTCTCCTGGGAACAGTTAAAAGAGATACTACTTAGTGAGTACTGCCCGCGGAATGAACTACAGAAAATTGAGACGGAATTCTGGAATCACACAATTAAGGGTGCTGACATACGAACATACACGTCGAAGTTCAACGATCTTGCTAGATTAGTACCTCGAATGGTAACGCCAGAGTACGTCCGGATTGAAAGATACATATGGGGATTGTCGCCACAGATTCGAAGCAGTGTTACAACATCCAACCCTACTACCATACAAAGTGCCATAACCATTGCACACACTCTAACCGATGATGCAGTGCGCAGTGAAACATTGGGTCAAAAGGCGGGGGAAGTGGAAAAGAAGATTGTGGAAATGGAAAGGAGGATACCAGACGGTAAAAAGAAAATGGAATGGAAATCCTAACGATTGGAGAAACAACAAAAAGAGTTTTAAACCAGGACCTGGGAAGGCGTATACAGCTACTCCAAGTGACTTCAAGGGGAAGCGAGGACCGCCGGGAAGATGTAATAAGTGTGGGTATTCACAAAACGGTGAATGTCGAATTTGCTCGCGCTACAAGAAGTTTGGTCACCTAAGTCAGAATTGCAGAACCAAACCCTTCGAGAAATCACAAAAGAACAGTCCAGTTTGTTTTGGATGTGGGAATATGGGACATTACAAGAGAGATTGTCCTAATCTGGGCGAAACCAAGGCCAGGGGACGAGCTTTTGAGATGAATGTGAAAGAGGCACGACAGGAACCGTCAGTCGTTAATGGTATGTTCCTTATTAATAACCATTATGCATTCGTATTATTTGACACCGGTGCTGATTTAAGTTTTGTGTCAAAAGAATTTGAACCATTACTAGGAAGAAAGCCTTGCAAGTTAGATAGGAAATATATAATCGAATTAGCCAATGGGAAGAAAATAGAATCTGATTATGTGATCAAAAACTATACTATTCAACTTAACGATCACCCATTTAGCATCGATTTGCTACCTGTTACACTGGGAAGCTTTGATGTAGTGGTAGGAATGGATTGGCTCTCTCGGAACCATGCTGAAGTCGTTTGCTTCGAGAACCTTATTCGATTGCCGACGAGCAACAGTAAAGTTTTGATTGTACAAGGAGACAAAGAGAGGCCCTCCCCAAAGGTTATTAATGTTATGAAGGCGTATGAATATATAAACAAAGGATACCAGGCTTTCCTAGTAAAGGCCACTGGCGTAAACAAGGAAGAACGAGGAATCGAGGATATCCCAGTGGTGAGAGAGTACCCAGAAGTGTTTCCTGAGGATTTACCAGGGTTGCCTCCACAACGACAGATTAAATTTCAGATAGAGTTGGTGCCCGGGGCAGCCCCCATTGCCTGATCGCCGTACCGGCTAGCGCCCTCTGAAATGCAAGTGTTGTCAAAACAATTGCAAGAATTGTTAGATAAGTGATTCATCCGACCAAGCTTTTCCCCGTGGGGAGCCCCGGTATTATTTGTCAAAAAGAAGGATGGATCGTTCAGAATGTGTATCGATTATCGAGAGTTGAATAAACTTACAATAAAGAATCGATACCCATTACCAAGAATAGACGATTTGTTCGACCAGTTACAAGGATCCAGTTACTACTCCAAGATTAATCTACGATCCGGTTACCATCAGTTGCTGATAGCAGAGGAGGACGTTCCAAAAACAGCCTTCAGAACACGATACGGCCACTATGAGTTTCTAGTGATGCCGTTTGGTCTAACCAATGCTCCAGCAGTGTTCATGGATCTCATGAACAGAGTCTGTAAGCCTTATTTAGACAAGTTTGTAATAGTCTTTATCGATGATATTCTGGTATACTCGAAGTCCTGAGAAGATCATGAGCATCATTTACAAGTTGTCTTGGAAATGCTAAAGAAAGAAAAACTGTATGCGAAATTTTCAAAATGCGAATTCTGGCTACGGGAAGTTCACTTCCTTGGGCATGTTATAAACAAAGAAGGTATTCAGGTAGACCCTACAAAAGTTGAAGCATTAAAGAATTGGGAAGCACCCAAGTCACTAACGGAAGTACGACATTTCCTAGGGTTAGCTGGCTACTATCGTAGGTTCATCGAAAATTTTTCAAAGATAGCACAACCCCTAACCCTACTGACTCGTAAAGATCGAAGATACAAGTGGAGCGCTGACCAGGAAGAAGCTTTTCAAGTGCTAAAGGAAAAGCTGTGTAGTGCACCTATTCTATCACTCCCTGATGGATCCGACGGGTTTGTAGTATATTGCGATGCTTCTCGTTTAGGTCTGGGATGCGTGTTGATGCAAAGGAACAAAGTCATTGCTTACACATCAAGACAACTAAAAACGCATAAAAAGAATTACACAACCCATGACCTCGAATTAGGGGCAGTGATTTTCGCTCCGAAAATCTGGAGACACTACCTCTATGGAACAAAGTGCGTAGTATACACAGATCACAAACGTTTACAGCATATTTTTGACCAGAAAGAGCTGAACATGAGACAGCGACGATGGGTCGAGCTACTGAATGATTACGACTGTGACATCAGATATCACCCAGGCAAGGCTAATATGGTTGCAGACGCTCTCAGTAGGAAAGAAAGAGAAAAGCCTTTGCGCGTAAGAGCTTTAGAGTTAACCATATACTCTGATCTCTTAACCCGGATACGTGATGCACAGTTGGAGGCAATGAAAGACGATAATCTGGTGAATGAGAACCTGAAAGGAATGATTAGAGAATTAACACCTAACTCCGATAACCTGATGCGTTTTGCAAAAAGAGTATGGATTCCAAAGTATGGGGATTTGCGCCAGGTAATTCTTGACGAAGCACATAAAACAAGATACTCAATCCACCCCGGAACAGACAAGATGTACCATGATGTAAAAGAGTTGTATTGGTGCCCCAATATGAAAGGTGATATAGCTTCATACGTAAGCAAATGTATGACATGGTCCAAAGTAAAGGCAGAACACCAAAGGCCATCAGGACTCCTACAGCAGCCTACAATCCCAACATGGAAATGGGAGTGTATCGCTATGGATTTTGTAACAAAGTTACCCAAAACATTAAACGCCTACGATGCAATTTGGGTAATAATCGATCGTTTAACAAAATCATCACACTTCTTGCCTATCAAAGAGATGTATGGCATGCAAAAATTGGCCAATCTGTACATCAAAGAGGTGGTATCTCGCCACGGAGTACCAGTATCAATTATATCTGACAGAGATAGTCGATTTACCTCGAGATTTTGGCAAACTTTCCATGAGACCATGGGCACTCGCTTAGACATGAGTACTGCCTACCACCCTCAAACGGATGGTCAAAGCAAGAGGACCATCCAGACATTGGAAGATTTGCTAAGAGCATGTGTGATGGACTTTGGTGGGAATTGGGACACCCACTTACCATTGGTTGAGTTTTCATATAACAATAGTTATCACACCAGTATTAAAGCTGCTCCATTTGAGGCTTTATACTGGAGAAAATGCCGTTCTCCCCTCTGTTGGGCAAACATTGGCGAAAGACAATTAACCGGACCCGAAATTATTCAAGAAACAACTTACAAGATCGGACAAATCAAAAGAAGGCTAGAAGCGGCAAGAAGTAGACAAAAGAGCTATGCGGATAATCGGAGAAAGCCGCTAGAATTTCAAACTGGTGATAGAGTGTTTCTAAAAGTATCACCATGGAAAGGCATAGTAAGATTTGATAGACGAGGAAAACTCAATCCTCGGTTCATTGGACCGTTCGAGATAACCGAACGTATTGGACCAGTTGCATACCGTCTTAACTTACCATGTGAACTCGGAAATGTTCATAATCTGTTCCATGTATCCAATCTTAAGAAATGCATGTCAGATGAATCGTTAATTATTCCACCGAAAGAAGTTTACATTGACGACAAACTCCATTTCATCAAGAACCAATTGAGGTTATGGATCGGAAGGTTCAGAAACTCAGACGAAAGCAAATCAGACTAGTCAAAGTAAGATGGAATTCGAAGAGAGGACCTGAATTTACATAGGAACGCGAAGATCAGATGAAACAAAATTATCCCCATCTTTTTTTATACTCAGCCTAACAGAGACCCTGCAACGTAAATTTCGGGACGAAATTTCTTAAACAGCGGGAGACTTTAACAACCCGACAAAAATCAGGTCAAACGTCAACCCAATTCTTCAAATTTTAAGCATTAAATTACTACCTTAGTAGACTCGTTTGACTCTCTAAAGATTGACCGATGTGCTTCTCAAAAAGAAATGTCTTGCTTAATTTGGAATTTTCAGCACAATACATTGCACCCATGAGAGTCAATGATCAGTATTTGATCAATATTAACGCAAAACTTGTTGACAGATAAATCAACTGAGTTAAAACGTTTAAAAAATTATTAACTTGTAAATAAATAAAATAATAATAAAATTCTTGTAATGATGATAAAAGATCATTATGGCAGCCAAGAAATTTCTTGGTACCATAAACATGCAAAATTAACCTACAAATTCACTAAACCATTTTTAAAAAAAAAACACACAAACCATTCACTTCCTCTCCTCTTCTCCTCCCTCTCTCTCTCGCTGCCAACTCCACAATCACCACCTTCAACGCAGGACCACCTGCACCGCCGGACCACCTGCACCGCCGGACCACCTGCACCGCCATACCACCTGCACCGCCGTACCACCTGCACCGCCGGACCACCTGCACCGCCGGATTCCATCCCCTCCTCTCTTTCTCCCTTTTCCCTCTCGATCGACAACCACTTCCACCCCACCCGACACCACGATCGCCATCTCTGACCACCACTGAAGCCATCACCATCACCGACCACCACTGAAGCCATCACCATCGCCGACCGCCACTAAAGCCATCACCACCGCCGACTACCACCGGAACATCACCACCGCCGGCTACCTCTGAGGCGACCACCACCACCCAACACCCTCCATCGCGGCACACACACACACCCGCCACTGCCTACTGTCACCATATTACATCACCACCTTCACCCGTCACCATTATCGCCGATCGCCACCATCGCCACCCGACATCACCCTCACCGCTCTCTCTCTCTCTCCCCCGGTCGAACAACACCACCACCAAACCGTCGCCCACCACCACCCTTAGAACCTGCATTGTATTTGGGATTCAAAACAAGAAGGATTATCAAGCTAAAAGTTGGATTAAGGTTCTAGAGTGGAAATCGAGTCGTGACACCATGAGCTAACGATAGAAACTGAGGATTTAGACTCAAGGTATAACCATTTAGACTAATACTTGATGTTATGTTCATGCATGGATCATCAAGATTGAAATCTTGATTATTGGTTCACCCACTTGTTGATTTTGGAAAAATGAGATTATGAGTAAAAATGGGTTTTGAAATGTTTGAGGAATCTGGAAATTTGGGTTAAAACTTGTATTAGTTGGTAGAATCAAGTATGGCTTTGAGTTAGGGTTGTCAGAATGTGCATGGTTGTAGGTATGTGACATGCATGTATGAACACATGATGATAGGAGGCTTAGTGGATTTATGGCATTCTAAGAAACATATTAAGAGGAAATATTTGGATGATTATCTATACTACCTTAATATACATTTGAGAGGGGCAGGAAGGTAATTTCACCAAAATCTCTTAATTTTAAGAGATGTACAAGTATTAAAACTTGATGTACAACTCCCCAAAGCAAACAATGCAATTACAGTTTGAAAGTATGCGCGGATCCTATCACGGGTCGGGTCAATGCCCATGAACACCACATATCTCTTCATTTGGATTAGGGTTACATCACATATCTCACAGAGGCTCGGTGAGAGAAAGAGGCGTCGGTGAGAGACGGGAGCCGGTGGTGGAGAGGGCGTCGTTGATCAGAGATAGAGAGAGAGCGGTTAGTTTTGTCGACGATCGTTTGATGGATTAGAAGACGACGACCGTTTGACAATGGCGGCCGCGCTAGGGTTTTGTCGTGGCTAGGGTTTTGTCGTGCCGCTCTATTCAAATTTCATTATGTGTTTTAGCGAAGGTAAGTTTTCATCTTCCATTGAAGGGGTTTGTGATTAGGGTTCGGTGTAAGCTTTAACAACCGATTGAGAAGGTTAGTTTCTTCTGTTTTGATCTTGGCTCTGTAACTTCTTATTTGAATCGATTTCTGCTTTGAATGTGTGCTTAATTTCTAGATTTGAAATCATAATTGTTGCAAGACTGTTGCTGAAGTAGCGCTTGGTTTCGATGGTAACGAAGTTGTTAATTTCTACATCTGTACTATGGTTTATAAAGGATTTTGTTAATCAACAGATTCTTCAAAGGTTAGTAACCTAGCTCTAATTATTCTTGGGTTTCTTTCTTTAGTTATCTAATCGACAATATGGTTTTTGATATTAATTTTTTGTGTCAGATATATATAAAAATTGTACTTTATGGAATAAGATAAAGCATGTGTATTACTATGTGTGAGAGAGAGATGTTAACACGATGTATGTGTTGCGTTTTTAGGGTACACTGGTACGTTGATGCTGAAAAACGGTAAACTGTCTGATGTGTTGGGCGAACTTCAGGTAAATTGATTTGGATTTTGAACTTAGGGAAGATCCATCTTTCTGGATGGATCATAATGTTCAGGTAAGTTTCTTTCTGATAATTGTATACATAAGTGTTTGATCTTGCAGTGTTTGCTTATGGGTATGATATTTATGTTAGGTTTTGATTCGTATCCGCCCACTTAATGGTATGGAAATCAGTTCACAAGGTTACGGTAGATGTTTGAAACAAGAAAGTGCACAATCCTTAACATGGGTTGCACAACCAGAAACACGATTTACATTCGATCATGTTGCATGTGAAACAATTGACCAGGTACAAAGTGAAGGAAAACTACTTAACAAGTTTATATGTCTTTTAATAACGAAAATGTTGCAGGAAACCCTTTTTAAGATGGTTGGTCAGCCAATGGCGGAGAATTGCTTTTCTGGCTACAATAGTTGTATGTTTGCGTATGGGCAGGTAACATAAGTTTCTAAAGTGTTTGTGATTGCTTATTGAAGTTGCTTAACTGATAATTTGTGAGTGCAACACATTGTTCGGAAATAATAGTTTGAAGTTGCTTATTTCAAACAACTTGTTTCAAAAAGCAATACACAGACAAACAGTTGCAATAAGCAATCTCAAGCACCCACAAAATAGCGCATGTGTACTTTTTGACCTCCTATTATATATGATATGTACCTACTGCAGACTAGGGTTAATACCTTTGATTACGTTAATGGTTTCTTAAAAGTCAGATCAATGTAGCAAAAAGATCAAGTAGATGCGTTCTTAAAAGTCTCAATGAGTGGAGGTATGTTCTTTCTGGTTAATTTCATTTGTCGTGTTATTAGTTTTGAATAAAAATGATGAATTTGTTGTTATTTTACTGAACTTTTTTAGTTTTGTTTGCATATGTCTTTGAGTTTTGGTGTGAGTTCAAGCACATGTTGAACTTCAAAACAAGAACATAGATTCTCAGGTATGTGAAGTTATATATCTTCTTCTATGCACATTTATATATGCTGTTTTGAGATTTAGATTTCATTTATGATATCAAAACGTTTATTTGTGATATATGCGAATAATCTTTTTTTCCTCTCCTTCAAATCTCTTACAACCGCAGCAGCAGTGGATGATGCCTCCACCGCCTCAACACCACCATCAACAGCCTCTGCAGCCGATGAATTGAAGGTGTTTATAGAGTGCCGATGAATTGAGCCGATTAGGGTTTCAAACCACGATCTTCAATCAGATTTCACTACAAACATGACATCTTCTTCTTCATTACAGCAGTGTGCCCAAAAAGACCTTATCGCATGACGACGGAAGACTACAAAGCCTGAAAAAAGCAAATGAAAGAAGCCCGTAGGATATCAGACGCCATTCGTGCTCACTTTTAACAAACACTTGAACAGTTTATGAAATCCAATGATGACGGTGAGTGAAAAGCTTATACTCTACGATAAAGGATGTTAATGTGTTGTTTTGCCTCTAACTGAACAGTTGAAAGGCTCACACCGTGTGCATTCATAATTTTTATCGAGATTATGTGTTTGCTCATCTGAATTGATGTAGTTGGTTAGTTAATTAGTTTGATGTTATTGATTCATGTTAAGGATTATTGACCTCACTCAGGCTTGTCAAACACAAAATAAAAGTTTGTGCTTGTGTGCTGTCTAATGTTGCGTTTTGTGTTGGCCTGTTCATTAGTTAAGACTCTTAAACTGACTCTAATTAGGATTTAGAATGTAGTTTTGGATGATGTTTAATGGTTTTTGGTTGATTTTAATTTTTACATTTTCAGCACATGTATGCTACCATTTTCTTAGTGGTTCAGTGATTAATTTGTTTTTATATATGTATGGTTTTGCGTTTTCTATTATTTATTATTATGGTTTTACATTTTGCTTTGGGATGCAAATATCTACTTTGGCTATGGTGTTTCTACCTGAACAGCATATTTGCAGAATCAATTAGGGTTTTTCCACAAGATAATGTAATCAGGAAACGGTATGCCTCCAACAACCGCAGCAGCAGTGGATGATGCCTCCACCACCTCAACACCACCATCAACAGCCTCTGCAGCCGATGAATTGAAGGTGTTTATAATTGAAGGTGTTTGGATCGGAGGCTTATTGAAGGTGTTTATAGTTGTATGTAAATTATGCTACACGAAACAGGTGAATTGAAGGTGTTTATAGTTGTTTTCTTTGTGGAAAATGGTTGTTGTCTCAAAGCAAAGAACCCTTCTTTTACTGGTAAATACACAAATAATCTACATTAATTGCGAAATTATCACTTTAACAGATATATAGTTCTTGAATCTGATCTATTTTCAAATACACAGGTTAGATATAGGAGAAGGGAAAGAAATAAATCTTGTTGAAAATTGCCCGCGATCAAAACTCCAACAACAATGCATTAAATATCTTGGCCCGGTATGTCTTCACAAATCTTCATTATCTTTATAAAATATATAAGCATACCAAAAATAGTTTCTAAGATTTGTGATCTTTGTTTATACATAGAGAGAAAAGCATATGAAGAAGTGATAAAGGATGGGAACTTTGTTTTCAGTTAGGAAGACACTTATCTTCCTGCAAATGGAGCATAGGAGCTGGACCGCGAATTGGTTGTCTGAGAGACTACCCAACAGAGCTACAATCACATGCTTTAGAACAAGCCAACTTATCACCAAGAAGTGCCCCGAGCAGCCTTCGGTTTACCAACAGTGTGTTATGCACGAGCCCTTTTTCTTTTGAAAACACGAGTTTGTTACGAAGAAATAAACCACCTTATAGAACGCAATCCACTCCGTTAGATATCGGGTCGGTTTGGGTTACACAATTATTTGATTAATTTTATTTCTTTTTAGTTTCAGGCATTCTTTGTAAGTTAAAATATTCATTCATGTATACAACCTTAGTTTTCTTCATTCTTTGTACAACAAAAACACGCAAGTATTCAGAAAACGAATATGGCATTGTAAAATATCGTCGATGCCACCGCCGCATCGCGCGGGTTCCTTACTAGTTGTTGGTGATAAGTTGTAGAATTATGGATTACAAGAACATGTTAGTAAGACATAAAAATATGGACTAATGATAATGTAGGATATATTGGATGTTAAATCATGGATGATAATAGATGATTGGGAAATTATGGGCACAACACTTCGGGAAAACGACTAAAATTAGGAAATATAGTGGTTACGACGAAAGATTCGTGAAATAAAAAGGAGTAACATACTAAACAAGAGGACTAAGAAATTTTTATTAGTGTGACAAATAATGAACCCCTCAAACGTTTATTTCAAAATAAATACTAATTTTCATAAATAAATAGTATTTTAAAAGGGTAAAATGGAAAAATAGTAAAAGTACCTCAAAACTAGTAATATACATACACACACATATATATACGCATATATATATATATATATTTAGTTAACCAAAATAGATGAGAAATAATACATTTATATTTTTGGATTACGTTAAGGAAAATAAGGTATTGTATAAGTGACCATAAGTAATTTGTAGGAAACTCATAAACTAATCATTTAAGTAAAAGATAGTCCTTGTAAGAAGTACAAAATAAATTGCGTTAGATACTAACAAGTGTAGGTATTCATGATAATAGGTTTATCAAGGAGACTATTTATAAAATGAAAACCCTTTTCAAAAGCAAAATGGATTTTTAGAGAACATCCTTAAATGTTTTGAAAAAGCATTTTTATCAAAAGGTTGGGTGAACAAACAGTTTTAAGCAAAGCTTTACAACCTGTTAAAAGGAATTCTTTCACGTCTAGGGTCGTGATTAAACCGGTACGTGACGAGTGGAAACTGGAAATTGAAATCAGCAAAGGTGAGTACTTCGGCCCCATTTTTATTAAATATCGTTTTATTTAAACTATTTTGGGGGAAAGCATGATTAATGATATGAGATATCTTATGTATATGATGATTGATTGAGAAAATGAATATACATTAATTGATGGTGTAAGTTGGGTCAGTTATATGCGTACATATTACTGGACCCCTAAATCCCCCCATAATCATTAACCTCGGGGAGGCCATAGACATATATGGGTAGATCTATCGGGTTAGAAGAGCTCGCTCTCACGACCAGTCGCTCTGGTCAGGATTGTGAGGGAGTATATATGTTTGGACTGTTGTGGGGCAACGACGTGTTTCTTGCTTTGATTATGGACTTATAGCCGAATTTATCATAGGACCTAGCTAGTCTATGATGCATATATATATATATATTAATTTCTCTGTCATCATAATGAAATTGGAAAATAAACTGTTTTTCTTTTAAATAATAAAAACCCGAATGCTCACCAACTTTTGTTGACCTAGTATTTTCTCATGCTTTTCAGGTCAATAATAAATCTTAATTGGGAATGATGCGTAAGGGTTTCGGGAAGGTCAAACGATGTTGGGAGACGATGACAGAACGTGGGACCTAAATATCTAAGTGTAGATCTTTTCGATGGAAAAGATTTTTATGAAAACTCGTCTTAACTTTAAGTATGTACTGTGAATAAGTCTAAGGATTTCGTAACAATAATTATGTTTCTTATAATAACCGTTTGACTATAATCGTTGATAAAATTCCAACTTTGGTTAACGCCCTTCCACGTGTTCATCTGTGGTACAAATCGGTTTTTGGGGTGTGACACCGAGTCTATTCTTAACGTATTCTAATCGTTAGGTTTGATCGGATTAATGGTTTCCCTGATCGGATCGCCAATCAAATAGAATTCCGCGCTATTTGATTCGGTTACACGTTGAATTAGTTAGTACTCCGTACGTACACGGTCCTAACAAGTGGTATCAGAGCTTTGGCTCTTGATTCTTCGTGGATTCAATCGTTTTTGTGAAAAAGTCAACGTTTTTAGTCTAAAGATCCATGTTTTCTACATAAAAATACAGTTTTTACGTGTGCATGCTTTCAAAATTGAGTCTTTTTCGAGTTGCAGCCGTCTAGGGTATTGAAAATTGTGTTTTAGGTCGAATTGAGTGAAAACGGTTGAAAAATTTCGAAGTCAGCAGTCTCAGTTGCACGATTGACCCAATCGCACGACTGAACCCCAATCGCCCAGTTCAATCGCACGATTGGCCCAGTCGCTCATTCAATCTCACGATTGTCCCAGTCGTTCTGTTCATTCGCACAACTGCCCTAATCGCCTATCCAGTCGTACGACGAAGCTCAATCGCATATTTAAGTTTCAGTCACCCCTCCCAGTCACATACATAGTTGGTATTCAAGTTTTATACTAATTCATTATGGACTCAGAGTATTATGCATTCTCAGTAGGGAAGGACTCCAGGATCCAGAACCTATTGCTATTGGAAAATGAGATTGGGAACCATAATAAACCACCTAAGCTTTTGTCTCTTGATAAATTTCCTCAATGGAAGCAACGGTTTGAGATTCATCTTAATGGAGTGGACACAAATCTCTGGAATGCTATTGAGACTGGCTATAATATGCCAGTTGGAGCTGATGGTATACCCATTACTTTGAGTGGATTAAGTGATGCACAAAAGCTTGCCTATAATGCAGAGAAGAAATCCTATGCTATGTTGACTCAGTCAATTCCTAAAGATATCTTCCATCAATATTCTGATCATAAGCAGAGCAAAAAGTTATGGAATGCTCTTGAGAAACGGTATGAAGGGAGCACAGCACTGAAGTCTTTAAAGGCCAAAGCATTAAAGAAGGAATTTGATAATTTTTCTGCTATCGGGAACGAGAATCTGGATGATATTATAGACCGCTTCTATCATTTGATGAGTGAACTTCACACTCATGGTGTTACAACGTCTAAGGAAGAAAAAGTGGCAAGTTTGGCTGATGGGCTACCAAAGAAGTGGGATTCATTTATTTCCACTTTAAGATATAACTCAGTGCTGGAGACTTTGGATATCAATGATTTCATCCTGAAACTAAGAGAAGAAGAGGTGAGACACAAGTACAAGGCCAAGAAGGGATCATACACTCAGGATCCGTCTCTCTACAACGTGACTCCTATAGCAAAGTCTTCCATTGCCCCTCTGCAGACTGCTTTTGTATCTAATACATCTGCAACTGGTCAAAGCTCATCGTCTGGTGGTGAGTCAATTGTTTCACTAGGGGTTCAACACAGTACTACAGAAGCTCAATCGACAAAGTTAGTGACAGAAAATCTGGGCAATGTAACTGTGGAAGTGGCTAAGGAGCACATGGACTTACAAGCTGCTGTAGTTCACTCTTATGATGGATTAGTAGCAGGAAAGATTGGTAACTGCCACTTGGCTGATGAAGACTATGAGCAGGTGGATGAAAATGAATTGGAAATAATGGACATCATGTGGGCTCTCGCGAGTGCTGTACGATGAGCAAAGATGTTTTTTAAGAAGACAGGACAGAATCTGGTGGCTACTAAAGATACTACTTTTGGATTTGACAAGTCAAAGGTCACCTGTTTCAACTGCAGGGAGAAAGGACACTTCAAGCGTGAGTGTGTTAAGCCGAAGAAGACTGGCAATGGGAACCCGTTCTCGTCCTTCAACAAACAGGATAAAGAGAGAAAGACAGCTTCAACAAGCAATGAGTCAAAGGCAATGGTTGCTCAAGGTGTTAAAGGACAGGACTGGTCCTTCCGATTTGTATCTGATGGTGAAGCCAACATTGCTCTCGTTGATGATCTGAATGATGACTCTATGAGTGAAGGGGAGAACTCAGTAGAGCTGGATGCAAATGAAGCCTTAGCTGCTATTGATCAACTTGTTGAGGATGAAATAAATGCAGAAATCTGAAGCATAACAAGAACCTCAAACTGCTTTCATGGCTGGCACGTCTACATCTGCACAGGTAGAATCAAAAGATGATCTTTTTGTTAAACATGCTTGTGTTGAATGTGATAAATTTAGGGAAAGCATTGATCTGAAATTTGCTAGGTTATTAGATCATAATGATAGCTTAGTAAATGACTTAAAATTATGCACTAAGGCTAATAGAGTGTTAAAACAAAATGAGAGCAGCTATAAGGAGAAAATTGAAGCTTTAAAGAAACAACTAAAAGAAACTGAGGTTGCCGTGTTTAACCAAGAAAATGACATAAAGTTTTATTTAAAGACAATTGAGGAAACTAAAAAGGATAGAGCAGTTTTACAAGTAGAAAATGAGTCTTTAAAACAAAAACTCCATAGTCTAGCTAGTTCTTCACATATTTTGGAAAACTTGGTTAAAGAACGCAACAACGGCGAAGGGCTGGGTTATAAGGTTGTGCCTCCACCACATGAGATCCTTTTGAACACCAAACATCGACCAGTTAATAATAATCCCATAAAGTACCATGTGGTGACTACTCCTCTGGTTAGTGACCCGGATACTGTAGTTAAACCTGCTCCTCCCGTTGCTAATCAGAAGTCATCAACTTCAGGCACAAAAGATCAGACTGATAGGGTGGAAGAGGATGTTAATGTCACTCTTGGGTTGGGTTCAAAATCTGTTGACACACAACCTAAGACTTTCAAATCCACTCAATCTAAAAGAATTAAGCAAGCTGAAAATCATCCAAAAAGACAAATCAACCATAACATTAAACAAGTAAAATTTGTCAAGGAAGGTGAAAATCAAAGAATTGAGACCAAAAAGTCCTTACCTGAAGTTTACTCCCCACCCCACAAGAGATCTCCTAGTCCTGTTGAAAGGAGATCTTGCTATACTTGTGGACAACGAGGTCAAATCTCTTCAAACTGTCCTCGCTATCAGACACCCAAAATTAAAATTGAACTAGACAATGAAGTTAAATAGTTTTCAAAACAGAGATCTAAGACTCCTGTTAGGTCTAAAACACCTGCTAGGTCTTATACCTCTCCTTAACACCACAGACAACACAGACAAGTCACTGGCAAGTCTGTGATGCCTGAGGTGAAGCCTGTTCTTGAAACTAAACCTAAGGTTCAAACTGTAAATCAGTCATTGGTTTACCACAAACAATCCTTTCACAAAGATGGTGAGTGGAAAGCCAAAACATCTGAAGTGTCTGAAAGCATTGATAAGCTGAAGGTTGAGGTGCCACGAACTGATAAAGGACAGTGGGTTGAGTTCTTCATGTGTGATGCCTCTGGGAAACCCAAGCCAGTCAAGGCTTTGGTCCCCCTCCTTAACTAATTATTTTCTATAATGTGCAGGTTGTCCGCTATAGTGCTTCTACCAACACATGGATTGTAGATAGCGGGGCATCCAGGCACATGACTGGAAATCAGTCTCTCCTTTTCATTGTCAAACAAATTAAAGGGGGACACGTTTCTTTTGCTGGAAACAAAGGAGGATGCATTAGCGGACAAGGAGAAGTAGGTAATGCAAAGGTAAGATTTGATAAAGTGAATTTTGTTCAACAATTGGAAAACAATTTGCTTTCAGTGTCTTAGATATGTGACAAGGGCTTCAAAGTGATGTTTGACAATCGGAAGTGTTACATTCTGAAGAAAGAGATGGAGATTCCAGAGGAGCAGGTATTAATGTCAGCATCTAGGTACAATGACCTGTATGTTTTAGATATGTCAAATGCTTTTACTACTGAGTCTACTGTTCAGTGTTTTTTTTCTAAAGCAACAGAGAAGAAGTCTATATCATGGCACAGAAGAATGGGACATATAAATCACAGGAAGATGAATCATCTGATTCATAACAACTTAGTTCAAGGAGTTACTGTAAAGAACTTCAAACTTCCTGATTTTTGTGTCTCGTGTAAGAAGGGAAAGCAGACCAGGAAGTCTCACAAGACCAAGCACGTTAACTCTATCAAGATGTCCTGGAGCTCTTGCATATGGATCAATTCGGTCCTGTCAGCATGAAGAGTATCGCCAGAGACTAGTATTGCTTTGTAGTCACAGATGACTACTCACGTTTCTCCTGGGTGATGTTTCTGAAAGCGAAGTCAGAAACTTTTGAGTCGTTCAAGGTTCTCGTCACCACACTGGAGTCCCTCTACAAGCTGAAAGTGAGGAAGATTCGTTCAGACAATAGAACAGAGTTCAAGAATTAGTGGATGGATGCTTTCTGTAAAGAGAAGGGAATTGTTCATCAGTTCACTTTTGCATACACACCACAGATGAACGGAGTTGCTGAATGAAAGAATCGGAGCTTGATCGAGACAGCACGGACTATGTTAGCGGATTCAAAACTTCCAATACAGTTCTGGGATGTAGCTGTTGCAAATGCTTGCTACACACTTAATCGTATGTTAGTAGTCAAGCGGCATGGGAAGACTTGCTATGAGTTGCTTCAGAAGCGCAAACCGAACCTGAAGTATCTGGAACCATTCGGAGTTCCATGTAAGTTACTGAAGAAAACTCAGGAGGGCAAGTTCAGCGAGAAAGCCGATCAAGGGATATTTCTAGGATATAGCATACTAGACAAAGGGGTTTATAACAACTCGACGGGTCAGGTAGAAGTGTGGTGCAACATAGATGTATAAAGATACACCACCCCCCCTGCTGGAAAAGGTCCATCGTCATTCTTCGATTACGATGGCTTTTACAAATCCTTCAACCTCCCTCAGCTTGATTCAGATGACGAGATTGCTGCCCAGATGATGTACGACGTCCTAAATACAACAAATTTGGATATCAGCAATATGACACCAGCCAGTGGTGCTTCGAGATCTTCTACACCCGCTCAGGACGAGAATGATGAGTCATCAGATGATGACGAAGCGGCTGAGACTAACAATGAGCATAACGTCAATCAAGAAGAGAGCTCCTCAGCTACTGAACAAGCATCGGGAAATCCGGATACTGAACCTGTTGTCACAAATCATGATACTGAAGTTGTCAATCCTATGACACCCATGACTAGGATCATTGTGAATCATCCCCCCGACTCTATCATTAGGGATATTCAATCCGGTGTGCAGACAAGAAATCAGCTGTACTATGCTGACTGTGCTGCAGTCATGGAAAAGGGATATGTCAATGACGGGGCTTTCTCATGTTTTGTTTCTCAAATCGAGCCAAAGTACGTTAGTGATGCCCTGAAGGATGAGGCCTGGGTCAATGTTATGCAGGAGGAGCTGCTGCAGTTTAGGAAGCTGGGAGTGTGGACACTCGTTGACAGGCCCAAAGGAGTGAAAGTGATTGTTACCAAATGGGTACCGAAGTGCAAGAAGGATGACTAAGGTGTTGTTATCAAAAACAAGGCACGGTTGGTTTTTCAATGATTCAGACAAGTTGAGGGAGTCGACTACAATGAAGTGTTTGCACCAGTGGCACGAATGGAAGCGATTTGGATATTTCTGGCCTACGCATCTTACATGAAGATCAATGTTTATCAGCTGAATGTTAAGAGTGCATTCCTTTATGGGGAAATCCGTGAAGAAGTTTACATCAGTCAACCTGAGGGATTCGAAGATCCTTATCATCAGGACAGAGTCTACAAGTTGGACAAGGCTCTTTATGGGCTACATCAGGCTCCTCGAGCTTGGTATGAGAAGCTCTCCACCCATCTCTTGAAACACAGTTTTCGCAGGGGTGTGATTGACTGCACGTTGTTCATTAAAGAGAAAGATGGGGATTTACTAATGGTGCAGATCTATGTGGATGATATCATCTTTGGTTCCAGAAATGAAGAACTGTGCAAAGAGTTTGAATCTATGATTAAGGCAGAGTTTGAAATGAGTGCCATAGGAGAAATGATGTTCTTCCTGGGATTACAGGTGGATCACACACCAAACGGTATTTTTCTGCATCAGACTAAGTATGTCGGAGACAATCTGAGTCGATTTGATATGAAAAATGTCACTGTTGCCGGTACCCCTCTGGCCACAAATCATGATGTGGCTCCTGATGAGAATGGGGATTTGGTGGACGCCACTATGTATCATGGGATGATCGGATCTCTCATGTATCTTACGGCCTCACGTCCAGACATCATGTATGCCATATGTCTATGCTCCAGATATCAAGCCAAACCAAAAGTAAATCATCTAATCGTGGTGAAAAGGATCTTTCGTTATCTGAAGGGTACTCCAACACTGGGGTTATGGTATCCTCATGATAATGACTTTGAGCTAACGGCGTATAGTGATTCAGACTACGGCGGCTGCAAGATGAACTTCAAGTCTACATTAGCAGGCTGTCAGTTCTTTGGAAGGCGTTTAGTCCCCTGGCAATGCAAGAAGCAGACCTCGGTTGCCTTATCAACCTACGAAGCTGAATACGTTGCTGCTGCAAGCTGCTGCCCTCAGATCATCTGGATCCAACAGCAAATGCGGGACTATGGTTTGAGATTTTCTAACACCCCTATATATGTTGATAACTCTGCCGCCATAGCTGTAACTAAAAATCCGGTTCAACACCCTAAAATAAAACACATCGGCATAAAGTATCATTTCATACGTGACTGCTATGAAAAACAATTAATTGATGTGGTTAAGATAAACACGGATTTTCAACGCGCTGACCTCTACACCAAACCATTTGATAAACCCAGACTTTTCTATCTGTTAGAGGTCAACGGCATGAAAAAGAAAAGTAACATTATTTCAGAAGACACAGAAGCTTAGTCCGACACTAGTTCAGTTCTTCATTTTTTATTTTTAATTTTATTTTTATTTCTATTTCTTCTAATTTCCTTGTCTTATAAAAATCCAAAAACACAAAAAGATTTTCTGTTTTAGAATTTTAGGGGGAGATTAGGTTATGTTCAGTATTTATTTATTTAAAAAAAGGGGGGGAGGGAAGATAAGCTGAAAAGGCAAAGACAACAAAACTAAGAATGTGATTCAGCAAATTGGAAAGTGATAGTACACAGGCATCGAGTTACTTGGAACACCAAAATGATTTTCCATTTTTGCAAGTTTAATTAAAATCACAGAAAAATATTAGTCAGAGAAGTCTAAGTCTAACACATTTGGGAAAAAGATAGTACACTTGTTTGTTACTGTAACTACTCCGAAAAAGTAGATCTAGGGTTGTGCGAGATAACTATACGATGTGTCAGTAGATTCAACACAATAGACTAGTAGACATCATTGGTTACCTAAATTTAAACTAATCTATTCAACTGACTGTGGGTTCCCATCTTATCACTGGTTAACACAATCAGCTTTTTCCAAGAAGGGATGACGAGAAAATAAACGCCACTAAAAGTGTGCGGATGACCACAAAAAGAGCAAAGCATGAAAAAAATGAAAATAAACGCAATCAAGCTGATAACCTATGTTGTTGGTGCGTTATGTGCAAAAGAAAATTTTAAAGATGCTCTAACAAGAAGATAGGTTGTGTGCCTCTCTGCTGTGCGATGGCACTGACCTGAGAATAAGCATAACCTAGATATTCTAGAATTCATTGTTGTTTGCCGCCTTTCTGCTATGCGATGGCACTGACCTGAGGCTTGGCTTCTCTTTGAAAGATCTATGAATAGTCTCTTCTTGTCAAACTACCCGTAGACCGCTCGAAAGTCCTCTATGGAATGTTGATTACCATATAAGCTTGGGATCCACAAATGTTGGTTGAAATAATATAACCTAATACAACACCAATGTGTGACAAAAGTCTGTGTATGGATTTAAGTGGACAAATATACCGACCATCGTCGTGGATGCACCGCCTGATGTTCAAAATCAATGTGTGTTACATATCAGATCAAGCATGATTCCCAGTTAGAACTTAGAAGTCTCAGATGAATGGGAAATTATGATATGTAAATATAATAGTTTCCATTTCAATTAATACAAAAAAAGTTCCAAGTAATGGTGCTTATGCCTGTCTGATTCCATATGAATCTGTCTTTGGTATGACGTTAATGCTAATAGGCTATTCTACCCTACCCTATCAAAAATCACAAAAATATGTTCATTTTGTATTTAGTTCACTTTTCAAGTCATTCGTAAAATGTGTCAGTGTCGGACTGTGCTATGTTACTCATTGCTGTGAATGTCACAAAATGAACTGAATGTTAATCTTAAACAAATTGTTTCTGAAAAAGTAAGGGATCATGTCTGAGAGGATCGGGTTGTTAAATGGATCACGTCTGAGCTGATCGGGTGGATAAATGGATCACGTCTGAGGTGATCGGGTGGATAAATGGATCACATCTGAGGTGATCAATAGGTTTAAATCTAAATTTGATCATCTCTGAGATGATCAACTGCTCATAATGTTTAATCTACTGTTAAATGGAACTAACTGTCGAACGGTAAAATGGTCAAAATGTCACAAGTATGGCCCATTTGCACGACTGGATCATAAGTATGGACTTGTCGTACGATTGGATCATACGAATGAGTCCAAATCGTACGAGTGGACCATGTGAATGAGCCCAATCGCACGATTGGAGGTGAACGACTCTGACAGACGTCCGAATGAACCTCAATCGTACGATTGGAGGTGAACGATTGGGTGAATCGCACGACTGAGGCTCGATCGCATGACTCACTCATGCGACTAGGCTCAGTCGCATGACTGTTCCAAGTGTAATGAGCCTAATCACAATGTTTCACATCAAGTATTGCTCAAAACATGAATTTGAATGTTCAAACAGTCGAATAGGCGACTAGACACACTGATGAACTTCAATCGTACGACTGAGATGTCTGATTGGCTCAATCGTACGACTGAGATGGACGAATGGCACAGTCGCATGACTGAACCATGCATATGAGCTCAGTCGCACGACTGAGGTAAACGCAAGAGAAGACATGCGACTAAATCCAATCGCATGATTCAGTCGTACGAATGAACTCAATCGTACGACTAGATCTCAGTCGCATAGTTCAATCGCATGACTAGATCTCGGTCGCCTTGTTCAGTCGCACAACTAAACCAATCTTTCAAGTTCATTAACCGAAATTGGTTAACTTAGATAAGTACTAATGTTTATCTATTTTATGTCACAGATGGCTGGTCGGTGGCCCATAAGCACCAAGCACAATATTTGTGCTCATCTGGATCTTACTTCCCGCAACGTTGCGGACTTTTCTGGGATTATCAGCTTTCTATGCCGCTCGAGGATCTTCCGAGCGATCTCAGCGTAGTGTACACCATACAGCTGTATTTAGCAGGCGTTTTGGGAAAACGCTGTTGTAGACAGGTCCACGGAGCCTCACACTATTCGGAGCTCTATCTTTGGACAAGATATTGAACTAACTGAGGAGGATATGCGGACCGTTCTGGAGTTAGGGGACGATGCTAACTGCCCAACGAGATTACATCCTATTACCGTCCATGGCTGCTTATGAGGGCGAAGTACTCGGGGGACATCAACACAAGTATGCTTAATAAGAGCAACTTGTGCCCCCAGTTCAAGTACCTCGCCCATGTTCTTTTACGTTGTATAGCCTCGAGGAAGGGAGGAATTGATGAGTTGTCTGATCAGATGCAGAATGCATTTGCAGCATTAGTGCTGAACTTCCCGTTCAGCTTCTCCAGGGTGATCTTCACCTACTTGGTGGAGAACATCGAGGCCAAGGGGAAGGAGAGCTTCTGCGTGTACCCGAGGATTATTCAGATGATCATCGATCAGACGCTCCCCCAGCTGCCTAAGGAGAAAGAGGATGAGGTCGTTTTGGAGGTTATGGATGATACGACGCTGGGGAGAACGAAGGTCTACTAGGGCAAGCAGGTTAAGCCCCCGGTGAGGAGACTATTTGGGCATCTAGCCCGGGAGGACTACGTGGCGCTGTCGAAGAGGAAGTGGCACTACGACGAAAGTGACTTCGATGTGGAGCACATAGTCCTCCCTAGTGATGATTCAGATGATGATGACGGTGATGATGGTGGAGATACAGGTTTTGAGACCACTATGTAGATGTTACATCCCCCTTCCCCACAAGAGGGATTGGAGATGGCTGAGTTCCATCATGACTTTCAGGCTGATGAGGATGAAGAGTCTGATGAAGAGCCTCTCAGCCGAACACTGGGTAGCCGAGAGGTTGCTACGGAGCAAGGCGTTAGGACGGTTGGTGGACGCCCGGGAGGGTCTGGGGGTTCTTCAGTTGCTCCATCATATACCCCAGACTCACCCAGTAGCGAGGGGGAGCATTCGGGTCCAAAGGGACTAGACTGAAGCGGATGACTCAGCCCCAAGGGAGGAAGGCGAAGCGAAGGAGGATTGCCTTGCTTACAACCTCATCAGCCACCACTACTACCACTCCACCATCCTCTACTACACCACCCACTACCACAACACCACCACCCACTACCACAATACCACCACCCACTACCACAACACCACCACCCACTACAACAATACCACCACCCACTAGCATAACACCACCTACCACTACCATTCCACCTTTCACAACCACTACCATACACATCAACCTATATTCACCACCGCCACAGCTACCACCACCCAACACCGAACCGGACCCTCATTAGTTCCTTCCGGATCCTCTCTGCCCTCTAGTGGGGTAGAGGAACAGCTTGCAGCACTTAACCGAATGGTGCTGAAGCTGTTAGCTGCCGATGACGAGAAGACTGCACAGCTAAGACAGTTACAGGAGCTTACTGCTGCCCAATCACTACAGATCTCTCAGTAGGCACAGCAGCTACAGGAGCAGACCCAGCAGATGGTTGCTCAGAGTTTAGAGCTTGCCCAACTCCAGGAGCAAAACGTCATATCTTCTAAGAAGATTGTGGAGTTGGAGGAGGCCAAGAAGACCATCCTGCTTAAACTTAAGGGCACTAAGGATGAGCCTCTGAAGATAAGAGAGGGAGATGGCGATGATGGTGATGATGAAGATAGTGATGATGAGGCAGATGACAGTGCTGAAGATGATGATGATAGTGGAGATGATCATGCAAAGGAGGGGCATAACGATGATGATGATGATGATGGAGATTCAGCTACAAATGCTACTGATCCTGGTATGGAACAACGAACAAAAAGAAGACAAGAACATGGATCTACATCAGCCCCTCCATTATCACCTACGATTGAAGCTCACGAGCAGATTCAAGACAAAAGTACAGATTAGATGTTTTATTATTCAACTTTGTACTCGAATCACCTTTCGATGTTTATGTAATTAATGTAAATTTTACTATTTAATGTTTGATTATCTTGATTGCATACTAATGATTGTTATACTACATGTCTTAATCAAGCAGATCCAGCATTTCAGTAAGATGAGCACGATGTTGCTCCCCTCCAACAGATCAAGTCTCAACTCACAATGATTCTTGATCTGCAGGGGATCGTCAGAAGGGCTGTGAGTTATAATCCTGAAGAAGGAGAAATAATTCACGACCTAACTGATGAGCAACTTCCTGAGATGTTTCGGCTTAATCCAGATGAAATTGTGAAGGATGCTCCAACGTTTGATGATGATAGTGATGAAGAGCTTAACGATGTTGAGGAGATATAGATTGAAGACATCACCGATCAGCACTACCCTGAATACACTGACGAGAGTGAAATATGTTTCCTGATCTGGTTCACACTCTCGGCAGTGATATTTGAAGAAGCTGAGTGATAAAGAGAAAGAAACAGAAGCATCAACTAACCAAGCCCAAGCCTCGAAGGCTAATGTCGATATCTGAAAGGCTGAATGGGCGGCTTGCTTTGCTGAGATCCAAGCCCAGCGTGCTACAGCTAAGCAAAGTACCTACACCAAGCTCTAGAAAGTCAAGAAGAATATGAATGTGTCAGGGAAGATTATTGCATGGGCTCATTTTGAGGATCTTGGAGTTTATGCTATAAAGAGAGAGAGGAATCGAGTACTTCAGATTCCCTCATGATCTGAAGACTCTCCCCAGGTTCGAGCTCAACCAGCTGGCATGCCTGAAGTTGCTTATGCTGACCCGAAGAAAATGTCAGGCTCGTTTGAGGCTGCCCTGAAAAGGGAATACAGGACAAGATGGGTAAACTTCAAACCTCAGCAGGCTACGAGGTACCTCCGAAGGTCTGAGGTGAGTCCCATCACTGGTCAACCAAAGATAGTCCTGAAGTGGCACCCTCCACGAACGATGTCCAGAATTCCCTTGAGGGAGATGCCACATGGCTTTACCCCACATTTTAAGTGGTGGTACTATGACTGGCGCTCTTGAGAGGCTGTTATTGTTTTGGACAGGGAAGGAACGGTGGACACAATAAGGGTGTTCGACCTATGTAGCTTATCAACTTGTCAGCTTCAGATGTCTATACTCTGTACAAGTGGCCACTATTTTTTGATACCCAGGATATAGTGCAAGCACTACAATTTCAGCATGGCATACGTCTATGCTTCGCACTCAATATCCATGCTGGGGTTTCGAAAGAGGAACGGGCTAAGAGGTTTGAAGAGTTTAAGAAGGAAGTCAAAGATTAGATAGAACTAGGTCCAAAGGGGAGTTTGTTGGTACACATGTCCCTAGTTCTAGTTCTAGTGAGCTTAAATGTAATTGACTTTCATTTTGTTACACATATGTAATGTTTGATCAATGTAATGAAAACCTCTTGATAGATTGTGTAGTGATTGCTTATGTTTTATATTTATATGATTGTATGTTACATGCTTATAAGAACATGTTATATAGGTATACAGTGGTAGACATAGTTCTGAATCGTTAAAGGTTTAGGAATATGTTTAACTAAGTCTCATGATTCAGTCGCACGACTGGACCATGCGAATGGTCCAATCGCATGACTGAACCAGGTGATTGAGTCAATCGCACGATTGAGTCATAAGACTGACTCAATCGTACGAATGAACCAATCGCAGACTCAGTCACACGACTAAGCCATACGCATGACTCATTCGTACGAATGAAAACTGTAACCTATAAATACCACTTAATTCGTGGAAAAATGTAACACTTCGAGAATTCACAACCCTAGTCGTGCAAGTTCGTCTAGATTGTCCCTTCCAAGTTCATAGATCGTTTCTGATCATTCCTAGTCTATTCTAAATGTATTCTAATCGTTAGGTTTGATCGGATTAACGGTTTCCTGATTGGATCACCAATCAAATAGAATTCGTGCTATTGATTCGGTTACACGTTGAATCAGTAGTACTCCGTATGTACACGGTTCTAACATGGGGTGCGGTGCATTCATGTGAATATGATATAGTCATTTTGGTACGGGTACGTGTATGTTTACCGTGGGTATCCATCCTGCTACGTCTGTCTCTTGAATTAGAAGGTGTTGGTTGGCAGTGCGTTTTGTGTTGGGTTGGTTGATGTATGTAAGCATACAGCTGTGGATTTCTTTAGATTTAGATTATGCGATGCATGTGTGGCTGTGTTTTTTCCTGTATGGGCTCTGTAACACACATATATATTTATGGGAATTTATGCATGACTTGTACATGTGAGCGTACGTGTCATGCAAAGTGTGCTTATGGTGTGTGTATGTGTGAGATTCTTGTGGGTCTGATGTGGCATCTGTGTATTGGAGTAACCTGTGTGTGTGTGTGTGTGTGTTTGTTTTCTTTAATATATGGTGGTGGTGCATGGGTGATAGTGGTGTGAATGGTGGTCTGGTTAGTGTGGTTTAGGTTTGGTTACAAATGTATGTTAAGGTGGTGATTATCACCCTATAGTAATGAATATGAATATGTTGGTGTTGATGGTTCATGTATGTGTACGTGCAAAGTGTAATAGTATTATACATGTCCCTTGACACTGAGTATGTGGTATACGTGTGATCTTGTAAAGGGGTGCGATATATACATAAATTATATGTGTCACATGTCATGTGAGTCTATTTATAAGGAGAGTAATACAGTTAATAAATACATATGTACATGCTTGAGGATGTGTATTTGTTCTGGTTGGGGCTGGAATTGAAATACGGACAACCTGACATCGTGACTGAGTCGTGTGACCACGAAAACCACGATCTTTAACGGTATGACGGTCAAATTATCAAATTATTAAATATTTCATTTTAATAAAATATTAAATGTACATACAGGTTAATCGGAAACCAACTCTTTGTTCTTGCATTACCTTATTGTTGTGCTTTTGAAGTGAGTTCTCAGCCCACTTTACTGACGTTTCTTCGGGTGAAAGAAAACGTGTATTCAAACTCATTTTCATTGATGAGTATTACTATAATATACTTGTTTACTAGTTTTATAGCACTTAAGTCCTCATACTCAAACGTTAATGTACGTATTATAGTGAGGTAATTCTGAGTAGATCTACTGGGTTTGACAAAACCCCACCCTGCTTAGTCATTCAACCTATCAATATGTCAAACGAGTATTTAACTAACCTAATTTCTGTTGTTGTGACCTGGTATTCACAGCCGTGGACTTCATTTACATTGTTAGCTTCAGTTGCAAACTTCATATATTTAGTAACTGTTAAGTGACTAGCTATCTCTTATTGACTTTTTTACTGTATCTGCTATATTATGTTCTGTTTATCAAAACCTCTGATCTCACCAACTTTATGTTAACACTTTAGCATGATTCTTTCAGGTTCTTAAGGCGTGCATAATAGGATCGTATTATATACATTCATGGTGGTCGGCAACTAAATACATTTACCTTTGCTATCAACTCATATATATTTGGTTTTGCACGTATTTACACCACTTGAATTATAAACTTGAACGCTCAGCATTTATTTATGTTTCTTATTAACTCCGATTTGGGAAACTTTAATGTTAATGAGTAATTATATTTGATAAAATGTTGTGTCGTTTGGTGTAACTAATGGCTGAAATCCTGGGATATCATGTGCCTAACAGTAATACCCCGTTGTGGAAATTATGGGTGTGACATACCTAGGTACGTACATACGTAGGTACATAGTTACGTAGGTACGTACGTACGTAGGTACGTACGTACGTAGGTACGTACGTCCGTACGTATGTACGTAGTACGATGTAAGTACGTATGTACGTACGTAGTATGTATGTATGTATGAAATGAAAAAGAATAGAAAGCAAAGAACAAGAAAATTATTCTATAACAAAGGAGAAAAAAGATACCAAAGAAGGCATATGGGAATAAAAGATGCTAACGAGCACATAAATAAAAGATATGTCAAATACATACATACTATAGGTAAATATTTTTGCTGTTGAGATTATGGTTCTGACATAGTAGAGAAAATCAAAAGATGGGACTTATAAGTCCTAATTGGCATATAAGTTATAAACATCTGGCGATTGCAAAACTTAAGTTCAACTCATAGTTAATAAGTTCTAAAACTTGTTAATATTCTATTTCAAAAACATTGTCAGGCTGTTACTAAAATATATACTAAGAAAATCAATAATCATGATATAACTGATCACATGTGAAAATTTGAGTAAAATTGAGTTGAATCGAAATCTCAAAAAAAAATTTAAGTTGGATAAGAACTCTACGTGATTTTTAATTATGGGATCCATTAATTTCATATAAAGTATAAAACATGATAAAAAGTACAACATATTCTCTTAGTAAAGATTAAGGGCTGAGTTTGACTTGAACAAATATATTGACAATCAAATTAACAAGTATTATTCTAAGTATAATGGGAAGATGTTAATCATCATTTCAGAGAAATATGATCCTATCATTGAAAATTCACAAAAAAATTTAAGTTATGATTAGAAGAAGTTGTTTTTAGATTTTAAGTTTGGAATATGTTAGGACCGTGTACGTACGGGAGTACTAACTGATTCTTCGTTATACCGGATCAAATAGTGCGGAATCCTATTTGATTGGCGATCCAATCAGGGAGAACGAAATCAAGATCACTCCTAACGATTAGAAAATGTTAAGAATGGAATAGGAATGATCTGGGACGTTCTATGAACTTGGAATGGACGATCTGGACGTTCTGCGTCGACTAGGGTTTCAAGTATTCGAAGTGTTCTGTTTTCCACGAATTAAGTGGTATTTATAGGTTACAGCTATCAGTCGTACGACTGAGTCAGGCGACTGGCTCAGTCATGCGACTGAGTCATACGATTGGTTCATTCGGACGACTGAGTCAGTCTTATGACTCAATCGTACGATTGACTCAGTCTCCTGATTCAATCGTGTGACTGGTCCATTCGCATAGTCCAGTCGTGCGACTGAATCAGATAACTTAGTTAAACATATTCATGAACCTTTAATGGTTTAGAACTATGTCTAACAACTGTAAACCTATATAACATTGTCATATATGTGTGTAACAATAAACAATATAGATAGATATAACATTAAACAACCAATAACATATATAGAAGAGATTCTCTTATATTGATTAAACATTACATATGTGTTACAAGAAGAAGTTCTATTACATTAAGTTCACTAGACTAGAACTGGGGACATGTGTACCAAAAACTCCCCCTTGGACCTAGTTCTATCTAGACTTTGACTTCTTTCTTGAACTCTTCAAATCTCTTCAGTCTCTCCTCTTTAGAAACCCCAGCATGGATATTAAGTGCGAAGCATAGACGTATGATATGCTAAAACTGTAGTGCTTGCACTATATCCTGCGTGTCAAAAAACAGTGGCCACTTGTACAACGTATAAACATCGGATGCTGACAAGTTTATTAGCCACATAGGGTCAAACACCCTTATTGTGTCCATCGACCCGTCCTTCTCCAAAACAATGACTGCCTCTCCTGAGCGCCAGTCATAGTACCACCACTTAAAGTGTGGGGTAAAGTCCTATGGCATCTCCCTCAGTGGAATTTGGGACATTGTGCGCGGAGGTCGCCACTTCAGGACTATCTTCGGTTGACCAGTAATGGGACTCACTTCAGACCTTCTGATGTAACGTGTGGCCTGCTGTGGTCTGAAGTTGACCCATCTAGTCCGTACTCCCTTTTCAGGGCAGCCTCAAACCAGCCTGACATTTCTTCGGATCAGCATATAATAGCTTCAGGCGCGCAGCTGGTTGAGCTCAAAACCAGGGAGAGTCTTCAGATCGTGAGGGAATCTGAAGTACTCTATTCCCCTCTCTCTCTTCACAGCATAAACCCCAAGATCCTCAAAGTGAGCCCATGCTAGAATCTTCCCTGACACCTTCATGTTTTTCTTGACTTTGTAGAGTTTGATATAGGTACTCTGTGTCGCTGTAGCACGTTGGGCTCGGACCTCGGCGAAGCAAGCCGCCCATTCAGCCTTTCGAATATCGACTTGGCGTTCGAGGCTTGGGCTTGACTTGTTGAGGCTTCTGCTCCTTTCTCCTTATCGCTGAGTTTATCCAGAATGTCACTGTCAAGGTTGTTACCAAATCTGGAAACACGTTTCCCTCTTGATCAGTGTATTCTGGATAGTGCTGATCTGTGATGTCTTCAATTTCGATTTCTTCAACATCGTTGAGCTCGTCATCATCAGCATCATCAAAAATTGGAGCATCCTTAACATTTCGTCTGGATTCAGACGAATATCTCAGCAAGCTGCTCATCAGTAAGGTCGTGAATAATTTCTCCTTCTTTAGGAGTATAACTCACTGACCTTCTGACGATCCCTGCAAATCAAGAATCATAGTGAGTTGAGTCTTGACCTGTTGGAGGGGAGCAACATCATGCTCATCTTGCTGAAATCCCTTATCTGTTTAAGATCAACATGTAGAGTAGCAAACATTAGTATAAACTCAAGTTAATTAAACATTAATCATTAAATATTTACAAGAGTTTCATACAAGTCAAAATATGAATCAAGTACAAAAGCTTTAGAAATAAAATATCTAATCAGTACTTTTGTCTTGGATCATTACTGGATCTCCAGCAGAAGGGGAGGGAGGTGGTGTAGTAGTTGATGCTCCCTGGTCTTGTCTTTTCTTGGTTCGTTGCTCATGACCAGAGGCAGAGGTAGATGCATCAGCGTCCCCTTCATCATCATCATCATCTTTATCTTCATCATCACCTTCCTCATCATCATCATCACTATCATCATCTTCATCATCCTCCTCATCATCATCACCTTCACCTTCTCCTATCTTGAGGGGCTCGCTCTGAGTGCTTTCATCTTTAGCAATAGAGTCTTGTGAACTGCCTCCAGCTTCCCCATCTTCTCATCAGTCTCAGCCTCGTGTTAAAGCAAGCCTGTGATCTGATCAGTCTGTGCAGTGATCAACTGGGCTTGTGAAGATGTCAACTCCCTCAGTCTCTCAATCTCAGCTGTTTGTGTAGAACTTTGCTCTTGCAGCTGTAGAATCTGAGCAGACTTGGCCTTGTCGGAGGCTAGCAACTGGAGCACCATGCTCTTCAGTGCAGCAAGTTGCTCAACCACAGAGACAGGTGGAATGAATGAGCTAGAGGGTGCAGATGAGGGTTGTGTTTGGTGAGTGGTGGTGGTTGTGGTGGCTGTGGTGAATATGGGAGGCGGTGGGAATGAAGTATTAGGTGGTACAGTGGTAGTGGTGGTGGGAGTGTGAGATGTAGGGATAGTGGTGGTGGTTTGAGGTCCTTGGGATAGAGTGGATGAGGTGGCTGTGGTAGTAGGTGGTGTAGAGGAAGTGGATGTGGTGGTGGTAGTGAGCAGATTAAGCCTTTGGCGTTTCGGCTTCAGCCCATGAGGCCGAGCCATATGTTTCCTCCGCGTCCCTCTTGACAGGAGGCCTCCCCTCGGTTGCCGGGAGAGGCTGGGGTGTAAGATGGATCAGCTGAAGAGCTCCCAGACTCTCCTGGCCGTCCACCAACCGCTCGTATTCCCTGCTCAGTGGCCACTACCCGACTGCCCACATTCCGGGTAAGTGGCACATCATCAGAATCCTCCTCTTCTTGCACATCAAAATCAGGATGAATTGGAGCTGGTTCTGGTCCTCCCTGACCAACTCCCCCTTGATCAGTACCATCATCGTCGTCGTCGGAGTCATCAGCGGGAAAAGCAATCGGCTCGACATCCGAGTCACTATCATCGTGATCCCACTTTCTCCTAGCTGGCGCCACGTAATCCTCACGGGCCAAATGCCCAAACAAACTCCTCACCGGGGGCTTGACCTGCTTGTCCCGGTATACTTTCATCCTTCCCAATGTAGTGTCGTCCATGATCTCCATGACGACAGCATCATCTTTAGCTTTTGGGAGCTGGGGGAGCTTCTGGTCTATAATCATTTGCAGGAAGCGAGGATACATGCAGAAGCTTTCCTTCCCCTTGGTTTAGATGTTTTCCACCAAATAGGTAAAAATCATCCGTGAAAAGCTGAATGGGAGGTTCAGCACCAGTGCAACATATGCACTCTGCATCTGCTCAGAAAGCTCATCAAAGCCTCCCTTCCTCGAGGCAATGCAACGTAGAAGCACATGGGCCAAATACTTGAATTGGGGGCACAAGTTGCTTTTGTTAAGCATCCCCGAGTTGATGTCCCCCGAGTATTTTGCCCTCATAAAACAACCTCGGACAGTAAGGAAATGCAATCTAATTGGGTGTTCTGCATCGTCCCCAAGCTCCAATACCGTCCGTATATCCTCCTCAGATAGCTCGATATCTTGTCCAAAGATAGAGCTTCTAATAGTATATGGCTCCCTGGATCAGTCGACCACAGCATGTTCCCAAAACGCCTGCTGTATCGACCTGTATGGTGTACACTGTGTAGAGATCGCTCGGAATATCCTTGATCTTCTCAAAAATGTGATAATGCCCGAAAACTCGGCGGCATTCCTGGAGGTCAAGTCCACATGAGCACAAATGTTGTGCTTCGTGCTCATAATCCATCGACTTGCCATCTGTCACACAATGTAAGCAACGTTAGTGCATTAAGAAGATAGCAAATTTAAAGTTAATGAGCTTTACACCTTGGTTAAGTCGGGCGACTGAGCTATCGAATGAACATAGTCGTGCGACTGAGTAGAACGACTGAGCTTTATATGAGTAATTGATTCATACGGGAGACTAAGTCAAGCGAATGAACCTAGTCGTGCGATTGAATCATTCGTCCATCTCAGTCGGGCGACTGAGACTAGTCGTCTTCTTAGTCGGGCAATTGGAGTTCATCAGTGTGTCCAGTCGCCTACTCGACGGTTTGTCAATTCAAATTTGTATTTTGAGCCACACTTGATATTAAACGTCGAAATTTGGCTCATTAGACTCAGAAATGACCGATTAAGCATATTTTAACTTTTGTTTGAACGTTTAGATCAGTTTTGATTGTCTATTTGGTCATTAAACTTTTGGTTACTGTTGGGTCAGAATTCACGTGATTCTCGAAGTCATTTAACAGTTTCAACGATGAAACACCACGAAGATTACCTGTTTAACCACAAATGAGTGTTAGAACACACCAATAGGAGATAAAAATGAATCAAAAGAAATTTGGACAGCGGTTCTTTAGGTCGTGCGAATAAAGGGGGCGATTTAGGTGAATGAACGACTGATGATGATTCGGCCTGTATTTATACTAGGGCAAATCCCAGTCGGGCGACTGAGCCTAGTCACTTGGTCAGTCGGGCGACTGAGCCTAGTCGCATTGGTCAGTCGGGCGACTGAGCCTAGTCGCATTGTTCAGTCGGGCGACTGAGTCTCAGTCGTGTGATTAACCCAATCGTTCATCTCCAATCGGGCGATTGAAGTTCATCCAAATGACTGTTACAGTCGGTCACCTTCAATCGTTCGATTGGATTCATTCGCACTGCCCATTCGTACAATTTGACTCATACTTGTGTTCCAATCGGACGACTGGACCATACTTATGGTTCAATCGTGCGACTGGGTCATCCTTATCATCTTTTGACCATGTTACCATAACGACATTTAGTTCCATGTAATAGTAGATAAAACGTTATGAACAAGTTGAACATCTCAGACATGACCAATTTAATAAAACAGTTTGATCACCTCAGACGTGATCCATTTATCCATCTGATCATCTCAGACATGACCCATTTATCCACCTGATCATCTCAGACATGACCCATTTATCCACCTGATCATCTCAGACATGATCCATTTAACCTTTCAGAAACAATTTGTTTAAGTAAACGTTAAGCACATTTGGTGACGTTTAGTGGATAACAATACACACAGTCCGACATTGACACATTATTCTAAAAAATTGAAAAATCTTAAAACTACGAATAGAATTAACATGTTTTTGTGATTTTGTTAGGGCAGGTTTGTATAGCCTATTAGCATTGTCATTATATCAGGAACAGACTCATTGGAATCAGACATGCATATACACCATTACTTGGAACCTTTGACTAGTATTTAACTTTACACACTTGCATATCACAGCTTTCTCACTTATCTAAGACTTCTAAGATCTATCGGGGAATCATGCTTGATATGATAAATAATGTACTTTGATTATCAACTTCAGTCAGTGCATACACGACGATTGTCAGTATATTTGTCCACTTAAATCCATACACAGACTTTTGACAGGCATTGGTAAAAAATTAAATTATATTATTTCAACCAACATTTGTGAATCCCAAGCTTATATGGTAATCAGTATTCCTTAGAGGAATTTCGAGCGGTCTATAGGTATTTTGACAAGAAGAAACTATTCTTAGAGCTTTCAAAGAGAAGCCAAACCTCAGGTCAGTGCCATCGCACAGCAGAGAGGCGGCAAACAACAATGAATTCTCGAATATGTAGGTTATGCTTATCCTCAGGTCAGTGCCATCGCACAGCAGAGAGGCACACAACCTATCTCCTTGTTAGAGCATTTCTTATTTTTCTTTTTCACATAACGCACCAATAACATTTTGTTATCAGTATGATTGCGCTTGTATTCATTTTTTTCTTTTGCTCTTTTTGCAGTCACACGCTCTCCTTTGGTGGCATTTATTTGCTCGTTATCCCTTATCGGAAATAACTGATTGTGTTAACCAGTGATAAGATGGGAACCCACAGTTGATTGAACCGTTTATTTAGATTAAGTTTACCAATGACGTCTACTCGTCTATTGTGTTGAATCTACCGACACAACGTATAGTGAACTAGCACCTCCCTAGATCAACTTTCTCCGTGTACTTACAATACCAACCAAGAGTACTATCATCTTCCATTTTGTTAGACTTAGACTTCTCGGATTTATAATTTTTCTGTGATTTAATTAACTTTACAGAACCGAAAATCCTCTTGGTGTTCCAAGTAACTCGATGCCTGTGTACTATCACTTTCCATAATTTATCGAGTCACATTTCCAGTTTAGATGTCTATGCCTTTTCAGCTTTACTTACCTTCCCTTTTTTTTTAAGTAATGAATACTGAAATAAATCTCCCCCTAAAATACTAAAACAGAAAATCTTTTTGTGTTTTCCACAGTCACATCACTTTTCTTTTTAACGCTGTTGACCTCTAGCAGATAGAAAAATCTAGGTAGCGCGCTGAAAATCCGTGTTAATTTTAATCATATCAATCAATTGTTTTTCATAGCAATCGCGTATGAAGTGATATTTAATGCCGATGTGTTTGGTTTTTGGATGTTGAACAGGATTTTTAGTAACAGCTATGGCAGCAGAATTATCAACATAAATAGGGTGTTAGAAAATTGCAAACCGTAGTCACGCATTTGCTGTTGGATCCAGATAATCTGAGAGCAGCAACTTGCAGCAGCAAAATATTCAGCTTCACAGGTTGATAAAGCAACCGAGGTCTGCTTTTTGCATTGCCACGTGACTAATCGCCTTCCAAAGAACTGACACCCTGCTGATGTAGACTTGACGTTCATCTTGCAGCCACCATAGTCTGAATCGCTGTATGCAGTAAGCTCAAAGTCATCATCATGAGGATACCACAACCCCAGTGTTGGAGTACCCTTCAGATAACGTAAAATCCTTTTCACCCCAATCAGGTGATTCACTTTTGGCTTCGCTTGATATCTAGAACATAAACATGTTGCATACATAATATCTGGATACGAGGCAGTGAGGTACATAAGAGATCCGATCATCCCACGATACATAGTGGCATCCACCAAATCCCCATTCTCATCAGGAGCCATATCATGATTTGTGGCGAGAGGGGTACCGGGTGTAGAAACATTCTCCATATCAAACCGACTCAGAATATCGCTAACATACTTGGTCTGATGTTGGAAAATACTGGTTGGTGTTTGATCCACCTGTAATCCTAGGAAGAACTTCATTTCTCCCATGGCACTCATTTCGAACTCTGCCTTCATCACAGATTCGAACTCTTTGCACAATGCTTCATTTCTAGACCCAAAGATGATGTCATCCATGTAGATCTGTACCATAAGCAAATCACCATCCTTTTCCTTGATGAATAGTGTACAGTCAATTACACCCCTGCGAAAAACTGTGTTTCAACAGATGGGTGGAGAGCTTCTCATACCAAGCGCGAGGAGCTTGATGTAGCCCATACAGAGCCTTATCTAGCTTGTAGACTCTGTCCCGATGATACGGATCCTCAAATCCTTCGGGTTGACTGACATAGACCTCTTCACGGATTTCCCCATGAAGGAATGCACTCTTCACATCCAACTGATAGACTTTTATCTTCATAAACGATGCATAGGCAAGGAAGATCCGAATTGCTTCCATTCTTGCCACTGGTGCAAACACTTCATTGTAGTCGATCCCTCGACTTGTCTAAATCCCTGAACAACCAAGTGTGCCTTGTTTCTGATAACAACACCTTGGTCATCCTTTTTGCACTTTAGTACCCATTTGGTACCAATCACTTTAACTCCTTTTGGCCTGTCAATGAGGGTCCAGACTCCAAGTTTCTTGAACTGGAGTAGCTCTTCTTGCATAGCATTGACCCAGGCCTCATCTTTTAGGGCGTCACTGATGTATTTCAGCTCATTCTTACAATTTCATTCGCTGCATCAAACATCTCTTCCAAGTCAGCAGTATCAACATCAGCTGAGCTCTCCCCCTCACTCGCTGAGTCTTCGTTCAAGTCTTCCACAGAAGCTATGTTTGCTTCACCATCAGATAAGAACCGAAAGGACCAGTCCTGTCCTTCATCTCCTTGTGCTACCATAGCTTTAGAATCATTTCCTGTGGATGCTGGCTTCTTGTCTTTATCTTGCCTATTGAACGAGGAGAATGGATTCCCGTTCCCAGTCTTTTTAGGCTTCACGCATTCTCTTTTGAAATGACCCTTTTCTCCACAGTTGAAGCACGTGAATTTAGACTTGTCAAAACCAAAGGTCGTATCTTTAGTAGCCACGAGATTCTGCCCTGTTTTCTTCACAAACTTCTTTGCTCTCTGGACAGCACTTGCAAGAGCCCACATGATATCCATCCTTTCAAGCTCGTTTTCATCTACTTGCTCGTAGTCTTCATCGGCAAGGTGGCAATTTCCAATCTTACCCGCCACCAGACCATCATAAGAGTGCATAACTGTAGCGAGTAGATCCATGTGCTCTTTAGCAACCTCCACTGTTCCCTTTCCCAAATTTTCTGTCATCAACTTAGCAGATTGATTAACAATTGGACTTTGTAGAATTCCAGATGCACCATGAGACTCATTTGTAGATGATGAGCCTTGATCAGTAGATGACGATGCAGTGGAGACAAAGGCTGTTTGCAGAGGAGCTCAAGAAGACTTTGCAGCAGGAGTGGAAGTAGGAGTTACATTGTAGAGTGATGGGTCTTGAGTATGCGCTGCTCTTTTCGTCCTGTATTGGTGACGCACTTCTTCCTCTCTCAGTTTTAGAATAAAGTCATTAATATCCAAGGTCTCTAAAACTGAGTTGTGTCGCATAGTGGAAATGAATGAATGCCACTTTTCAGGTAGACCATCTGCCAAGCTTGAAACTTTGTCTTCCATTGACATCTTTACCCCATGAGTGTGAAGTTCACTCATCAAGTGATAGAAGCGATCGATAATTTCATCCAAGCTCTCATTCCCAATTGCAGAGAAGTTGTCAAACTCCTTCTTCAACGCTTTACCCTTTAGGGACTTTAGAGTAGAATTCCCATCATACGGCTTCTCAAGAGCTTTCATCAACTTTTTACTTTGCTTGTGCTCTGAGTATTGGTGAAAAATGGCCTTGGGAATGGACTGGGTCAAAAGAGCATATGCCTTCTTTTCGGCATTGTAGGCAACCTTCTGTGTATCAGTAAGTCCACTTAAAGTCAAAGGAACACCATCAGCTCCCACGGGCATGTTATAACCAGTCTCAATAGAGTTCCATAAGTTTGGGTCCACTCCATTTAGATGAATCTCAAAACGTTGTCTCCATTGTGGAAATTCATCTATAGCCAATAGCTTAGGTGGCTTGTTATGGTTCCCTATCTCATTTTCTAGTAAAAGCAGGTTCTGTATCCTTGAGTCCTTTCCAGCTGACATTGCAAAGTTTTCTAGGTCCATTATGTTATAACTTTAACTTGTGAATGAAACTGCTAATGCGATTGGGGAGTGCGACTGGAATGCGACCGACACTAGCTGTATGTGATTGCACTCAAACGTACGATTGAACAGACGACTGAGAGACTTAGGCGACTGAACAGACCGAACGACTCAACTGGGCGACTGAACTGGGCGATTGACTCAATCGAACGATTGGACGAAACGACTGACTCAATCGGTCGAATGAATGGGAGACTGGACTTCAGTCGTACGATTGAGCTAATCGTGCGACTGAGACTGCAGAAATCGAGATTTTTCACACTTTTGACCTAAAACGTGTTTTGTGACACCCTAGACGGCTGTAAGTCGAAAAAACACTGATTTTGCAGAACATGCACACGTAAAGACTAGGTTTTGAGCAGAAAGATTGGATCTTTTAGCGAAAAACGTGGACTTTAACACAAACTTGATTAAATCAAACGAAGAATCAAGAGCCAAAGCTCTGATACCACTTGTTAGGACCGTGTACGTACGGAGTACTAACTGATTCTTCGTTATACCGGATCAAATAGTGCGTAATCCTATTTGATTGGCGATCCAATCAGGGAGAACGAAATCAAGATCACTCCTAACGATTAGAAAACGTTAAGAATGGAATAGGAATGATCTGGGACGTTCTATGAACTTGGAATGGACGATCTGGACATTCTGGGTCGACTAGGGTTTCAAGTATTCGAAGTATCTTGTTTTTCCATGAATTAAGTGGTATTTATAGGTTACAGCTATCAGTCGTACGACTGAGTCAGGCGACTGGCTCAGTCATGCGACTGAGTCATACGATTGGTTCATTCGGACGACTAAGTCAGTCTTATGACTCAATCGTACGATTGACTCAGTCTCCTGATTCAATCGTGTGACTGGTCCATTCGCATAGTCCAGTCGTGCGACTGAATCAGATAACTTAGTTAAACACATTCATGAACCTTTAATGGTTTAGAACTATGTCTAACAACTGTAAACCTATATAACATTGTCATATATGTGTGTAACAATAAACAATAGAGATAGATATAACATTAAACAACCAATACACATATATAGAAGAGATTCTCATTATATTGATTAAACATTACATATGTGTTACAAGAAGAAGTTCTATTACATTTAAGTTCACTAGACTAGAACTGGGGACATGTGTACCAACAAATATCACAAAATTACAAAAAGATTTTATCTTTTTATTGATTGCTTTACAATAAAATGTTTTTCATGAAAATAAAGGTTTCTTGTTAAATCCATTACTTGGTTGAACACTAAAAGTCATAATCATAAAATAAAATTAAAATACAAATTCAAAGTTCAAAAGTTTTATTAAAACTTATCGCACGTGAGAAATTCAATCACATGAAGCTTTGACTTCTTATGTGATAAGTCAAAGCCTTTAAAAAAATAGTGATGCGACATGTCTCCTATTCGTATCGTAATTCTACTCAATTTTTGTCTGAAAATTCTTCTAAGTGTTGCTTTCTTTCACTTGATAAACTTGTTCATTGTGATTGTTTATTGATTACTAGACACTAACAAAGGTATAATGGAGATTAAGAGATGGATCTGAATGGATTTAAACCTGAACCGAATCTTCAAACCCAGATAAACATAATGTCTAATGAAATTGACCATGGTTGACCTTTTAAACTTTAAATTGACATCTATACTACAACTTTTAATGGTTAAATTGAGTTAAAATGATGTTAATTTAAAAATGGTTTTGGCGTTATCGCATGTGAAAAGAAACTGAAAAGATGAACAAACGTGATAACTCTATTATTCGCATGAACTAATCGCATAAGCTGCTTTCACTGACTGCCCAAATAGTTGAATTTCTAGTCAAATTTATTCCATGCAATAAGTTACTTTCCACGCGACAAGTTTCATTTAATTCCGGACTAGTCGTATGTGAATTGTTCAACTTTTCTCGTGACTATTTGATTTTTGTCATAAATTCAAATTTTTCTAAGTCTAATTTTAATGAAACTTGTAATTGATTAAATGTTTACTCTGATTGAAGATGGCTAGATCAATGGTTTTTAATAAGAACCATAATGTCATAGCTTATCTTAGAGATGTGCTAAAAGACAAATCTTATTTCGTTATCTTATCGAAGGGCTTAAGACATCTCGGATTCGTTATACCATTAAAGCTAATCCAAATATTTACACTGACATTATTGATGAGCTTTGTATATCGGCTGCTAATGAGAGAGATGCTCAAGGAGAGCAATGTATTGCTGCTATAATCAAAGGGAAAAGGGTTGTGATCACAGCTGAGATTCAATAGTGTATTATTGCTGAAGATCAACCTAACACGCCAGTCAAGATTGATGATGCTATAGCCAAAATATATTCAAAGGATGGATATGATCGTAGATATCCATATTTAGAGAAAAATCATCTACCACCTTTCTAGAAGTTTCTATTTCATGTGGTAGTACATTGTCTTAACAATCTGAAGGCTGGTGTTTATAGCCTAAGTGCTATTTCTTGGATCCCTAATGGTTTCTCCTTTTGATGACATACCTTATAGCATATACAAGGCTTCTTTACATAGTTAAAAAAGAATGTGATAGCATCTGCTAGGAAGAAGCTTATCATGTATCCAAGGTTTATTCACTTGATAGTCAATGCTGCTTATCTTGAGTGAGCTATTCCTGATTCTGCTACATATTCAATCATGATTGTGAGGAAAGAAATATTCACATACATGGCTGGTACAAGGGGAAATGCTTGGAAGGGAAACCATTTTTCCAAACTTGGAAGGTTTAATGACGATTTCCTACATGCTAGACAGCAAACACAACAACAAATCAGTAAAGAACCACCTTTGTCTAATCATATTGGTTCATCTTCTAGAACTCCGGATGATGCTCCAGGCCGTTCATCGTGTCAAAGGGAGATGATATCCAATGATGAGATAGATTGTTGGTTTGATAATAGTTCAAATGATACAACAAGTGAGATGATATCTAATGATGAGATAGTTTGTTGGTTTGATAATAGTTCAAATGATACAACAAGTTAAGAGATTAGTAGAGTTTCATTTATGCTTGAGGAAAGACGTGGAGTGCCGGTTACACCGAATAAATGCACTACTGATAATGCTGATATGAATTTTGTACCTAAAGACTCACCAGCAACAAAGAAGAGAGAGTAATCTACGGCACGAAAGAAAGTTATTCATGATACAAGTATACATGGTAGGGGTAGAGGACGAGGAGTTGTGATTAGGAGACGTCAAACCCCAATGACCATTGCTTCACCTGATAGAGATATTATAGTGTCTGAGCCGCCAGTGTGTGACACCCAACATAAATCCTAGATTAGCAGTGGTCAGGAGAGATTACTAGTTCATAAGTAATGTCTGGCCTCTAATATCACCGACACGTTTTAGGCGTATTGGGTATAGATGAGAGGAGAATTCAACAGTTCAGCATGCACAGGTAGCATCAATTCTAGGGATACGTGACTTCCAGGGATGTTTTCACTCGAGCAACCGAAAGCAAATCCAAGAGCTACTCATTGGAAAAACATATAATATTGATGGTATGAAGGGTCAGATGTTAAAGAATGGTATCAAAGCCACTCCTGTGTTATTCAAAATGGTCGGACAAACCTCATCGAGGATGGTGAGTTCTCGGGCTTATCAAGGATGAAGAGTCCAAAAGAGGGAGACTGTGACACCATATATAAATCTCATATCAGCCATGGACAGTAAAGATTCCTGGTTCATAAGTAATGTCTTGTCTTTAATATCACCAACACGTTTTATGCGTATTGGCTGTGGATGAGAGGAGAATATTATAGTTAAGCGTGCTCAGGTGGAATCAATGAAGGGATGGCTAACCTTTGTAGGAAGTTTCACTCGGGCAATCAAAAGCAAATTCGTGAGTTCATCGTGGGCGAAGTGGACAATATTAGTGGTATGGGGGGCCGAGTGTTAAAAAATGGTATCAGATCCACTCCTGTGCTATTTAGGATAATGGGACGAACCTCGCCGAGGATGGTTAGTTCTCGGGCTAATCGAGAAAGATGAGTCCAAGGGGGAGGGGTGATTACAGTAGAGATGTTGGGTTTATAAGTAATGTCTAGCCTCTAATATCACGAATGCATTTTAGGCGTATTGGCTGTGGATGAGAGGAGAACTCCACAATTAAGCATGCTCAAATGGTAGCAATGCAGGGATGGGTGACCTCCTTGTGAAGTTTTCACACGTGCAAGGAAAAGCAAATCCGTGAGCTCCTCGTGAGTAAAGCGGACAATATTGGTGGTATGAGGGGCTGGGTGTTACACAGTAACTATTAGTGAAGTTGTTTATCAAGAGATTCCTTTGACTGTTACATAAACAACTATTGTAACGGAAACATCTATGCCCATAACAGATGATATTCAGAGTACACCTCCTAGAGGTCAAGGCAATGTTGATACTATTAGTATGGATGATTTGATCAACACTCCTTCATAGCGTAGACATATGGCTAGAACATCCTTGAGTTCACCAACACCAACTACTCTAGAACAGAGAGTTCAAGTTTTAAAGAGGGTGAGATGTTAGAAAAAACATAATAGATCAATGATTTACACTAGTAAGGAACCCGCGCGATGCGGCGGCGGCGACGACATCGACATATTTCACAATGCGATATTTGTTTTCTGAATACATGTGTGGCTTCTATTGTATAGTCTATTTATGTCATGAGCATCACAAAACTCAATTAAATAATAGGTCTGGTCGCATGTACGCAAAAATAAACAGAAACAAAAGGGATCAAACGGGACAGAAGTGTAGGTTGTCAAGTTAGTTGTTGACAGTTGAAAGCATCCCTCCGATGGAGGTGGGAATGACCACTTCCCAACCTGGGCCTTTTAGGGGAAGCGTGCTCGTCAAAAAGTTTGGTTTCTCATCTACCTTTGCAGGTCCAGCGATCAGATCACTTCGATCCAACACCTTTTCAAGATACTCGTCGCTTATATCAGTCTGTATCATTTTGTCTTCGGGGTCATCGTCATCTCCCAAAGAGCCAATATATCCTCTTCCTGAAAATATTAAATTCTAGTAAATAAAAAAACATGCTTGATAAATGTAGAGATGTGAATGAGACAAGCAGCTTGTGAGTTACTTGATATCAGCTCACTAAAAGCTAGAATCAAGTTCAAGCCTATAATAAACAAGCACAAGCCTTCACACACCAAGTTTTATTAAGGGCAGGGGGCAACTATTTGTAAGGCATAATAATTATTTTTAGACAGTAAATATATAATTACATATAAAGACTACTGTTATTATATAAAATTTTGATGCAAACCGCTGAATAATATATGTTGTGTTAAATATAAATAATTATAATTATATAAATATAATTAATATGCACAATTAAAATACTCAATTGTTGATTGGACCCAGCTTGTTTACACCCTAAATAATGGATGCTGTGTAAAAAACAGAAATATACCTCTAAAACTTCATTGCTTAACAGCTCCTTTAATAAACTTTTCTAAATAACAAACAGCTAGATGAACTTCCTTAATAAATGATAGTTTCATTAGGGCTTCAATTTTGTGTTCATACACCCACACAAGTTTCAATTGCATTCAATCTCCTACCAACACGGCTACAATGGCAGCCCTAACAAACTTGGCAGAAATAAATAGATATAACAATTGTCAAAAACTAAAATTACCATGCTTTAGAAGCCAAAAGAAAGATAAACTACATACTTGAAGGTTGAAAACAGTGAAAGGCAAAAGGATAAATGGTGATATTATATTAGACATAACAAGTACTGATAAATTTGGATATTTCCATACATTCTCATGCAGAAGAATAATATCTTTCTCTCAAGCAACTCTTGAAGATCAAATAAGTCCAATAAAAATGAGTATTAACCATCACTTCTCTATTCAAAGGCATCATCATCATCGTCTGGAAGGGGCTGGTTTGCAGCTTGTTGAAGCTCAGCTTCATGCCTACAAAACACACAATCATACATCATAGATACATACTACTGATACATTGCGCAGCTTAAGCAGTAGTAGAAGTGACCCTAAAAGGGTTAAGCTAGAACGAAGAAAAACTTACTGTTGTTGAGCAGCCATATCAATTTGGACTTCTGGTGGAGCAAGTGCAGGAGACTCCACAAAGTGTAAGTTTGCATCACTAATCACCCATAAAAATATTAGATCAAAATCCCGTAAGTTGACATATAACTAGAAGTTTAAAGTTTAGTGGCTACCCAGCAAGTTTCCTGGCGAGGTAAAGGAAAGGCTTCTCGAAGTTGTAGTTACTCTTGGCTGATATTTCAAAGTACTGCAAGTTTTTCTTCCTGTGGAAAGTAACTTGCTTTGCTTTCACTTGACGGTTCTTAACATCAACCTTGTTTCCACACAGTATAATTGGGATGTTCTCGCATACCCTATCAAGAATTAGGCAATTGTTAAATGCCTAAAATACTCTTTAACAATAAGACCCAGAACAACATAAAATTGCATACCAAAAACAAAAAGATTGACAATTAGGTTATCTAAGTCTATATCTTGCATAAATATTGCGAGAATTAATCAAACAAACAAAATCTTTGAACACAAACCTGCAAAGATCACGATGCCAGGTGGGAACATTCTTGTAGGTCAATCAGGCAGTTACATCAAACATTATGATGGCACATTGACCGTGAATGCTGCAAACGGTTTAGATGAATAATTATTTGAAAAAAAGGTATGGAAGAGATATTGAGTACACTAATAAGAACTCAGAATTAGCTATAAATAGCATTCAGTCTAACATTCAAACAAGAAGTACTTACTAATATCCATCTCTAAGACCACCGAATTTCTCTTGCCCGGCTGTGTCCCAGCAGTAAAACTAAATCTTGCCACAGTTAGTGAAGAAATCCAAGGGATGGACCTCCACACCAATTGTTGCTGACCATGATGATAAATATTATTATCAATATCAAACATTCATGTAGATACCAAACAAAATAATGTTACATAAACTCAACAAAGTAACAATCTTTTAAAAAATCTTACTTTCATATTTCTTCTCAAATTCTCCAGTCAAATGCCTCTTCACAAATGTAGTTTTCCCTGCAAAATCAGAACATGAAAAACGGTTAAAAACTCCCATCTTTAAAACATACCTGGTAGAAAATAAAACTAAAACCTAAGCTATTCTAAGAACCCTAATGCATCATCTGGCACAACCTAACAACTTAATTTAGAAACCCCACTTACAACTTTACATCTTTTAGAAAGGAAAACTATATGGAACTTGTTTTAAACGCTTATATGTTTTTATAAAAGGAGTTTACAGGCCCGTTACAAATCATAAACTTGGATTTGGTCTTTAAGGTCTAGCATAGACAAAAGCCAAGATTTTAGTAAGATCTGAACTAAACCACCCATATATTTATCCATATCAAAGTTAAACCTAACCTTTGGCATATTAAAATTGGGCACAACACATGTAAACAGTAAATGATAGTCTAAACAAGACAAGTCGGTAGATGGGTTGTAATCAAATTATGAAGGCTAAACAGATGTAAACAGGTTGGCATTACATAAATTTTTTTTCTAAAATTTTAAATTGTTATTCTAGTTATAAATGGGTTAAATTAATTAAACATGTCCACCTGAACACTACCCATTAAAACATATCAACCTGAACACTACCCATTAAAACATATCAACCCGAACACTACCCGTTTATTAAACGGTTAGATATTACAACACAGAACTTTATTATTTCCATATAACATTTTAAGTCGTATCATTAACCACCACTCCCACAACAATAGCAATTTTCTTAAGCTTATAATGCAAACAAGGTTTAATACTTGTCGATAATCATCACATAAGAAACGTAAACACAATTATGAAACAAGAAAACCACATAAAGCTCAACAAACTCCATCAACAATTCAACATAAACATAAACCCTAAACCTTAAAATCCATACCAAATCAACATAACAATAAACCAAATCAACATAACAATAAACCAAATCAAAAACCAAACACTCATTTTCAAAATCAGAAACTAAAACCACCAAAAACCACAAACTAATCACAACACCAAAAGATCATCATCAGCCACACAATCTCCACAACAACAATATATCACCAAAAGATTCAAACCCAAAATCGCAAGAACAAAACCTAAACCCTTACCAGTTCCACCATCGCCAACAATAACAAGCTTGAAGCTCGGGTAATCAACAGTTTGCTGATTCGGCAGCGCCTAAATCAAAACAACAACAACAATCATAACATTAGAACAACAACAACGCTACAATGAAGCAAAAGACAAGATGAAACAAAATTGAAGATGAAAATAAATCTAACCGATGGTGGATCACCGATTGTTAGTTGTGATTCGATTTCGTCACCGATGGTGCTCTCGAAGAGGAAGAGGCCGGCGAGGATTCAGATTCCGTTTGCACCTTTGAGTTTGATGGATGACATTGTTAAGCAGGTTGATGACGTCGCGGAGATCGGCGATGAAGGTGAGGAGTATTCGGTGTATTGCAAAAGAGGAAGAAGAGGAGTAATGGAGGATTGATACTCCGTCCTGTATGCACGGGTATGTTGATCTTGGTGATTTGCAGAAGAAAAGGAGGTTGCAGACCACCTTCTTTTGTACACTCTTTCTTTTGTACAGCTTTAAGAGTTGTAACTTATGCATCAACAGATGTACATCTCTTAAAATTAAGAGATTTGTGTTAAGAAAAGATTAAGAATCTAGAACATCAGCAAGAGTTTCGATTTAGCTATGTTCAGATCTTAAAGTACAATCTTAGAGAGTTAATATCTAGATTTATATTCACATCAAATCAGCGTAATCAGAGTAGATATATAGAGTATGGAGAGTCAAGTATATAACAGTCTTGTGGAATCCATATAGTATGTTAGATGTTCAAATCCATATACTGTTATTGATGCTCAAACAACAAGACCACTACTGTGATCCCGAACCTAATGTGATATTGACTGAAGTTACTAAAGATCAATCTAGTTCAAGAAATTGGTGAAGTGATAGTTATACCTAGGCATATTATGCAAAGTACTGAGCCTAAAAATGAGGATGAAGGATTAGATAAGGTGGACTATGATTTTAGTGTTGATGAAGTTAGAAATGATGATAATGATGATAATAATAATAATGATGATGATGATAATGAAGATGATGGTGGTGATGATGGTAAGGATGATAAAGGAAAGAAGAAGGATGATGGTGATGATGATTAATAAGGAGACATGGGCTCAACTGCGGGTCCTTTTGGTGATTGAGATTCTAATAGCGTCTCAGGACCAAGTCCTGATGATCTAGAGGATTACGAAGCACTAGATCCAGCCACAGAAGATATGTACAAGAAAGAGTTTTATACATTTCAACAACAAATCTTGGTGGATGATTCTGATGAAGATCTAGGTCTGTTTGATGACTTGGATGAGTCTGTACATTACACTGATGTATTTGGCAATAGTTTGAAGAATCTATTCTCAGATAGTTTATTAGAAGATGGACAGATTGTCATAAACTCTAGTGTTAAGCAGCCAACTTCTTATCCGCATAACATTGCTGGAACAATTATTTTATGTCAAGTCAGAAATATTTTAATGCTTGCTCCTCCACATCCTACTTATATACACACATTGAGACATTCCAAACCATTTACTCGATAAGGAAATTCACAACATGTATTGAGTTGGGCATATGATAGGGAAAAGAAGATATTTATTGTCAAGCGACGAGCTGGAGCTATATACTATTATCAAGATGAGCATGACCTTGATACACTTAGAGTGTCTAATTTATATGCTATAGAATATGTGTCATTTATCAATCAAAGACACTATGAAAAGGAAAAGTGGATAAGGAATGTGATATGGCATCAAAGCAAAACCAACTTATGACTTTAAAACTGTGAAATCTAAAGTCATTAAAGATAAGACACGTATAGGTCGCAACACCAGCGAGCCAATAAAGATCATATGTGTACAAGCATCCCAGATATGCTAGAAAGATTCCAATTCACACCCTTGTACCAATCAATAGTTTATCACAACTTATGAGGTGGGTTTGTCAAATTGATGTTATTTATAGTATTGACAAAGAATATAGTATCATCAATCTAGTGGACTTTCTCAAGTTCGGGAGAGAAGATTTGACGAGGCTTCAATCTTGTACAATTGAAGCTAATGAATCTGCTCATTTTAGTTGCTCAAGTCGGTTCGTTATTTACGAAGGCCCTGAACAACAAGATGTATGTTTATTGTGGCAATTACAAAGTTATGAACGTATATTTTCAAATATTTGATTCACCGAGCTTAGGGGGAGATTGTAGGGATTGAACCTACAGGCTTGGAAAATAAAAACAAGATATTAAATACCATGTTCCCACGTGAGAAGTTTGAACCGCCCGAGAAGAAGTTCTCGTGCGAGACTAGTTTTAGTTTAGTATAAAAAGTTTGCTTTGTTCAGCTTGTTTAGAATCCTTATTTTCTATGAATATTCTTCACTTTATAATAGTTATTATAAAGCAATACTACTAAAAAATATTTGCTTTGTTCTTTGCATGACCATTGAAAGGTATGCACTTACAACACAACAACACAAAGACGAGAGTGTGCAACAACACTTAACAATACAAGTGTATATGAGACAAAACAAGAACAACACAAGTAATTAGTTTTTCAAGGTTGATGTATATTGCTCTATAGTTCCTTACAAGTGTTTCTTGAAGTTCTTCAAATAAGATACAGACCAGAGATACTTATACTACAACCTACAGCCGGCCATACTTTGAAGGCCAGCTGGATACATGATCTAGACAACAAAATTAATGTAGAGTCAAAAAACAGATTGCCTTTTGACTAGTGACTATGACATGCCATAGCTCACATCCTAATGTATTACAAAAAGGATAAAGTACATAAAGTGGAAAGTTACAGACTCAAGACCTCAATTTACAGTTACCAAAAGCATGGACCTTTCACCAACTTATGTAAAGTTGGTGTCTTATCAGAGTTGCAACGGAAAGGATTTCAGCTTTATGTAAAAGGTACATCAGATAAAGCATGTGATTAAAAAGTCTTTGGAAGAAATCTGTCTTCAATAGTTGGCTTCGGAAGACTTTGTCTTTGAAGCTTCGGAAGACTTTATCTTTGAAGCTTCAGAAGACTTCATCTTTGGCTTCGGAAGATATCGGTCTTGGCTTTGGAAGATTTCACACTTAGAGTATTTTCTAAGGCAGTGTGTGAAACTTCCGAAGCATTCCACTTCAGTACACTTGTGCATGCATGCAGGAGAGACTTTGGATGTTTGGGTTGCATCAGCCTTACAAATAAACCTTATAAACTCCCGCTGGGCTGATGCTACCAAAACACTTAAAGATTTTAGATGTTAATAGTCCTCATTATGATGATGACCAACCCTTTCTTCAGAAGATGATCAGGATCACTCAGACTCTCATAGTGTCTGCTCATGTCAAAGAGATCATGCAGAGGCAGATTTAACATATCCTGCCATGTGTAGATATTTTCAACACCTTGATCTCTGATGACATGCCACCTTTTTGGATTTGTAGTCTATGTCCAAGACAAGATGGGTCTTCCTGATGCTAGATGAGCTGCTTGAATTGGAGTTGGTGGAGCATCCTCTTGTTGCACATCCTCAGGATGTTCTGACTCATCCTGAGGTCTGGAGATGGATGCTTCTTTCTTCCTTTTCTATGAATTTGATTTGGAAACCATCCTTTTCCTCCTCTTTGAACCTTTTAACTGAGAAGACTAGCCTGCAGCACCTGATTGATCTTCTTTGTCTTTCTTAGTTGGGTCTTCCTCTCTCACAGGTTCAGATTGAGAGGGAACAGATCCCTACTGTGGATTAGAAGTGGATGCTTACTAAGGTTCAGCAGGAGATTCAGGTTATGTTGTCTTAAATGGTTCAACCTTAATCTCCACTTCTTGAGGGACCTGAGTTGGTAGGGAGTGTAAGTCAGCAAGTTCACCTCTTTGAATCTTCTGCTTGATTACCCTGATGTGGTCATCCATGGTAGACAGAGACATAGGACCAAGTCTCCTTCCAGAGAATCCGTACAGCTTCAAGAAGCTAATCATATTCTGCCTATCAGCAGACTTCTTCATTTTTTTCTGGATGATGACTCTTGACTTTGCAGCCTCTTCCCTTAACTTTCTTTTGGTGATCTTTCTTTCTTTGACTATATCAAGTTCAAGTTGTTTGAGGTACTCAAACTCAATATAATCAAAGGGTAATGGAAGAAGTGTATTAGTCTGGTAGAGGCCTGTGCCACTCAGGTAGTTTATCATGTTGATCCTATCCTTCTCTTTGTCTACCTGAGGTTCTGGTGAAACCACATCCTCTTGTACATGACTTTATGGAACTAGGGAGAGAGTAGGCACATTCTTGTAGAGTCTTTTTTGTCTTCTTTCTTCTTTGATTTTAAGAAGTAATTCTGCATCCTCCTCCTCTTTTCTCTCTTTTGACAATTCCATGTCAGCCAGTTCATTTAATTCATCTAAGGGGAGGGAAATGATGTTATCAATGTCATAGTTTCTGGTCCACAAGTAGTTGATCCTGACTGCCCTTAACTCATCATCCTGAGTATTTGGTCTAGGGTCAGCCCTGATAGCAGTTTCCATGATTCTTGCAGAACCAGTAGAGGAACTTTCTCCTCTTAGCTTCCTTTTCCTCTCTCTCTCCTCCTCCTCAATCTCCTCAGAAGTCAATTTTCTTTTCCCTTTGTCACTCATAGACATTTGTGACTTAGGGTGGAGAGAGCTTTGGCCTTCATTGCTTGGTAGCTTCCAAGCTTTGGCCAGAGAGAGGTTGAGATGCACCTTTAACAGTAGGTGTCTCATCAAGGGATTGAACCTCTGCAATAGTTGATGGTGAGACAGGGCTCTTAGGTTCTACCACTGGGCCTTCAGTCTAGGTTTCCCCTATGAAACTAATCTTAGGGTCTGTGTCAACATCCAGTTGACCGATGGTATTGCCTGATTGCCTTATTCTTCTTCTAAAGTTGAACTCTGTAGTGTTCCTGTCTTGAACTCTTTGAAGAATGAGAGCTCTTCTATCAGCATCATACCTCCACCCAATAATATGATTTGAAGTTGGTGGAGATGATATAGCCCTTGGAATGCCTTTCTCAAAGAGAATCCTAATGACAGAGTCTATACTGTCCACATAAATGTGAACTTGAGGAAGTTGTTGAGTATGCACAATTGTAAGTGAGGATGGTAAGTCCTCAATGTCTATACTCCCTGAAGAACTCCCAGGTTCTGTGACTGTAATGACTTTCTCCCCTTTTTTGGTAGCATCACCCTCTTGCATAGGTGAGCTAGGAGTTAGGTCAATCACATTCATAGGTTCTTGTGTTCCTGGTTGAGCTCCCCTTAAAGGTCTCCTAGCTAGTTGTTCCTTAAGATAAGATATCTCAAGTTGCTGATCATTGACCCTATTTTACAAGGTAGTCACTTGAGATTCAAGATGACTAACCTTGGAGACTATATAAGTACATGTTTGTGACAGCTTTTGCACCTTTAGTCTCAGATTCCCCTCATCTTCATCAGAAGAATCATTGGGTATGAGAGAATTGGACCAAGGTCTTCTCTCTCACCACCATCATGGTGTTCTTGGCTGCTAGATTTCCTCTACTCAGTGACAGCTCCAGTTGAAGTGTCAATGAGCTGAGTTGCCATGGTTGAGGTCTGAATGATGTAATCACTTGCTGAAGTGAGAGCCTCTTCCATATGGATATCCTGAACAGGTTCAGAAGTATCCACCTCAGTGATGGGTGACTGATGTGGGCTAGACCTAGGTGACTCAGGGGCACTCATCTCTCTTTGAGGAGTGGAGTAGTAGGGAGACTCTTGGTACTCACTACCACTTAAGTCTTCATCAGTATAGAAGTCAAGGTTAGGAATGGGTTAGTTTAAGTCTAAAGGCTGGGGATGGTAGCTGTCCCCTAATGGTTGTTCACTTGAGTGTTGAGACTCAGAATGAAGGCTTAAGGCATTTGGGCTTGTGAGCTCATCAGGCTGAGCATCAGGAACCTCAGCACTAATCTTAGAAGTAATGGGAGTGGTTTGCTCCTTAGGAGAAGTGGGAGCTCCAATATCCACTTTCTCCTATATAAGTAAGTATATGGGGGTCTGCACTGACTCAATAGCCTGAGCAGGGGTTCATTTGAGTTTTCTTTTTTAGGTGAGGGTTATTTGTGTTTGTTTTGGTGGTTGAGATGTAGAAGGTGTGGGTTCAACACTAGCATGTGTTACTAGGTTGTCACCTTGAGCAATAAGCTCTAACAATTTTGGGACAAGGGCTGTTTCTACCCCTGAGAAGCCAACAGTTGGCTTCCTCAAAATTTTAAAGATGTCGGGCTTCATCTATCCTAATTTAAGAATATTACCTGTTTCCCTCAACTGTGAGCCCAGTTCACAGTTAAGAATGTATTGAACATATCTTGGAAAGATGTAATACTCTAAGGAGTCCAAGTTTGAAAGCAGATTAGTATAAACAAATTGAGAGTACCTGAACTTGACTCCCTGAACCATCCCATGCACTATGAAGGAGATATGTTTAGGAATAGGGTCCCACCCTCCATGCTTGTTGGACAACTGTGGATAACCACATAAAGTAGGTATTTCCACTGAGGTGAGACCTTCCCTTTCCTGAAGGTCTTTACAGAGAAATCTCCCTCCTGGCCCATCTGCTCAAAAGAATGATTAACAACTTCTTTTGGGAAGAACACCTCACCTTCTTCATCATCTAGCTGAAGATGATTGTTGATCATGGCCGGAGTGATCAAGATTGTTCTCCCCTGCACTGTGGCAGACAGTGCCTTCTCCCCATCCATAATGACCTCTTGGCAGGTCTTCCAAAATTCAAGCAAATTATCCTCATACAGAGTAGGATCAATGGTAAGGGAAGTTAAGTAGTTTGACAGAGCCAAGAATTGGCACACCTCTAAGAAATATGAATCTTTCTTAGAGTTTAACATAACAACCTGATTGTGTTGTCTGTGTAACTGCATGGAGAAATCTGGGTCATTTCTTCTATTAATCTTGGCGATTGTAAGAAAGCTTAAACTTGAAGGAAAGATGAATCGAGGACAGTTTCAGAGAGAAATTTGGAATTTAGGTTTGGAGGAAAGATGAAGATGATAGAAAGAGGGGGAACCAATTGGGTTTATATGTGAAAAGGATTTGAGACAAAGTTAATAAAAGAGGATAAACTTTTAAATCCGGATGTCGGGCCCACCTCTGAAAAAGTAGTTTGCTTTTTGCTCAAAGAGTAGTTTTCTTGGAAATCCAAAAGCTTCCGAAGGTAAATTGTCTTATGAAGTTTTAATGAAAAAGCTTCCAAAGCCAAAATGACTTCGGAAAAATTTCCGAATAGTTTTGTCAAATTTTCTTTGAAAGAGAATTTAGACTTGGATGTTTTGTTCAACAGAACAAAGCTTCCGAGAGTTAAGTTCCTTTGGAAGAAAATGGTCCTTGAAAACATAAGTGCCTAAGAGAGTTTTAAGCTTCGGAAGAAATTTCAAGAATTTCTTCCGAAGGCAAAATTTACTTAGGCAGTTATTTGTCTTGAAGGTATATTCTCTTCCGAAGATAAAATCATATCTTCCGAATGATCAAGATTTGTCAAAAATCTAAGAAAACTCTTTAAAAAGTTTTTATCCATAGAAAACATGAGCTTATGAAGGTGATAAACTAGACAACTTAGGACACACAGATTTCAAAAATAAACTGAATTAGTTTTAAGAAAAAGCTACTCAAACTTAATCATCCCAATAGCTGATATAAGATACTTAAATCTTTGTTCATCAAAGGCTTTTGTAAACAGATCAGCATATTGTTCATTTGTGTTAACTTTAACTAGTTTAATTAATCCCTTTTCAAAGTTATCTCTAATTAAATGATAACTGATATTTATGTGTTTTGTCCTTGAGTGCTGCACAAGATTCTCTGTGATTGAGATAGCACTGTTGTAGTCTATGTGAATGGAAGTCTCCTTGAAGTTTAAACCATAGTCAAGCATCTAATTCTGAATCCAAAGCACTTGAGCACAGCAGCTTGCAGAAGCAATGTATTCACCTTCAGCAGTTGATGCAGAGACACAGGATCGTTTCTTTCATTGCCATGAGACAACCCTTCCACCAAGGAACTGACATCCCCCAGATGTAGACTTTGTAGTCATATTGCAACCACCATAATCACTATCTGTATATGCATGCAGATTGAATTCAGAATTCTTGGGATACCAAAGATCAAGTGTTGAGGCACCTTTGAGGTATCTTAGAATACTCTTAGCAGTGATGAGGTGAGACATTTTGTGGTTAGCTTGATATCTTGCACAAATACATGTGGCAAACATGATATCAGACTTGCTAGTTGTAAGATACATAAGGGACCCAATCATAGCCCTATAAAGGTGTTCATCCACACACTCCCCCTCAAGATCAGACCCAAGGGAGTGATTTCTTACTATGGGTGTCTTAGCAACCTTACATCAGTCATGTTGAATCTTTTCAGTATGTTCTGAACATACTTTGACTGACTTATGAAGATTCCATCTTTAACTTGCTTCACTTGAATTCCCAGAAAGAAATTGTGTTCCCCTATGGCACTCATTTTAAATCTGTCCTTCATCAGCTTCTCAAAGTCTTTGTAGAGCCTTGGATTAGTTGAACCAAAAATGATGTCATCTACATACACTTGAACTAGCATTAAGTCATTTCCCTGTCCTTTGATGAAGAGAGTTCCATCTATAGTACCTCTTCTATATCCATGATTGCAGAGATACTGAGATAGAGTCTCATACCACTTTCTTGGTGCTTGGTGTAGCCCATAAAGAGCCTTATCAAGCTTGCAGACATAATCAGAATGATCAGGATCTGCAAAACTAGGTGGTTGTTTGACATACACCTCTTCATCAATCACCCCATACAGAAAAGCACACTTGACATCAAGTTGATAGACCTTAAAGTTTTTGGATGCAGTAAATGCCAAGAATATCCTAACAGCTTCTAGTCTTGCTACAGGAGCAAAGACATCAGTGTAGTCAATTCCTTCTTCTTGTGTGTATCCTTGAATAACTAGTCTAGCTTTGTTTTTTATGACAATACCTCTATCATCTTTCTTATTCCTGAACACCCATTTGGTTCCTATAGTTGTCTTCCCATAAAGAAAAGGACATAGGTTCCAAACCTTCTGTCTTTTGAATTGAAGCAGCTCCTCTTGCATGGCTTCAACCCAACTTCCATTCTTTAGAGCCTTATCAATTTTCTTAGGCTCTATCTGGTATAAGAAACAAGAGTGAAGACAAATATTTGCTTCATGGGTTTTTCCTCTTGTTCGTACCCCAGTTTCAACATCTCCAATGATGTTTGTGGCAGGATGAGACTTGTGGCTCCTTAGTTGAGGGATCACAGCAAGTTGCTGAGAGAGATCTAAATTAGAGAAACTTAGATCTAGCATTGATGCTTCTTCCACCACATCAACACACTTATCAAGAGAAACTTGATCCAATGAGTGTGTGACATCATTGATATGTTCATCTATAGAGTGGTTAACAGCATCAAGATCACTGTCACCACCACCATCATTTTCTTCTGCATTTAAAGTTTCTTTGTTTGGTTGTTGAGCTACTGAGCTGGAACGTAAAGGCATCTCAGATGTATCAACTGAATTTGTCATTGTTATGCTGATAAAAACTTCATTTGCTGAAGTAGTTACAACTGGAGCTGAAGATGTGTAACTGAATTTGTCTCTGGCATAAAATATCTGTAGATCCTGAAACATTCTCACAAGATTTGTTAAAGCAGTTGGTAACTAAATCAAGATCAAATAGCCAATCCGGACCAGAACCTTTCACACTGGGAGTGTGCTCACTGAAAGTCACATTGGCTGACTCCTCAGCTACTCTAGTTCTAAGATTGTGTACTCTATAAGCTTTAGCTTCAGAAGAATATCCAATAAAGTGTCCATCATCTGATTTCTCAGCAAACTTGGCAATTTGATCTTTGGTATTTAAGATGCTGCATGGACATCCAAATGACCTGAGAAAACCAATGAAAGGTTTCCTCTTATGCCAAAGTTCATAAGGAGTCTTACCATGAGTCTTAACCACTAAAACTCTATTTTGCACATCCTAAAAGGTGATGTGCAGCTTAGAGTCAGACAACATGGTTCTTGCAGCTTCAATCAGTGTCCTGTTTCTCCTCTCAGCAACACCATTTTGTTGAGGAGTTCTGGGAGCACTGTATTGTCTTGTAATACCCTTTTTCATCACAAAATATATCAAGGATTTGGTTCTTAAATTTAGTTCCTTGATCACATCTTATGGTTTTAACTTTTTGATCACATTGATTCTCAATCTTTAAGATGAAATTCTTCAAAATCTCAGGGGTCTCATCCTTAGTTCTAAGAAAGCAAACCCAAGTGAATCTTGTAAAGTCATCTGTGATCACCAGACAGTAAGAGGTCCTTCCTAGACTCATTACACTAGTGGGGCCAAAGAGATCCATATGTAACAAGTGTAGGGGTGTAGTGATGGAGTTTCTTTCCTTAGGCTTGTGAGATACCTTATGTTGCTTCCCTTTCAGGCATGCAACACAATGATCATCACTTGTAAACTCTTTCTTTGGCATTCTAGTTACCAAATCATTCTTAATCAGCTTATTCATGTTTTTAAAGTTTACAGGACACATTCTTTTATGCCAGAGAAAAGACTCATCACCATTGGCTTTAGATAGAAAGCATGAAACTTCTACTGAGGGAGATGTTTTTTGCAAGTCCATCTTATATATGTTCCCTCTCCTGGGGGCTCTGAGCAGGATATGCTCATGAGGAATAATCACCCGGGCTTGAGAATAATGCACTCATGCTTAGTAAAAAGCATGTTATGACTCTGATCACAAAATTGAGTTACACTTAGAAGATTATACCCAAGCTCCTTGACAAAGTTTACCTTCTCAATACTGAGCTTACCATTTGTGACCTTGCCCCTTCTAGAAATATAACTTCCTTCATCTCCTCCAAAAGCAACTGGTCCTCCATCAATTCTTTCAAAGTTTTAGAGTAGTGACCTATTGCCTGTCATGTGCCTGGAACAGCCACAATCAATGATCCAGATATTTTTGTTTATCTTGAGCTCTTCCTGCAAAAAGAAAATGATTAGTTACATTTGGAAACCCAAGCCTTATTGGTCTTGGGCTCATCAAAAGAAGTAGAAGGTAATGAAATAGTAATAGATCCTATAGTTGTGCTTTGAGGATCTTTTGTTGTTGTTGATGGAGAATTTTCAGTCACTTGTCTTTCTTTGACTTCCACACCACCTTTGGAAGTTTGAACCTAACCTTCAATACTTCGGAAGCTTTTGAGGCTTTGGAAGTTTTGATGACTGGACCTTCGGAAGTTCCTGCTAACATTGCAGCAGACTTTAGTGCTTCGAAAGTATTCCTTTCTTCCGAGGCCAAATTTTCTTCCGAAGCCAATTTTTCACTTGCCTTCTTCTTTACGTTGGAGCTTTCGAAGGAAACAAATTTTCCTTCCGAAGCTGAATTCTTTTTAGAACTCTTGGAAGTCTCTTTCTTGGTCATATGAAGAGTACCTCTTAGATTGTACGGATAATCCTTAGCAAGATGAGAAGTACTCTCACACATAACATATTTCATCTTTTTCCTCCCAAGAGTTTTTTCTAAAAACAAGGCTGACTTTGATCATTTTCCTTCACCACCTTCACCTTTGCAGATGCTGAGACATTTGTTTTAGGCTGAGGACTGTTCTTGGAGTTGGATGGTTCAGGCTGTGTAGCAGTGGTACACAACTGATCAGCCTTCTTATTGATGCTGAAATGATTTGAACATGAACCAGAACTCTTGGTAGAGGAGTCAAGGTTAATGTCTTCAGTCTTAACCGTATCAAACCCTACAGAATAAAGACTTGCTTATGTTTTAGGGCTGAAATGGTTTTCTCTAAGTCCTCTATCTTTAACTTATAATCATTTTTAGCTTTTCAAAAATCAGATTTCAAGATGTTTAAGGACTCAAGATCAGATCTCATTTCTAAGTTATAGGACCAGTATATATTGACTTTAGCAATACATTCAGGAGTACAGAGATGTTCCAATACCTTGGCTTCATCATGGTCAGCCATTAATGCTTGGTTTGGAGATGCATCTTCCACTTGAAAGCTCCAGTCAAAGCCTCCTTCTTCAACAGCAACTGCAGCTTGCTGCTTTGGATTCTCATTCTGGGTAGCTTTATCAGTGTAGTTTGGTCTGGACTGTGCTTGTCCACCATTTGTTATTGGTTCCTTGCATTCCCTAGCAAAGTGACCCATCAAATTACAGTTGTAACATTTAACTTTGCTTTTATCAAACCCAAACTTTCCACTGGCTGTATTGCTGGGAAACTTCCTTCCTTTTTCCGCTTGTAGAACCTCTTGGCTCTCTGAGTGAGAAGAGCCATTTGCGGGACTATCTCCATGTACTCCACATCAACTGGATGGATATAGTCCAGGTCTTCAAGGGTGAATAGGAAGCTACCACAACTTTCATCAAAAGACACAAAGTCTTGAGAGGAAGTTGTCTCTTGGAATGGGCTTCCTTGAGTATAGTTCTCCCTTGGTGTCTCCGGGAAGGTGATAAAAGGACCATTTTGTGAGATGTCAGGGTAGCATATGAGATGATGTTGGGGTTCTATGCTATCCCTTTCAGTCACATGAAGGGCTGAACCCATTTGATTGCTGGAGTTGCCAGATGAACCTTGCATGTTCATCTCCATCTGGTATCCACTGAGAATGCCATATAACTCTATCAAAGTGAGAGTCTTAAGGTTCTCAGTCCTCTTGATTACAACACAATAATATGTCTATTGCCTTGGAAGAGAGGACATAAACTTCTATACAATATCCCTATTCTCAAGAGTTACTCCAACATCCACTAGAGTATCCACATTCTCAACATATACCTGAAGTATTGTTGAGTCATGGTCTCACCTGTTTTGAAGGTGAAATTTTCAAACTGCTGTTTCAGAAGATCCTTCTTGTTCTCATTGGCTTCAGTGGAACCCTCATACATTAGTTTCAATGCATCCCACAGCTACTTAGCTGTTTTGCATTTCTTGAAACCTCTGTATACAAAGTTTGGAAGAGCAGTCTGAAGGGCTGTCATGGCCTTTTGATCAATTTCTACTCTCTTTCTATCTTCATCTGAGTTGTTAGCCACAGCCTTGGGGATCATACCGCCTCCAGCAGCAGCTGAAGAGGTGCTGGGTATGTAAGGTCCAGTGACGACAGATTCCCACATTCTTGAGTCTATACACTTGATAAAGCCTTCCATTCTTTGGCACCAAGTGTCAAAGTCATCAAGAATGATCAGTGGGGACTTTGTCATGGTTCCAGTTTCCATATCAGCTTTAGAGATAGCTGCCATTTGAAGGGTTAAGTATTTTATATGTGTGAGGGATCTTAAGATGGTAAAATCTTATATCGAGAGCCTGAAATGTTCTGATACCAATTGCACACCGTTGAAGGGTATGCACTTACAACATAAAAACACAAAGAGGAGAGTGTGCAACAACACTTAACAACTCAAATGGGGAACTAGAAAAGTCTGTTTTGAGAACTAAGAAACACAAGTGTAATGATACAGACAAGAACAACACAAGTAATTGGTTTTTCAAGGTTGATGTATATTGCTCTCTAGTTCCTTACAAGTGTTTTTCAAAGTTCTTCAAATAAGATACAAGGACCAGAGATACTTATACTACAACCTACAGCCGACCATACTTTGAAGGCCAGCTGGATCATGATCTTGACAACAAAATCAATGTAGAGTCAAAAGGCAGATTGCCTTTTGACTGGTGACTATGACATGCCATAGCTCACATCCTAATGTATTACAAAAAGGATAAAGTACATAAAGTGGAAAGTAACAGACTCAAGACCTTAATGTATAGTTACCAAAAGCATGGACCTTTCACGAACTTATGTAAAGTTGGTGTCTTATCAGAGTTGCAACGGAAAGGGGTTTAGCTTTATGTAAAAAGCACATCAGATAAAGCATGTGATCAAAAAGTCTTCGGAAGAAATTTGTCTTCAATAGTTGGCTTCGGAAGACTTTGTCTTTGAAGCTTCGGAAGACTTCATCTTTGGCTTCGGAAGATATTGGTCTTGGCTGTGGAAGATCTCACACTTAGAGTAATTTCTAAGGCAGTGTGTAAAACTTCCGAAGCATTCCACTTCAGTACACTTGTGCATGCATGCAGGAGAGACTTTGGGTGTTTGGGTTGCATCAGCCTTATAAATAAACCTTACATGCTTTTTTCTACTTAATCTTGTAAATCTTCTAGTTCTACTACGATTCCGTGGTTGATTCGTTCCTTGTTTCTCTCACTAGATCGATCTACAATGAATTCACAATTTTTAGACTCAACCCTAAGGTGAAATGCTCATCCTCATGATGCCTTTATCAAAAAGGACTTGTAATTTGGAGATTAACACTTTCATTACGAACATGGCTACATTATATGATGGTTTAGTGATGGACTAAACTCCTGGAAACATATCGATTTGCAAATCTGTCTCTTGATTAGTTATTTGTGAAGAAATCGAAATATCTTTCGGTTAGGCAAGGTTAGAGGTGGCACCCCTAACAAGTTCCCGGGGAACAAATCAAGTCATACACAACTGACACATATTTTAATACTTTTTTCAACACATGAACATCTTTACACATATGCAAAATAATCTTAACACCCTTGATTCATGGAACCTTTCTATTTTGAACTTTGAAACAATATTTGGTACAACACATATTTTATCACCATATGACTAGGCCACCATAATGTGCTATTAAATGAATCATCTTCTTTTTTGTATCAGCCTTATAAGCTGCTAACTAATCCAATCCTAACACAACATTAATCCTTCTAAGGTAATACTAAATAACCAAACAAGATGTTTTATCCTTCTAACTCTATGTAACAATCGTTTATCACTTTAGTTATTCTTGAAGAATTACAAGTGGCAGTTTCTACTTTAAATTATGATTTGTCATTATCGTTGTATATTTAACATATCACAAATGAAGCAGTTATGAAACTCTTGCTTAGGTCAAATCGAAAAAGAATTAATGCAGAAACATAGTTAACTAGAAATGTACGTAAAACCACATCAGGATCAATTCTAGCTCCTTGTGTCAAAGTGAAATTCATTGACTTGGCTTTATGCTTGTCATCACATTTCCTATCATTCTTCTACTAAGCTACCCTGACAAACCCACATAACCTATTTTTGACTTCTTGTGATCATTATAAATATATATATATACATACATACATACATACATACATATATATATATATATATATATATATATATATATATATATATTTATATTTATCACACCGTAGTTTTTACATTTCGAGCTCATTTGGCAATCCTTAAAGAAGTTTCCTGTATTCCCATATCAGTAGCACAAATTTATACCCAATCTCCATTCAACAAAACCTTAAAATCTATTACAAACTCACATACACAGGCTATAAACTCATTTGCACAACATTAAACTTCCACGATTATCGTAAATTCATATGAACAATGGCGTAATTTATCTATGCCAACTTTACAAATAACTCTTTATTATAATACATTTCAAATCATACCTGATCATTTTAAGTTTTTATTACTTTACATGTGTACATACATATCCATAGGTGAACATCATAAACCCTAGTATAACTTTATAGAAATGCATACCTTGCGTCCAAGTTTAGCAAACTTTAGCAAACGTTAACTTCGGGAACATTATATATGCAGACCACCCCAAAACATTTGAAAATAACGTAAATAAGGAGATTGAGAACTCATGTGAGATTATGAACAAACTTTAACGAGCCAGGTAGATAGGAGATTAACATTAAACTTTCATGATTATCATAAACTCATATGATCAATGCCGTAATTCATCTATACCAACTTTACAAATACTATTTATTATCATACATTCAAATCAGACCTAGGCATTTTAAGGTTTTTTTTTTTACTTTACATGTATGCATACATATCCATAGGCGAGCATCATAAACCCTAGTATAACTTAATATAAATGCATACTTTACGTCCAAGCTTAGCAAACTTTAAAAACATTATAAATGCATACCACCTCAAAACATTTGAAAATAACGTAAACATAAGGAGATTGAGAACTCATGTCAGATTATGAACAAACTCTGACGATCCAGGTAGATAGGAGCTTTCTCTATCCTCAAAACTATATAAAATGGATAAAAAATCCAAACTTTATCACTTTCATCTACCTTGAATAATGTGTATAGATCTACAATTATACTCTTTAATTCTTACACTTTTTACCTCTTCACTCTTTTTCTTTTTCTTTTTCTTTTCTGGTTTTGATTTGCTCCCTAACATGCAAGAAACGAGGGAGGAGTATGGTGGGAGCTATGTTTTCATTTATAGGGAAATATTAAGGTTGCCAATTGTTACATTCTTAATCCCAACACTATTCATGTTGCCTTTATTTAACAAAAATTATGTTGTTAGATAATTTTTGACGTAGTATATTTTAGATGGGGAGGGTTATTCTAAAAAGGCTCAAAACTAGAAAAAGTTTAGGAATACATAAGAAAGTATCACGTGTGTAATGAAGGAAAACGAGGAAAAGGGGAACTGCTTCCACTTATGGAAGAATATTGCACATACAAGTCACATACCCCCCCCCCCCCTCCAACTTTTTAAATATTCATATTTTTTATACGTCAATTGTTTTAAAAGAATGTTACACCATAAATTAAACTTATTTTTATTTTCAAACGAGTATAATATTGATGTACTTAAAAAACAACCTAAACTGGGTGGGGTGTATTATTTTATTTCAGAACTAGTTAATTTATATATGTGTAAGCTGCATAATTTTGTGGTGTTTATACTTGATGAATATATGGTTATTCAAAGAAAGTTATGATAGAGGGAAGATTGTTAAAATTGAATAACCAATTACCTGACCCTAAACATAATATTTAATAAGTTAAAACATTTTGTTGATTTTTGTAAATGGATATGAAATTTAATGTCGCTATTTTATACAATGTGAAAGAACAAAAAGGAAAATTTTAAAGAAAAAAGTCAGTAGAGAAAATGTTTAAAAGTTATATTGATTTTTGTAATTGATGTTACACTTAATGTTAGAATGTTATACATATTGAAAACCTAATCGTCATGTTGATTTTTGACGTAAAAAAATGTAATACATTATCACAAGGACTCTATAAACTCCCCCATTTTAAAAACTCTATAAAGTTTTTTAATTCTAAAACAACATAAAGTTTTCTAATTCTAAAACATTATAGAATTGTCCAGTTCTAAAATATCAAAATAATTGCTCGATTTTAAAATGCCATAAATGTGCTTAGTTCGAAAATGCTTAACTTTGTCCGGTTGTAAAACATTATAAAACTACTCAGTTAAAAAACATTATAAAAGTTGTCTAGTTTTAAAATACTATAAAATTTCTCAGTTATAAAATATCATAAATTTGTCCGGGTATAAAACAATATAACACAATCTAGATGTATAACATCAAAAATTATCTAGAGTTTAAACATCATAAAACACTATAAATTACCTAGTTCAAAGAAACTAAATATCACCCAACGTCTTTAAACTGTGAAATTTTACAATGCTTTTGAATTGGATGTTTAATGATGCTTTTAAACTAGGCAATTTAGGGGGGAGGGATGTCCGGACCATGAACACCACACACCCACCAATCATATTTTGCCACATCACACTACACCACACTACATCACAAACTCAAATTTGATGGTGACGGTGTTGACACACCATGTCTCACCACACCACTATACAACACACACACACAAAATAAGAGTTCACGACGTCAACATGCCGAGAAATTGTAAAATGCGTTGTAGAAGGGGGCGTCGGCGTTGTTGCTGCTCGACACCGACACATATTGTCACCTCATGGCGTGGGCACCCACCCCTTAATGGTGTTTTAACTAGGATTATTTTATGATGTTTTTGAGTTAAACAATTTTATGGTGTATTAACTTGGATAATTTATGATGTTTATGGCCAGAGTGATTTATGGTGTTTACCTTTGGTCGGTTTATGGTGTTTATGACTTGGGCGGTTTATTTTATTTTTTACATGTGCTATTCTAGGTTATTTTTTGGCTTATAAAAAATGAAAAAAAAAAGTTTTTATAAATCTTTATATAGCAATAACACACTCATATTAAGGATAAAAATGTTTACTATTAAGGTGTAACTTCTTTCTAAAAATAATAACATATGAAAATGTTATAAACATTTAAAAAGTATGGGAGAATATGCACATGACTTGCATGTGATTGTTTTTAATTGTATTTTTCTATTTTACCGCTCCAGCTGATTTCTAGTATCTAACTATTTATCAAAATACCACCGAATAAATCTCAATCATAATACACAATGATCTAGATTTCTTAATATGTTTTCTAAGGTTTTTCTTTTTATTTGGTTAACCCTATACTAATTATAATATATATTAAAGACTTATGTCGGTGCTACAGTGATTTTGTGCTACAGTGATTTTGTACAGTGCATTGGTAGATTCTTCCTTTTTCTCAACCTTCTCCTTCATCACCACCATTAACACACAATTCCTCTTCCACCTAAACCCACACGGAAAAAAACTAACAATCTGCTTTACCACATTAGATTCCAGCCACCGGAGGAACCACGCGGCGGTTGTCATCTCTGACCCTCTTCCACCCCTTTCTCTGCAGCGGCAGCCCACCGGTGTCGCTCAACTTGAGAAATTCTTTGGAGTTTACACCCACATGGGTTGTTCCTGCTGTTTGCGCGGTTATTGTTGGGATCTCTCTTGCTGTTGAACGTCTGCTTCATTACACCGGAAAGGTGTGTTTTTTTTCATTGTGTTTGTATTTTATTTTGTCTTTTTGATGTGGGATTTGGTTAATTTGTAATGTTTGATCGGGTGATTGTTTGATGATGTTAAGTAAAGTAAAGTAAATAAAGTTGTTGTTGTTGTTGTTGTTGTTGAACGGTTTTTGTGCAGAAATTGAAGAAAGCAGGTCAGAAGCCATTGTTTGAAGCTTTGCAGAAGATTAAAGAAGGTACAATCTTTCTTTAATTTTTTAGTTTTATTTTTTTTAATATATTATTTTTTATATGGTGTAATGGAATAGATTTTGTTTATTGAATCTGGAGTGTGTATAAGCGGGATTTAATTTCAAAAATTATAATTTGTATGAGTATATATATTTTGGTTTGAATATTCTGCTGGATTTGAAATGGAATATATTTACTAAATCTGGATTATCAGTGCCACGATATTGCAAAATCTATTGTTGAGTGTCAAATATGCTAATTTTGGCCTTTATACTTGTAAAAATTTCATCTTGATGCTTATAAGTTTTAAGTAATGTTTGAAAGCCATTCATAATAAGTAGTATTTTTCAACAATGTTGGTATCAAACAGGTTAAATGTTATACGAAATTCAAATGTTTTTAATTATCAAGTTTGACCCAAAAATCGATATTTCAATGTGTAGGTTGGGTTCTGGGTAAGCGCTATATTTTTAGGACAGGTTTAATTGTTTAAGGGGGTCAGGTCAGGTTGACTACCTAATTTTTTTCCCTCTTTACTTCAATTTTTTTAGATAATTGATACATTTGTTTTGATTATAGAAGTTGTTATTCAAATGATTCAACGTTTTTAGCAGAAAAACTTAGAGTTGAGAGGTTCTAAACACTTGACTATGCCATGGGCTAATGGCTGCTTCTAATCTGTTTGTCATGTTTCCTTATTTACTGATTTATGAATTTTGCCTATTCAACCCATTAGCATTTAATAAGTCAAATTGACACATTTTCACAGAAATAGGTTGCAATTGCTTCCCATTATTTGATATTTAAAAGACTAAGAACTTGTAAGCTGTGCTATCCTTGCATTAAATTCTATCACTTGCTATTTTACCTTCTTTAGACAGAAGTTGATCTTGTGCTGACATTGAATCTAAACAAACAAAACATCACATGGAATACTGTATTAGAACAAACTTGTGAAATACATATAATTCCACAACCATGAAGAATTGATGATGAATAGCTTTATAAACCTAAGCTTTGGTTGGTAGCACAAACACCTTTAATATCTCTTTTTTTATAACACGTCTACGATTGGTGCCAGTCACCAGTCTTTATAGTGGTTTGCATGCACTCCAAAGTTGATTAACTGCTACTCTTATCAATTTGGTTGGAATTCTTAATGGCAGAAAAGATGAATCCTTTGCATGTGGTTGAACTTATAAATGAGTAGTAATGTCCTATAGTCCTAGCCAGAAGATTCTGAGATATACTTTATTATACATTATGAAGCTCGCAGGAACTGGTGTCAATAATCAGATTTTGCAATCAATTATGTTTCCCTTAACCTTATTTTTCTTTCAGTAGGACCAATGAACGACCACATTTATCTTTACTTGAATCACCTTCCACCAGAGGTTCTCAAGGAGAGGCTTCCTGGTATCTTTGAAACTGCTGCCATCTTTGCTGGCGTTGATGTTAGTATCATTTCGGTGGTAGATGCAACTAAGGGGCTGTTTGGATTTGCAATATTGGAACAAATTATTTGATTATTGTGTCCTGAAGTTTCAGTAATTAGTTTTCATTGTTTGAATAGATAGATGTTTTTGATTATGTTAGGGGTTAGATAAATGATTCTGAATTATTGGTTTCATAAGGACTGCTACAAAACTCATCTGGAGATGAAATAAACTAATTAATTTACCCTTCTTTTAACCTTTAGGTGAAACAATCGATTTGTTCCCTAGGGTTTGTGATTCCGGTAAGTTGTTCAATATTTTTTCTTGCTTTCCGACTTCGTTATTCAACAGACTGACTATCGTCGATAGCTTCTCCTTAGGTTGTTTCCTTAGATGATGCTATGAGTGCTAAAAACTTTACTTCTTTAGTTTTTACAGTTCAAGTTTAATACCTTCAATTTTTCAAATTATTCCCTGGTACGTATCTGTCTATTTTATATTTTCTATTAAATTGTTGGTTTTGCATTTCACAGTGTACCATTTTCATCCCCAAAGTCTTTTATATGCAGTTCTATGAGGCTTGCACATTTTTTGGTCCAGATTGTGAAATCGAGTTATTAATATGCCCAACTATAATTTTTAGACTTGAATTCTTTTGTTTTTGTTGCATACGAAGAATGGAATGGCTAGAAGAAGATTGATAATTGTTGCATCATTTCAACCTATTCAATGATAAAGTGCAACTTTGATTTGCAAAAGATTAGTGTGTATGACTTTTTTATGATAATGACGTGACACTGGTCTTTGCTTTGAAGGAAAATGATTTACTTCATGTTTCCAAGGGTCCAGCTCAAAATACACAATCACAAATGTTCTCTGATTCGAGCATGGTTATGAAATTACCAAGTTATTTGCTATGACCCGGTTGACCCATTTAAGAAAATTTCCAAGGTATGTTAGACTAACTTTTGTTATAGTAAGACCACAAGAAAAAGAGAAAAAAAACTTGAAACATAAAGAACTTTATTTAATAAAGATAAATTTTGCTAATCTTTATATAATCAAGATAATATTCATGAGGTATCCTTTAAGGAAACAAAAGATAAACACTTGATCATATTAACTCATGATTACTTTAGACTATTAGTAGTACAACTTTGGATTATGATTATGGTTAAAGGTTTAATTTGTTTTTATGTTATTTCACATCATTTATATGATATGCTAATTGTCATTACGCTTAGTTCCTACGATTAACTGGAAAATATATGGAAAAGGAGAATGTATAAACTTGATATTGTTTGTTTTATGATTTTCTTAGGAAAATGGAGCACTTGTGTCATATGCCCATGGGAAGCAAGTGGTCGTAAATGCGGCAGAGCGAGGTAATTCTTTTTCACCTTTAACAAAACGCTAGCCATTAATGGTAAAAAGCCGTTTATTGTTGTTCATACAAGCCTTGTAGAGCTTCTTACTAGAAAGGAGTTGCATGTAACTTATATTATTCTTTCCTCACATATACTTACTTAATTTATACTCGTATAAATATACTTCATTCGTGATCTTAAATGCTATTAACACAACATGTTAAACATCTATTAACAAGCTGTTTTGGCTCATGAGCTAGGACACCTCACGTGTGATCATGGTGTATGGCTAACATTAGCAAACATTCTTACTGTTAGAGCCTATACCATACCTGGTAGGTTTGGCCTAAAGTTAAAAAAATTAGTGAAGTTATAATCTCTAACAATTTATTCTATATGTTCAGGGATTGGAGGCATGATAGGCCAGAATTTAGAAGAACAACTATTTCGTTGGCTTCGAGCTGCATAGCTTACTTGTGATCGGGCTGCACTTCTTGTAGTTCAAGATCCCAAGGTATACAATCAACAAGTATATAACTTACTTCTATAGTTTTTTCCTTTTTAATCTTTTATGTATGTCGTACAAGAGGTGGTCGTTTCTGTTCTAATGAAACTTGCTGGAGGATGCCTATATTTGGCTGATCAATTAAATGTGGACGCCTTCTTAGAACAAGCCCGATCTTATGACAAAGCATCTTCAAGTCCAGTAGGATGGTATATAAAGTAAATCTGAGCTTTGTAATGGAGTTGAGGTGGCAAAATGGGCATTTTTAGTTACGGGTAAAAATGGGTAGGATCAAACTGAATAAATTCGTCTACAGGTGAAAACACTTAGATATGTGACCTTCAAGACTTTTTGTCCTAAACACTAAAAGATCTTATAATCATCAGTGTATCAAACACGAATACCAAATTTGACAAGTATAATAATATCTCAATTCTTTTGCATAATTTGATTACGGGGCTTTATGCATCGCATAACCTTTCATCCCGTTTGACCTGTTATACCCATTTGGCCCATTTATAGATAAAACATAACCGGGTTTGAGGTTTGGGGGTGGCGTTTTTCTTGTGAGTTTTTTGGTTTCTTGACACGTCTTTTGATGGGTGTTTCGATTACGTTCATTTATAGCATTCGTTGGCGTTGCCTTTCTTCGGGTTCCTACTTTCTTTCTTTCGTTATCGATACGCTGTTAAGGTTTGGGTTTTCCTTTTGTTCGCTTTTTTTGGGGCTTTGATTTACATCAGTTTTTCTATATAGGACTGTGTCGCGCTTTGATTTTCGTCAATTTTGTTTATGGTGTTGGGCTTTGATTTAGTTTTTGGGTTCTGAATGTTCTTGTGTGTTATGAATTTGGGGTTTTGGTGTGTTTTACATTGTGTATTTTGCTGATTTTATGGTTTCAAACCTTCATTTTTGTAACAACCCTAGAATTTTTTTTTATTTTATTATTTATTATTAGAAAATTTTATATATATTTTATATGCATATTAAGACGAATTAAAATAAAATATATATGTGAGCATAAGATATACATGTTTATATGTATATATAAGTATGTTTTTACGTATGCATGTTACATGCATGTACGTATATGGATAGTTTAGATATAAATGAAGGATTATGTGCCCAAAAATGTTACATACGTGGACATATATACAAATTTTTACGTGTACATTTACGCGACTATATTTATATATATATACAAACATATGATTACATAAAATCATAAAATTTCTTAAAAAGCAATTCTATATACCTACGGGTATATATATATATATGAATCCACTCACGATCAAATATGTATATATGTATATATATATATAACTCACGGGTATATATATATATGCATACCTATGTATATATATATATATATAAGCTTACGGACAAACATCCATGCATATATATATATATATACAAGTAAAACTCACGGTTATATGTATATATATGTATACATCCGCGGGCACACATACATTCACATATATATAAACTTACTTCTACAAATATATATATATATATATATATATACTTACTAAAACCCAATTAAAAATCTATAAACTTAAAACCAAAATAACCTAAAACATAACCCTATTATCCTACCACACCATACCACTTAACTACCCTCCCTTACCTCTCAAAATTACCAACCCAAAACCACCCTACTTAAACCAAAACCACCCTCACTTATCTCCCAAACCACCACCCGGCTTCAATACCCAAAACAACCTCTCGGTTGTTCACAAGGAAAAGAAAACCACCATTAAGTCCCAAAACCATTACCACCTATCAAACCACTCCCGAAAAATCATTAACCCTCGGTTTCTTTGCCACCACATCACCATGCATTCACCATACCTCTTAATTTGCCACCTTACCCCTAGGAATGAGTAAGCAAACCTACAAGGTTTGACTCATCTAGACTAAAGTCTAGATTCTCCAATGAGTCACCAAGAATAGGGCGGTGAGTCAAGGCTATAAAATGACCAACAACTCTCACACAAACAATTACCAACTTGCTTTCTTTCTCTCGGTTTCTTGATACCCGATCACCATCATCATCTTTGATCTTCATCTTTTACAAACCTTACCATCAAAACACCACCTTCACCATCACCATCGATCCCTCACCACCATCATCACCTCTGCCTTCTCCTCTTAAACATACGATCATCACCACTTTACAAACCTCTCGGTTATACAACAAACAAAACATCACCATCAAAGACCCGCAACATCCACAACCACCATCTTCATCCACAAGGCTTAACAAGCTGATTTCGAAGTCCAGAAGTAAAGAGCACCTTCTAAACACATCTCGTAAGGTAATTACAAAGATTACTAGCTAGCTGTCTTTGAAGTCAAGTACTTAGCCGGAAAGGCAAGTCCATCGCGGGCACTACCCGACTTATTTCGGAATTACATGTATGTTACATCCATACATATATATACATACATCCCGATGTATATATGTATGTATATGGATGAAATTATCAAAAACCCTCCTAAAGATCTTGATACCCTGAAACTTGGGTAACAAGGTTTCAAAATTCAGAAACCTTGTATTTTTATAAAGAAGTATATATTTAAAATCCCTATTTGTAACTTAAAAATCAAGAAAAATCAAATAAATGTTTATTGAAAGCAATTGTGGAAATAAACATATAAAATACTTTTTTTTATATTGAAATAATAAACTGGAGAAGTTGGTATAATTTTGATAAACCAATTAATTTATATAAATTATTTTATAGAAAATAAGGTGAAAAAGACCAAAAATATAAATAAATCCGATAAAATTATGATAAATTCTCAAAATAATTATTTTAAGGTATAATGGCTTCTGGAAAGTTTTCAGAATTTTATACCTTATTATAATTTAAATACGAATTTTTATATGATCTGTAATAAATAAATAGCAATAAATACTTAAAGGACGTTATAAATCTGGATAAAATCATGGATGAAATAATAACACCTCTAGTACAGAATATATAAATTTCATGAATTATGGAATAATATAACTATTTTTGTTAAATATTACAATTATTGAAGAAATTACAGAAGCTATTATAATAGGATTTGGATTAAGAAATTCATATATGTTGTTTAATTATATGAAATAAGTATTTTGTAAAAATATGGGAATTTTTAATAAACAGAAACTATTTTTAACTGTTTATTGAAACTTTATAAAATTCACAGAAATTAATCTGTTAAGAGTTAAATTCTATAAAAATTATATGTTATTATTTAACTGTTGGACAAACATATACGGACTTATGAGGACTGATGGACAATATTGGACAATTTTGATGAATATTTGGACTATTGAGAGAAATAATAGAAATTATTCCGATGACATTGGGACTGTGATTTAATTATATGTTATTCTATATATTTTTAAGTTATGTGTAAAAATATGGGAATTTATTTACTGCAGTAACTAAATTTTGTGAATTTCTGTGATTTTGTAGATTTTATAACAAATAATCTGTTGGGAAATAAATTCTACAAAAATTACAGAGGATTCTAGAAATATTGAACTAATTTCTGTAAGAAATTGATGATTTTTAGAGAAACAAAGCTATATTTGAGTTATTTTTGTAATTTACAAAAGTAAATTACATTATTTCTGAGAAACAGTTAAAAGGGTAATTTTGGAGGCCCGAAGATGTTTCTATCTTTACAGTCAATGAAAACCAGAAAAGGATTTGAAGTATATTCTAACACTGTGAACTATTTATTTAGGTTCAAGTGAAGAATACGGTGAGTTCATAGCCCCATTTTCCAACCGTTTTGATATCAGTAAAGTTTTGGGGGAAAAAACATACATTTATGGTTGATGTATTATTTTTACTTGAGTTAACTTACTGTCATTTGTGGTACAACCATTAGTTCGAATGAGGAACCGTCTGGTAATATTAGTAGCGCTACTTAGGGAATTAGTATCAACCGGATGAGGGTTGTTACTATTTTCCTGTATCTAACCGGAATGAGGGTTAAGATACAATATTACTTGATTTTGTGAATTATTTCGTGACAGTATGATTATGTTGTGGAGATTTGGTTGTAGCAAATACATCAACAAAAATAACTTTTGTTATATATAAACCTATGTTCTCACCAACATTTTTGTTGACTTTGTTAAGTATGCTTTTTCAGGACCAAATGAGTAATAGTTGTGATTGTAGCTTCGAAGTCCATAACGGACAAGGTGAAGTTGTGGAAAGAGTCTGTGTGACCATAACCGTCAACATCATTGACGGGAGTGTGTTTGTGGATTAAGAAGACATGTTGTAGTTAAAAGTAGTTAGAATTACATCAGATTTTGAAAACTTATGTAATAGATGTAATTTCTCAAATATTATGAACAAAGTATGTCATAAATTGTTGTTTTATTTAATGATATTTCTACGTGTTATTTCACTATAATTAATACACTCTGATAAAAGCTAGTCACACCCGAACATCGTTTCGCGCTTCCGCCGGGATGTGACAATTTTGATTTTGATTTAGGGTTACGTTAAAATTCGCATAGTCGCGGCAACGCGCGGGGTCCAAACCTAGTTTAGATTATTTTAGTTTGTTTTATTAGAAGGTGGGTCCCACCAATTTAAATAATTTAACTTGTTTTCTTCTTTTTAATTTTTAAAGTTAAGATGTATTATAATCATTTCACACTCTATTAATAAAAAAAGCCAAATGTTCATGCATTCTAGGAACCAAATGTGTATTCATACAAAATATTAGAAGAAACATGTAGTTTTTGATTCTTGTGGACAAAAACCTCAATAACGGGGACAAAAACCACATAATTAACACTTGTTATTTGGATGTGTCATGAAATATCAATTTCCGTGAGATAATAATCTCAATAGGAATCCACTAAATCATCGATAATATGATATCATCTATAATAAGATAAAGGAATATACACCGAAGTTTGTTTTCACACGATTTTGCGACTTAATTATTATTAAAACAAAGAAACACATAGACGTAAATTAAGTCTAGTATAGAAAGTTTGTGCGTTTACCGTTAAAAAAAAGAATCACATAAGAGACGCACGACTGAATTAATTATTAAAAAAATGGAACACCTAGGAGATGGGTGTGGAGATGGGTGTTATGAGTAACGTGTAAACATTTAGCCAATAATGAGTAACTAGATATTTTGTGCTACGTGAAGCATTATGATGGTAACTAGAGGAGATTTTCTTTGGCGTGTTATCCGTCTGATTAAAAAAACCTTAATCAACAACAACAACAAAATAATGTAGTGTTTAAAGTTTAAAGCTAGTTAATAATAACTAGTTTTTTCTTCCTGCGTTATGCAGGTGGAAGTCCACTCAATTCTCTTACACACCACATTGGTTACTTTGGTCGCTATCTATCCTACTCATAGGAAACCATGGAATCGTAGTTTGGTGCCGAAATTCAAAATACTAAAATTTAATGCTCAAAGTCGAAAAAACGAATCGTTAGCCAAATTCCAAGATCCTAAACTTTAGTAGCTAACATTAAACGCTACGCAGTGGGAGTCAAGCCAATTTTCCCACATGCAAGGGTGTGTTAATTTTATTATTATTTATCTAGCTCGTCAAAACCATAAAATCTAAGTTTGGTGGCGAGGCTCATAAATACTAAACTTTAGTTCTCAAAGTTAAGAAAACAAATCGATTGCCAAACTCTTACATTCTAAATATTAATGGTTAAAATCAAATAACTAAAAGTTATTGTTAAAAGTACAAATACTTAAAACCAATGTGGTTAAAAATTTAAAGTACAAATAGCACACTATTTATTTACCTTTGCAATTAATTATAGAGCAATAAAATAATAATGTGAAACAAAATATGGAGCCTTGGATTAAAAAAACAACTATTTTGGGCTTCATGCACGTGCCCTGCAGATGGTTAAAGGAAAATAGGTGAAATAATAATGGCGAAAGAGTAGAACGTGAGACCGTAGCCATCTCGAGCGGAATTCCAAACTATTAGGAAAAAGAGATTGCATTAAGCGGTTACATAACCGTCTAGTAAAACATATGTACAAATGATTATACAATTATCATAGTTCAATACTTAATGGGGTATATTCAAGCTAAAACAATATTTAATTTAAAAACTATGAAAATCGTAGAAAGACTTGGTAGTAGTGTTTAAATATAATAAGATAGGGATACAGGGTGGATTATAAGTTTATATGTATGTATTATAGATGAGATAATAAACACAAACAGATTCCTAATAAGTACCAATACACACTTATATCATATTAAGGTTCACAAAAGAACTATTAAATAATTTAAAAACAAAAGGAACCACTTTATAGAACTTATCATATTCTAATGTAATAGGACCCTAAATGTGGAGCTTGAAGAATGGCGAGCAACTTTAGAGGACATTGGAGTAGGAGATGATGACCGCACCGAGATCACCATCAAAGGCCAAGTGTGGGACAAAAAACTATGTTTAAGTATTTAGGATCTTATGTGCAGGGTGAAGGGGAAATAGATTGTAACGTTACACACCAAATTCAAACAGGCTGGTGTAGATGCGGGGCGGCCTCAAGGGTGTTGTGTGACTAGAACTTTTCAATGAGATTAAAAGGGAAACTTTATAAAGTTTCGGTACGGCCAACTATGTTATATGAAACAGTGTATTGGGCAATCAAGAATACACACAAGCGCCAGAAGAAAGTAGTAGAGATGAGGTGGATGTATGGGCATACAAGGTTAGAACGGATAAGAAATAAGATTTTTCGATATTTATTAGGGTAGCTATGATAACGAACAAAATAAGAAAGGGGAGATTAAGATGGTTAGGCATGTTAAGAAGATACAGACAACGACGTCGATTATAGAAATAGAGAACCTAAATGTCAAAGGGAGGATGACTAGAGGGAAGGCCAAATTGACCTGGGAGGAAAAGATTAGAAAAGATTTATTAGAGTGACACCACTCCAAAGACATGATCCAAGATAGAAGCACATGAAATCATAATATTAATATTAAGAATGTCTAGAGGAAGGTTTAGATGTGTCTCTTATGGGTTTACCTTTTTGTATGATGTATATTGATTTTAGGGTCTAGTATTGTGTTCTTTTTTTATTGGGTGTCTTAATTCTAGTCGATACATGAGAGCTGATGGTTTTACTGGAAGCAGTATTTTTATCATATGTAATATATTACTTTAGAGTTAAGTATATAAAAGAAGTTTTACGACAATATCATAGATAAAAATTAACATAAGCTTAAACATTGAATATATCCACAATGATCTCGTTCCTAATCATCCGTCTATAACCATTTCATGTTACACTTTGCTCAATAACGGATGCAAACTATAAACTTTAATGTAAATAAAACTTTGACTTGTTTAACGGGGCTAATTTCTAAATACTTTTTTACATGTCCATTACTAAACCATGGAGATTTCAATGTAATACAATTGAGTTATAGAGACTTTCAATGGAATATCCGAATTTACATTATTTCATATGGTATTAACCAGTTTTAAATTAACTGAAAATTTAACAAGATATAGATGATTCGAAAGTCCATATGCTCCTAACAAATAATAATGTAAAACGTGAAAAACTTATTTATTGTACTGTTTCCTATTAAATGATATGATGTGTAGTGATATACGAGAAATAGGTATGTCGGTAAGTATGGATTCTACTTTTTCTTGTTGGAATATGCACGCCCTATGGCTTAGGATGGTACCACTAAGCATATTCGGTTTGATTGTATTGGCAACTAGTGACCACCAAGGTGATGGATTCCTTAATTATTCAAAAGGAGTTTTTGAATCAAAATATATCACATGAGAATGACGTGCGTGACCGACATGAGATTTTTTTTATTTTAGTTGGAGGTGACGAACCATATGACAGATTGGTTCTAGTTGAGTGCAAAACAATATAATATGAGATACATGCAGAAAAAAAGATGTTAATATTATTGATCGGTACGTAATGAGATGCATTGGATATATATTGGAGAGGAAAACATAAGAAAAAAGTAAACTTATATTAGTCGTTGATAACAATAATAAATATAATCTTATCTAAATTTATATATCTCCCTTGTTCATAATTTTATAAGCTCGAAGATATTGTACGTTAAAAATCATGCAAGGAAAAAGTACCAGGATATAATCATAATTAAAAAAAAAATAAGAGTCTAACGTGTATTATCTGACAGGATCTAAGCCTCTGGTTTGATCAATTAGGTTGTATTCGCAGCGGATTTAGTACAAGAATTAGAACAAACAAGCAAGAACACAATAGATTTAACAATAAAACAGTAAGTTATAGAGAAAGATGGAAGTTCTGCAAAATAGAATATTTCATTCAATACATGCTTCGATTGCGGCTGTAATTAGCAGCGGCTACAATTAGGTCATCTTCCTTATATAGGGAAGAATAACCTAATGCATCAACCGTTATTAACAAACTACTGATAACAGACTAAACTACTGAAGATGTCACAACAGCTGACATCTTCTTACAAAATACTAAGTGTCAAACTATTACAAGAACTGAAAAGAAACTACTTAAAAGGTACAACGACTGAAGAACAAACTCTTCAGTCGTTTACAACTACTGAACTATAAAAACTGAAGAACAAACTCTTCAGCTGTCGTACAAACTACTGAAAAGGAAAAATACAAACTACTGAAAGAGAAAAACCATCACAACATCTGAAGAAGACTTCTTCAGCTGTTGTGACAAACTCTGAAGCTTCAGCACTTGATCTTCAGACTTTGGGCTTCAGATGTTTCATCAGCTGATGACTTCAGTAGTTGTCATCAGCTGATGTCTTCAGTCTTTGTCTTCAGACTTTGTGCATCAGTTGTTGATCTTCAGTTCTTCAGTTCTTCAACTGTTGATCTTCAGCACTTGAGTAATCAGTACTTGAAGTCTTCAGTACTTGTATTCTTCAGTACTTCAGACTTCAGTACTTGTCTTCAGTACTTGGGATCTTCAGTTGTTGTTCTTCAGATCTTTGATCTTCAGCTGTTGAGTCTTCAGTCTTTGTCAAACTGCTGATGAAGCCTTCAGCAGTTGTTGTGATGTCATGTGGGACTTAGAGGTTTTTTTGATCTGGCTCATTGGTTCTTTTGGTCCAACAAATTCCCCCTGAACCAATGCAGCCAAAACCTCTAAGCAATTTATTGTCCCACTTATTGATGGCAGGAAGATTGGTCTTTTTCCTTCTTGATCAAATTAGAAGATGACCCAATTAAGCACTGGCCTGGGAAGAGGTCTTAAGAATTTGTTTGGCATAGTATGGATGGGAACTATGTTTTGGGGAACTGGACACAGAGTTGTTGTCCCATCCATAAGATCTACTTCCCAACTATGAGCCTGTAGGATTCTCTGGTATAGGCCTCTAAAAACATCACTTGTTCCTCCATGGTAAGTACTTCTGCCTCACCATCAAAGAATCCTTCAGGCCCATAGAGCTCTGAGATGTACTTGACCTGTTTACCACTTTCGAGCTCCACAGTTGTTATGGCCCTATAGGCGAATTCATCTGGGTGATTACCCTCTAAGAACAACTGGAGCTCATTTCTTTGAAGTTTCTCAAACCTCTTGTAGACTAACCCCTTTTTAACAACTCTGTTCTCCAACATCTTTGTGGTGGGAGGATAGCCTGATAGGTTTTCTTGAAATCTTCTATGATCTCCCAGGGTGATATTACAATGGCCAAGGAGATCTCTTCACCTACGATCCTTTTCACTAGGCCATTGTATCTCTTTGGTATATCTTTCTTCATAATTCTGTGACACCCTGGGATCAGGCCAAATACTCACTTTGTCCTTTTGAAATTGGAATGTATGCCTTAAAGTGAATAATCTCAGAGCTTGTTTCCTCATGTTTATGATTGATGAGGTAGCAGCATAGGCTTTATTTACTCTTTTCAACAGCTCCTCATCATGTAGCCTATGCTGCTGTTCTTCTTCAAGCTTAACCTTCACAGCTTCCATCTGTGAGGTGGGAGTGATGGGTATAGGTTTGGCTTTGGGTAAAGATATAACTATAGAGAGAGGCAGCCTATCTTCCTCATCCTCCTCTTCTTCTTCTTCTTGCAGCCTCAACACCCTTCTCTTCTTCTGCAAGGGTGTATCATCAGCAATGGGTTTTGATGGTGATGGGGTTGGTTTTGTGGGTTGTGGTTGGGTAGTTGTTGGCGTGGGAGATTGGGCAGGCTTTGATAGTAATCTAGAAATGAGAGAAGGTTTAGTCTGTTTGACTAGCAAAGTCCCGTTCCCAGCACCGGATTCTGACAGGGCTTCTGCGACAAGTCCCTTGGTAAATTCACCAGCCAAACAGATCTTGGTGGCTATAGCCAAGATTCTGCCCCTGGTCCAAGCTCTCACATCTAGGACTGGTCTCCCCAGGTACTTCGAAATAAACCTAGTCATAGCATCGAGTCTCTTTCTCTCCTCTTGGCTATGACTGGTCCATTGGTATTCTATCTCCTTTATCTCCAACTTCCTAATTTCCTGATCTAGCATGGCAGTGTCCTTGTCAAAGCCTTGCCTGAACAGCTGATCAATGATAGAGTCCATTGATCGGCTATGCTCAGCATCAGCCTCCTTGACCAGGACTGCTAGATCAGTCTCCTTCACCACCTTCTCTCCCTCCTTCTCTCCTTTCTTCTTTTGTAAGTGCCACTGAAATCTTTTTGGATTTCAGCCACTTTGATCTGTTCAGCTCTCTCCTCCCTCTTCTTCTCCTTCCCCTTCACCCTCTCAGTCTCCTCAACCACATCCCTCTCGTTTTCCACCTCTTCCACCACTTCTTGCTCCTCCTCTACCCTCTTCCTCTTGGCTTTCACTGATGTCTCCCCTTTTTGGTTGCATTGGTTAGGGTTTCACTATCATAAAGCGTTTTGGCCATAGCAGCCTCCACCATGGGCTGGGGAAGCCTCTCATCAAGGGTTTTCATCACAATGTCTGTGATTATTGGTGTGATGAAAGGCAGGGATTTTTAGAAGATAGCAACTAATTGCTCAGGAGGGTTCTGTTCCTGAGAGCTAGTGCCAGAAGCAGAAGCAGGTGGCTAAGTTTGTGGGAGTGGCTGAGTATATGTGAGACCTTCAGGTGAAGGTGTCATTTGTGGGTTAATGGTGGCTGATGGACTTTGGTCTTGGGAGAATTTGGCGAGCAGCTCTTTGAGTCTACTCACCTCCTCCTCGAGAATGGTGTTTTGAGCAACTACATCAAAGAAGAAGCTCAGGTCATCATCAGTTTGTACTGAATCACCTGACCTCCTGACTATGTTAGGATGTACATGCACTGAGTGTGGCTCAGTAGTTGCATGTGCCCCTTTGTCTTGGTTCTGGGGACTTCCAGCCTCCGGATTGGATCCATCATCGGCAGTTGCCTCTGGTGAGATCCTATTGATGTTACCAGCTTCTTCCTGCTCATATGCTGATGCAGGGGAAGTGGCAGCCTCACCAGAATATCCTATCTCCCTAGCCACACTGGGAGATGAGACATGTGATTCTCTGTGTTGTGGGCTCCCATCAACACTTGTGTCCACCCTCTCTTTGGTTGGAGTTTTCCCAGTTGTGATTGGTTTTTGGGTAGAGGGTGGATTTTTAAGATGAGTCAACACTTCTGCAATTATTAATGTAGGGCTTTTAGGGGCGGTTGCAGTGGGAGATGGGGTAGAAGCAGTATGCACCAGGGGAGATTGGTGCTTTTCAATGGTAACCTCCTCAATTGAGAAAGGTTCCAGATGTGTAGGTTCCCCAAAAATGGTTGCTTCAAGCTCCTGTAGAGAGGATGCCTGAGCGGTTATGGTTGGTGGAGTCGTGGTGATTGCTGGGAGAATCGTACCAGCAATCACTTCCTGCCTTTGTTATGCAGGGGCATCCTTAGGGGACTCATCTCCCTGAGTAGCCTTTTTGGTTTTCTTGGGTTTGGGTTTGGTTGGGACTTTGGAATTTGAGGTGGAGGTTGTGGGTTCCAGCTGCGTGGGTTTTCGCAGCTTGGCAGCCTTTTTCAACGTTTGGTCTGTGTTGTGCCTGGAGTATACCTCAAGCAATACAGCCATGGCAGGGACTCCAGTGCCAACTAGTCCTTAGCTTGTAGCTGGTTCTCTATCATGGCCATTATGAACCGTGGATATAAAATCCAACGGTTTGGAAAAGGTTTTGTGGCCATGTCCTTGAGTTCCAAGAAATTATTTCAGAAAAGTTTAGTGGTTGTTTCTCAAGGATAGAGTATAATACCTGCTGCCACCTTGTGGACATTTGATCCCATGATGAAGTCTTCGGGGCTAAGCAAACATTTACCATGTGGAAAATAAGTCTTTCGGGATCATGGAAATGTTTCTTCAGCAGGGTAGAGGCAGATAGGTCACCCTGATAGTCATGATGAGCAAACAAAAGATTAGTGGTGCCTTTTGGGTAGTCGGTTGGGAAGGTGCCATCATCCAATTTTAGGGTTTGTTGGATGATTGCGGGATTGATGACCACCTGTTTGGTGTTGACGAACGGCTGGAGAGAGACCTCGGCGTCGTTCTCTCTAGTTTGCAGGGTAACGTTCGTCCAGAACTGGGTAAGCGAATCAGCGTAAATGGTAGGATTTAGTAGAAAGGCCGTTCGGTAGGGTGTGTCGACCATAAGATCTATAGCATGATGAAATTTGGTCCAGAAAGGCGATTTTATGAGGTATGTGACACAGTTGTGTCGTGGCTTTAGTTGCATGTTCGCCATTAATGGTGTATGGGAGGTTTCAGAGTTTTTGAAATTTTAGGTCAAATGAGAATGAAAAGCTCTGAAGGTTGGGTTGGGTATTTATAGGGTATGAAAACGGCTGAAAGAAAACGACTGAAGGTTTTGGTGTTAGTCATCAGTTGTTGAAACTACTGATGACGTGGTTTAACCTTCAGAAGTTGTAACATCTAAGTACTTGGTGTTAGTCATCAGTAGTTTTGAAAGTACTGAGACCTTGGTTTTGTCCTTCAGATGTTGTAAACGACTGAACTTATTGTTAGTCATCAGTAGTTATAAACTACTGAAGACATGGTTTTCATCTTCAGACGTTGTAAGAACTGAAGACTTGGTGTTAGTCTTCAGTAGTTGTAAACTACTGACATCAGTAGTTATAAACTACTGAAGACATGGTTTTGCTTCAGTTGTTGTAAACAACTGAGGACTTGGTGTTAGTCATCAGTAGTTGTGAAACTACTGAAGACATGGTTTTGTCCTTCAGTTGTTTGGGTATGAAACAGCAGATGTAGGTATCAGCTGAAGAGTAAAGTTACTCATCAGCTGTTTCCGTTAATTCAGTTGTTTCATTCTGACCTCCACATTTACTCATCAGCTCTTTGACTGACCTTCAGATGTTTCATTGGCCCTTCAGCTCTTGTGAATATTTATTCTTCAGCTCTTGTGATCAGATGTTCAGAAGTGCTGATGAAATAAATTATTCTTCAGAGCTGGTGAACAAATTTTGTCTTCAGTACTTATGTGTAAGATTGCACATCAGTACCTGTGAGCAAAATTTGTTCTTCAGTACTTATTTGTTTGAAAATTGTACATCAGTAGTTATAACCACATCAGTAGTTGTAACTACATCAGCTGTTTTCAACAAATAATGTACTTCAGTACTTTGAATCATTTTAGTCTGCAGTAGTTGTGAAAATGCTGAAGACTAAATTATTAATCAGTATTTACATTTGACCTTTGCATACCAATGCTCATCAGTACTTGTGAACTGAGAGCATCAGTATTAGTCAAATTATTCTAGCTGCAGCATACCAAGCCTTAGTACCAAATTTTGGAATGTGGCACTATCTAAAGGCTTAGTAAAGATGTCTGCAATCTCATCAGCACTAGGCACAAACTTTGGATCAATCAGACCTTTTTCATAGCAATCTCTTATAAAATGATGTCTGATCTCTATATGTTTGGTCCTAGAGTGCTAGACTGGATTTTTAACAATACAAAGAGCTGAAGCACTATCCATTAGTAATGGAGTCTTAGTCTCTGTAATGCCATAATCCAAGAGTTGGTTCTGAAGCCAGAGTACCTGGGAAGTACAACTTGCAGCAGCAATGTACTCAGCTTCAGCTGTGGATGTAGCAATTGATGTTTGTTTCTTACTCTACCAAGAAACTAAACAATTGCCTAGGAATTGGCAACCACCAGAAGTGGATTTTCTGGTGACTTTGCATCCTGCATAGTCACTATCAGAGAAAGCAACTAATTTGCAAATATGCCCAGTTGAATACCAAAGACCTAGTGATTGGGTACCCTGCAGATATCTAAATATCCTTTTGACTGCAATCAAATAGGATTCTTTAGGTGCAGCCTGAAATCTAGCACAGGCACATGTTGCAAACATGATGTCTGGTCTAGAAGCGGTAAGGTACATTAAGGACCCAATCATACATCTGTAAAAGGTTTCATCAACCTCTTTACCTTTCTGATCTACATCCAGTTGTGTGATGCTGCTCATGAGAGTAGAACAGGGCTTACAGGTTTGTAAATCAAACTTATTCAACAACTCTTTTGTGTATTTGGATTGATGAATAAAGATTCCATTAGCCCTTTGTTTGATTTGCGAACCTAGAAAGAACTGTAATTCCCTCATAGCACTCATTTAAAACTTTTGCTTCATGAGCTTTGTGAATTCATCACATAATTGTGGATCAGAGGATGCAAAAATTATGTCATCTACATAAATTTGAACAAGGAGCTTATGCTATCCCACTGTCTTTATGAATAAAGTTTTATCAATGGTGCCTCTAGTGAATTTGTTTTTTGAAGAAAAGTTGACAATGTTTCATACCGGGCTCTAGGAGCTTGTTTCAGCCCATAAAGAGCTTTATCAAGCTTATACACCCAATCAGGATGTTTATTATCGTAAAAACCTGGTGGTTGACACACATAAACTTCCTCTTTTATTTTACCATATAAAAAGGCACTTTTGACAACCATTTGATAAACTTTAAGATTGTGAAAGGCAGCATAGGCTAAAAACAATCTAATTGCCTCCAGTCTGGCTACAGGGGCAAAGGTTTCATCATAATCGATGCCTTCTTCTTGTGCAAACCCCTGAACAACCAGCCTGGCCTTGTTCTTGACAATTTGGCCCTTTTCATCTGTTTTATTCCTAAACACCCACTTAGTGCCTATTGCACACTTACCTTGGGGTAAAGGAACAAGCTCCCACACTTGCTATTTTCTGAACTAAAGAAGCTCAAGCTGCATTGCTTCAACCCATCCATTGTCTCTTAATGCAACATGATAGTTCTTTGGCTCTTGCTGACTGATGAAGAGAGCATAGAAGCAGAAGTTGGACAATTGATTCCTTATTGAAACTCCAGCGTTGATATCACCAATGATTTGAGATGTGGGGTGATTCTTCAGCTCTTGATAGACTATAAGATCAGTGCAAGTATTTGTAGGACTTTCAGCACCAACAGATGGTGATGAAGATTCTTGAAACCATGTAGGAGATGGCAGCTCAAATGAAGTAGAGCATGCAAAAATCTCATCAGCATTTATTGTGGATGGGGCTGCTGAAGCTACAGGAGCATCAGGTTTAGTGGACTCAGGCAGGTGGTCACTAAACCTAAAAAGGTGAGTACTGACTACATCATCATCTGTACCACCAGGTGGAGAACTGTTGATAGGCACAATAGCTGGAGGTTGATAAGGAACATATTGCAGTATGTCCAGATCAAACAACTCCACAGGGTTTTGTGGAATCTTGTCCTTTGGAGATTCATTGAACTTGACATGTAGAGTTTCTTCAACCATCTTTGTCCTACAGTTGAAAACTCTGTATGCCTTGCAAGTTGATGAATTGCCAACAAAATATCCTGCATCCACCTTACTAGCAAACTTCTGGAGTGGATTGCTAGTGTTGAGAATGAAACATGGACACCCAAAGGCTCTAAAGAAGGAAATCAGATGGGCCAAATGATGAAGTACTTCATAAGGAGTCTTCATCAACCTCTGATTCACTAATGCTCTATTCTGCACATAGCAAGCTGTGTTGAAAGCTTCAGCCCAAAAGGTCAGTGGCAATCCTGAGTCCGCCAGCATTGACCCTACAGCTTCAATGAGAGTCCTGTTCTTTCCCTCAACCACTCCATTCTGTTCAGGAGTTCTGGGAATACTGAACTGCCTTTAATTCCCTTAGACAGGTAGAAGTCATCAAGTGTGTGGTTTCTAAACTCCGTTCCATTGTCACTCTTCACACACTTGACCAGCAGGGAATACTGCTTCTCCACAAATAACATAAAGTTCATAATAGCCTTGGCAGCTTCATCCTTAGTGTGCAAGAAGAAAGTCCATATATTCTGGAGTAATCATCCATAATTACCAGACAGTATTTCTTCTTTGCCATGCTCATCACCCTGACAGGACCAAAGAGATCCATGTGCAAGAGTTGCAAGCAGGCAGTGGACTTTGGTTCTTCTATTGGAGGGAATGAAACTCTGTGTTGTTTTCCCTTTAAGCAAGCAGTGCAGTTGTCTTCACACTTGAACTCCTTCAAAGGCAATCCTCTTACTAAACCATGGTTTATCAGGTGATTCATGTTCTTGAGATTAACATGCCCCAGCCTTCTACGCCATAGAGTAGACTCTTGAGGAGAGGCCTTAGAGAATAGGCAAGGATGGCCTTTTATATCAATTTTCTTTGAAAGGTCTAGGGCATATACTCTTCCTGTCCTGTTGGCCTTCAGGAGAGTATTCATCCAACACCTTATCAATCAAATTTAGAACTTTGGATGACTAAATCCCACAGTTCTGGCTTGTGAAAAGGGCAACATGGCCTTTATCACACATTTGACTGACACTCAAGAGATTGTACTTGAGATTCTCCACATGGTTAACATCATCAAACCTTATTTCCCCATTGGAAACAAAGCCTTTTCCGATGATGTAACCCTTTGCATCATTGCCAAAGGAGACAAATCCCTTCTTTCCTTGAGAGTAGTCATTAAGAAGGGAACTGCTTCCTGTCATATGCATGGATCCTCCACTATCTACATACCAGATGCTTCTTTGGCATGTTGAAGAACCCTATAATCATAACAACAAGTTAGTTAGTTTTAGAGACCCAAACCTTTTTGGTTTTGGGTCTGTTCTCAATAACAGGTGCAACACTAACAGGTGTGTTATATGTGACAGCCTGAGGTGAAGGAGATAGTGTAGAGGAGGAACCCTTTGGCTTGGATTTCCATTTCTGTGGTTTCAACACAGGAGCATCTAATTGGTTGACTCTTTCCATTAGATGCTGAACCATCATCACAAGTTATGTCTGACTTTGTGATAAAGCTTTCAGCTCTTTAGACACAATGGGGCTTACTGATGATGGATTTCTGTGTTGCACCATCTCTTTTTGAGCAACCTCAGCTGTTGCCTGATTAACCCCTACCTTCTTTTGGATTTGATTTTGGGCTTAGGGGTTTCAGGCTTTGATGTTGCTAGTACAAACTTGGTCTCAAACTCATTTTCATTGTATTCATGTGCTCTTTAATTTTCTCCTTTTGTTTGAGTTTGGAATCTCTTTTGTACCAGCAATCATCAGTAAGATGATTGAACAAGCCACATATCTCACATGGCTTCTTCTTCATCTTATGTTGATCATCTATTGAAGAGGATGAAACTGCTGAAGACTTGTTCTTCAGCTGTTTGCTGTCAGTACTTGCAGTTTTCTTCCTTGTAGTACCTGCTTTCCGGACATCCTCTTCAGTAGTCTTCAAATCCTTTCTACTGCCAGTTTCTTCTCTTCAGTACTGGCAGTAGTTGGGGTTTGAACTTCAGGTGTTATCACTTGCTCTCCAGTACTTTCAGTACTTCTAGAGACAACACCTGAGTTGATCAACTCTTTGATCATGTGACAGTCAGCATTTGAACCATTAGTTGTTGTAGCATCAGCTGATTGGTTTTGGGAGGAAATGCTGACCTCTACCTCTGATGATGCTGTATCAGATAGTAAGTCACATGATGAGAAGGATTGCTTATTGCTCTCTCCATCAGATTCAACTTCTGCTCTTGAAGTGAAATCTGTAGGAGGAGCAGTGTGATTATAACCAATGCCAAACTTCACATTGGAAGTTGATTGCTTACTAAGAAGCATTTCAAAACCCTTGCAGGATTGCACCTATCGTTCATACTCTACTTGGGTGGTTGCAAGAGTTTCCTTGAGGTCTCTGTACTTCTCTAGAAGTACATCTTCCCTAGCCTTATCATCTTTTATTTGGCATTTAAGCTTATAAATCTCATCATTTTTATCATTAAGTGCAGCCTCAAATTCAGCTTTCTTTTTGGAAATGGTTTGCTCTACTTTAAGGTTTTTATCAATTAAAGCTACATTTGCCTCTCTAATAGAAGCAAATGCTGCTATGCATGAATCAAAACAAAGCTTGGCTTTAGCCTCAGAGGATACCTGTGATGAAGCATTGGAGGATGACCCATCAGCAGACTTAAAGTCCATTAGAGCAAGATTCCCAAATGGATGATCACCACCATGTTGACCAGCACCTTGGAATAGTTGTTCTTGACAAGATAAGTCATCTGGTAAACTACTCCAGTCAACAACTCCTGGGGTGAAGAAGCTATGTTGTTGAGGTTAGGTTTGATGATGAGATTGGGAAGATTGAGGCTCAGGGAGAGCATGTGGTTGCTGAGCAGGGGGTGCTTGAACTGACTTGGCTGAGGCATGTAGTAGCAGGGGTATGGGTATGGCATATGACCCTGAGGCACAAAGTATGAAGGTGATGCCTGTGCTGGTGATGGATGACTGGAACTGGTGGAGTGTTGCCCTCTGTGCTGTGAGCTATTGCTTGGAAAGGTCACAAAGGGTGCAGAGGAGTTAGATCCAGATGATCTACACTCTCTAGCAAAGTGTCCAAGCCTCTGGCACTTATGACACCTCAACTTGCTCTCGTCAAAACCAACTTTGGTTTTGCCAGAGAGACCAGAAATTTCCTCCAAGTTCTCTTGTAGAACTTTTGAGATCTGATATTTATCATAGCCATTTGACTCAAAATATCCATCTCTTCCAATCATCATCTGGAATGTTCTTCAAGTCCTCCATCAGAAAGAACAAGTTATCACTGCTACCTCCTGAACTACTATCAACACCAACAAAAGCATGTTCAGAATTGCTAGAGAAATCAATATGCTTATCATAGGCATTCTCAGATGTAGCATATTCTGACTCTTGACCTATCAAGGCAGCATTGCCTGAGATAAAGTCACCAGTGAGCTTGCCAGATGATAACAACTTCCTTTTCTGTTCTATCTCTCTTTCAAATGTAAGTAGTTTCCCATGAAGTTGGGTGAGAGATAGAGTGTCCAGATTTGCACTGGAGCGTAGGACAATGGTGTAAGTGTCCCTTCTCTCAGGCAGGGATCTAAGAAAGCGGTTGTTCATCTGACTATTGGAATACTCTTGTTTAACCATTTTCAGCTCAGAAATAAGATAAGAGAATCGCTCATACTGTTGAGTCAGTGTCTCACCCTTCTTATGAGAGAATGTCTCATATTGTTGGGCGAGGATTTCCCTAGTATTTGCTAAGAACTCATTGTTTCCTCCGAATTGTTCCTTCAGAGCAACCCAGATATCATGAGCTATTTCATGATGTAAAAGTCCTAAATAGATCTCATTTGGAATTGCCATAGCCAAAATTCCATGGGCTTTAGCATCTATCTCGAACAGCTTAAGATCTTCGTCCGAATATTGATCAGGTTTTCTTCGGAACCTGCTCATTTGATTCAGGAATGCTCACTATAGGCTTGTATGGTCCATGCACCACTAACTTCCAACAACCAGCACTGTTGACAGATAAGTGGTGGAGCATACGACGTTGCCATATGTTATACTCACTCCTCACAAGCATCGGAGGCTTTGTTGAGGAGCCAGTATTGTGAGGATCGTTAGTTGTGTGTTGTCATTTCAGATTTAGTCAATTCAAGGTATACAAAACAAATCTAGCTCAAAAACCACGAGAACCTCAAGTTAACAGTCAGAAGCAACACAAAATCAATCTCTATAACTATTCTTGCAAATTGCTAATTCGATCAAATGTAGCTGTCAAAAGAGCAGTTTCAAATGATCAATTGTTAAATAGATCAATGATTAACCGGCTCTGATACCATTTGACAGGATCTAAGCCTCTGGTTTGATCAATTAGGTTGTATTCACAGCGGATTTAGTACAAGAATTAGAACAAACAAGCAAGAACAATAGATTTAACAATAGAACGTAAGTTATAGAGAAAGACGGAAGTTCTTCAAAAGAGAATATTTCATTCAATAAATGCTTCGACTGCGGCTGTAATTAGTAGCGACTACAATTAGGTCATCTTCTTATATAGGGAATACCTAATGCTGATGTCACTTGACAGTGACATCAACCGTTATTAACAAACTACTGATAACAGACTAAACTACTGAAGATGTCACAACAGCTGACATATTCTTATAAAATGCTAATTGTCAAACTATTACAAGAGCTGAAAAGAAACTACGGAAAAGGTACAACGACTGAAGAACAAACTCTTCAGTCGTCCAACTACTGAACTATAACAACTGAAGAACACTCTTCAGCTGTTCTACAAACTACTGAAAAGGAAAAATATAAACTACTGAAAGAGAAAAATCATCACAACATCTGAAGAAGACTTCTTCAGCTGTTGTGACAAACTCTGAAGCTTCAGCACTGATCTTCAGACTTTGGCTTCAGATGTTTCATCAACTGATGACTTCAGTAGTTGTCATCAGCTGATGTCTTCAGTCTTTGTCTTCAGACTTTGTGCATCAGTTGTTGATCTTCAGTTCTTCAGTTCTTCAACTGTTGATCTTCAGCACTTGTGTCATCAGTACTTGAAGTCTTCAGTACTCCAGACTTTAGTACTTGTCTTTAGTACTTGGAATCTTCAGCTGTTGTTCTTCAGATCTTTGATCTTCAGCTGTTGAGTCTTCAGTCTTTGTCGAACTGCTGATGAAGCCTTCAGCAGTTGTTGTGATGTCATGTGGGACTTAGAGGTTTTTTCTGATCTAGGCTCATTGTTCTTTTGGTCCAACATTATCTCCTAATACTTTTGACTTAACTATATATATATTGACTCGTTAGAAATCTTACTTAAAACCAATGCGATAAAACTTAATCAAGGGGGTATATTTTCAACGTCTATACTCACTCTCACTTATAATTTTTAAGTGGTTTGTGTTGATCTTCTTTGAAGTTTAATCAAACCACGTGTTGTCAATATTGGCTTCTAGATCACATGATGTGAAATTCTTTTATGCTAATAAAATACGTATAATATTTAAGTAAAATGTTTGTTGTCTTTTATCATAAAAATGCCAAAAGATCCATCACATTCATTTCATCTACAAAACTATTAGACTTGTTTCGATTGGTAAATAAACATCAACTTATGTCTCTTAAGAGTTTGAAAGAATAGATCATTTTATCAATTGAAAGGACACGAGCTATATTTTGCTAGAATTAAAGATGTATCTAATCATTTTAACATTAATATATAATTACATTATTTATGTTACTTCTAGTTCTTTGAGAGATATAAAAACCGTTAATTTCTATATCAATGATCATTAATTAGAAAACCTTAAAACATATTTAGAACATGCATGTTTAAATATCTTTTAGATGTAGTTTGATTATGGATAAAAAATGTAAATGCTTAATTAGCATAGCAAGTTATTAATTGTTCACCAACTACCATTACAAATCTTGTTTATATTTGAACTTCTTCAATCCTTTCTAGAGATATTATAAGCCCATAAACATGTAATACAATATTTGTAAGCCGCATCTTATTCTTTTAAATGAAAAAACATTAACCAGTATATCATATTTATTATTTTCTCATTTGAGATATCAACTAAGTCGATTATAGCATATTTGACTTGTCTAATTTAGTTTGTGCTCATCTTGTCATTTTGTAGAATACATAATTAGATTTTGATGACAATGCTTCAAACATTTACAGTCATTCATAAACTTTCTTTTGCTTTTGACTGACTATTTCTGTGGATAGAATCATCAACAATTTGACGCATTAGCTTTCTAACTCAACACATTGATTTCTGTAACATATGTAACAATTTTTGATTTTTAAAATCCATAATATACTATTCTTTTATATATATTTATTGAGATATCATATCATTAGGTACATTTCATTGTGTACGTTTACACGTGCGCAAGAATGAAATCTTTAATATGTGTAGTTTTTTTAATTCATTAGAAACTTTAATTGTATTCAAGTTATCAACGTATAAAAAATTATAATGTATTCAGATCAATGTCTATAAAATGCATATTCTTTATTTTTTGTATTGCCTGACTAATAAGATATTAAATGTCATGCATCCACCACCAGACATACGTGCCCTCGTAATTAGTTGTTGCTAGTTGTTGCTCTTTGTGAAAAACTTGTCCACCATGTTTCTTATTTTAGTATTATCTTTTAATTCATACCTCTTGTATAACATCAACGTTTTATATACAATATTTAGAGAATGCAAATCTACCTTATTTTCATTCTTTCTATTTGCTAATCATTTCTATATTTTCATTCATAGGCATATCTAGTTCTTGAGCTCACTATTTTTATCATTTCAAGCATTATATCACAGCGAGGATATCATCGAAGTTGATTTTCTTTTGATTTCATACATTTAGACTTGATATAGATACTTTTTTTAATTTTTGGGTACCTAAGTTTCTTTTAAAACCATCATATCTAATGTCTTTTTACTAAACCTTTTTACTATTACATCGCCTTGATCATATTCAATACTTGGTCTATTTTTCTAAGAAATTTTATCTTTAGAATCAACTGGTCTACCACGTTTTAAAATTGTATTAGACTCATTACCAATATATGATTATTCTAGTTGGACACCAATCTTAATTGGAGCATTAGTATTTTTTGAAATAGGTGACTTTGTCACTATTTTTAAGGCTAATGATTGCAATTGGTAATTGCTTTGCCATATTTATAAATAAATTATCCTTAAAACCTTTGGTTTATATTTTTTAGCTTGAGGATCAAGATTATACACTGACAATTCTTTTTCAATTAGTTCACTTCCTTACTACTTATCTCCTCCTAATATTGGGAATGATGATTCACCAAAATGAAATATTAATAATTAATTCATAGACAAAACTATCAACAATTACTCTACTCAATTATAGATATGATGCATAACCATGTTATATTCCCAACTTCATTTATGGTTTCATAATTGTGCATTGCGGAGGACCAGTTATAATATATACTGCATAACCGAAAACGTGATGACAAATATTTAGTTCTTGACCAAAAACAACTATCACAGGGAGGAAGTATTATAACTTGTTAGCATGATTAGAATTAATGGTAATGAATGTAAAGTAATAGGCCTAAAATAAAATTGAACTTTGTTCTCATGATCCTTAGTATTTCAGTCAATTTTGACTTTTAGTAATCGCCACCACAAAAGAAAGTTCTATGATTTTAGCTACAAGAAGTTCAACAATTACTTCAATGATTATTAGAATCCATCAATTAAACTAACCATTATTACTAAAATCTGATGTCTAGATTAATGGGCTTGGGAGGAAGTTCAAATAAAATAATATTTGTCTAAGAAGTGTAAGAATAAATAAGATGGTGACATGTGGTAAATTCGAAATAGGTTAAGGGGTATTTTGGTCTACTAACCCAGCGGATTTAGTACAAGAATTAGAACAAACAAGCAAGAACACAATAGATTTAACAATAGAACAGTAAGTTATAGAGAAAGACGGAAGTTCTTCAAAAGAGAATATTTCATTCAATAAATGCTTCGACTGCGGCTGTAATTAGTAGCGACTACAATTAGGTCATCTTCTTATATAGGGAAGAATAACCTAATGCTGATGTCACTTGACAGTGACATCACCGTTATTAACAAACTACTGATAACAGACTAAACTACTGAAGATGTCACAACAGCTGACATATTCTTATAAAATGCTAATTGTCAAACTATTACAAGAGCTGAAGAAAACTACGGAAAAGGTACAACGACTGAAGAACAAACTCTTCAGTCGTTTACAACTACTGAACTATAACAACTGAAGAACAAACTCTTCAGCTGTTCTACAACTACTGAAAAGGAAAAATATAAACTACTGAAAGAGAAAAATCATCACAACATCTGAAGAAGACTTCTTCAGCTGTTGTGACAAACTCTGAAGCTTCAGCACTTGATCTTCAGACTTTGGGCTTCAGATGTTTCATCAACTGATGACTTCAGTAGTTGTCATCAGCTGATGTCTTCAGTCTTTGTCTTCAGACTTTGTGCATCAGTTGTTGATCTTCAGTTCTTCAGTTCTTCAACTGTTGATCTTCAGCACTTGTGTCATCAGTACTTGAAGTCTTCAGTACTCCAGACTTTAGTACTTGTCTTTAGTACTTGGAATCTTCAGCTGTTGTTCTTCAGATCTTTGATCTTCAGCTGTTGAGTCTTCAGTCTTTGTCGAACTGCTGATGAAGCCTTCAGCAGTTGTTGTGATGTCATGTGGGACTTAGAGGTTTTCTGATCTAGCTCATTGTTTCTTTTGGTCCAACATTATCTCCTAATACTTTTGACTTAACTATATATATATTGACTCGTTAGAAATCTTACTTATAAAACCCAATGCGATAAAACTTAATCAAGGGGGTATAATTTTCAACGTCTATACTCACTCTCACTTATAATTTTTAAGTGGTTTGTGTTGATCTTCTTTGAAGTTTAATCAAACCACGTGTTGTCAATATTGGCTTCTAGATCACATGATGTGAAATTCTTTTATGCTAATAAATACGTATAATATTTAAGTAAATGTGTGTGTGTTGCTTTTATCATAAAAAATGCCAAAAGATCCATCACATTCATTTCATCTACAAAACTATTAGACTTGTTCGATTGGTAAATAAAACATCAACTTATATGTCTCTTAAGAGTTTGAAAGAATAGATCATTTTATCAATTGAAAGGACACGAGCTATATTTGCTAGAATTAAAGATGTATCTAATCATTATTAACATTAATATATTAATTACAATTATTTATGTTACTTCTAGTTCTTTGAGAGATATAAAAACCGTTATTTCTATATCAATGATCATTAATTAGAAACCTTAAAACATATTTAGAACATGCATGTTTAAATATCTTTTAGATGTAGTTTGATTTATGGATAAAAAATGTAAATGCTTAATTAGCATAGCAAGTTATTAATTTGTTACACCAACTACCATTACAAATTCTTTGTTTATTATTTGAACTTCTTTCAATCCTTTCTAGAGATATATAAGCCCATAAACATGTAATACAATATTTGTAAGCCGCATCTTATTCTTTAAATGAAAAAAACATTAACCAAGTATATCATATTTATTATTTTCTCATTTGAGATATCAACTAAGTCGATTATAGCATATTTGACTTGTCTAATTTAGTTTGTGCTCATCTTGTCAATTTTGTAGAATACATAAATTAGATTTTGATGACAATGCTTCAAACATTTACAGTCATTCATAAACTTTCTTTTGCTTTTGACTGACTATTCTGTGGATAGAATCATCAACATTTGACGCATTAGCTTTCTAACTCAACACATTGATTTCTGTAACATATGTAACAATTTTTGATTTTTAAAATCCATAATATACTATTCTTTATATATATTTATTGAGATATCATAATCATTAGGTACAATTTCATTGTGTACGTTTACACGTGCAAGAATGAAATTTAATATGTGTAGTTTTTTTAATTCATTAGAAACTTTAATTGTATTCAAGTTATCAACGTATAAAAAATTAATAATGTATTCAGATCAAATGTCTATAAAATGCATATTCTTTATTTTTTGTATTGCCTGACTAATAATATTAGAATGTCATGCATCCACCACCAGACAATACGTGCCCTCGTAATTAGTTGTTGCTAGTTGTTGCTCTTTGTGAAAAACTTGTCCACCATGTTTTCTTATTTTAGTATTATCTTTTAATTCATACTCTTGTATAACATCAACGTTATATACAATATTTAGAGAATGCAAATCTACCTATTTCATTCTTCTATTTGGCTAATCATTTCTATATTTTCATTCATAGGCATATCTAGTTCTTGAGCTCACTATTTTTATCATTTCAAGCATATATCACAAGCGAGGATATCATCGAAGTTGATTTTCTTTTGATTTCATACATTTTGACTTGATATAGATACTTTTTTTAATTTTGGGTACCTAAGTTTCTTTTAAAACCATCATATCTAATGTCTTTTTACTAAACCTTTTTACTATTACATCGCCTTGATCATATTCAATACTGGTCTATTTTTCTAAGAATTTTATCTTTAGAATCAACTGGTCTACCACGTTTTAAAATTGTATTAGACTCATTACCAATATATGATTATTCTAGTTGGACACCAATCTTAATTGGAGCATTAGTATTTTTTGAAATAGGTGACTTTGTCACTATTTTTAAGGCTAATGATTGCAATTGGTAATTGCTTTGCCATATTTATAAATAAATTATCCTTAAAACCTTCGGTTTATATTTTTTAGCTTGAGGATCAAGATTATACACTGACAATTCTTTTTCATTAGTTCACTTCCTTACTACTTATCTCCTCCTAATATTGGGAATGATGATTCACCAAATGAATATTAATAAATTAATTCATAGACAAAACTATCAACAATTACTCTACTCAATTATAGATATGATGCATAACCATGTTATATTCCCAACTTCATTTTATGGTTTCATAATTGTGCATTGCGGAGGACCATTATAATATATACTGCATAACCGAAAACGTTAGATGGAAAATATTTAGTTCTTGACCAAAAACAACTATCACAGGGAGGAAGTATTATAACTGTTAGCATGATTAGAATTAATGGTAATGAATGTAAAGTAATAGGACCTAAAATAAAATTGAACTTTTGTTCTCATGATCCTTAGTATTTCAGTCAATTTGACTTTTAGTAATCGCCACCACAAAAGAAAGTTCATATGATTTTATGCTACAAGAAGTTCAACAATTACTTCAATGATTATTAGAATCCATCAATTAAACTAACCATTATTACTAAAATCTGATGTCTAGATTAATGGGCTTGGGAGGAAGTTCAAATAAAATAATATTTGTCTAAGAAGTGTAAGAATAAATAAGATGGTGACATGTGGTAAAATTCGAAATAGGTTAAGGGGTATTTGGTCTACTAACCATTTAATCTGTCACACACCCTCAAATTTCACATGCGGGGTTTTACTGCGAGTCGTGTGAACAAATCAGGATCCCGGTCATTAGTTACTCAGAACAACCTATATGTAACATTTAAAAAAATTCAGAGTTTGAAACAGTAAAACATTTGCGTAAGCATTTTGTAAATATTTTAAATATAAAGTATTAAAAAAAATTGCGCAGAACACTCGCCCAAACCAAACTATATACGTATGTGGTAAGTCAAAACAGATAAATGTTTATTCAAAGTATGCATGACTCGTGCTGAAAAACATACTAAAAGTGTCAACACGACGATTGGTGAGTTCAAGAGTTAGTAATTATCATAAACAGTAGCATTAGTAAATATAAACAAGTGCATTGAAATAGATAATTAGTCTAATTTCATTAGCAAAGAACAATAGTGATTTCGCGATCGAAGCTGATTATGTTTGTCTGCTTGCCTCCCACCACGACATACCAAGTGGTGAAGCGTTAGTGATTTAGGACAATATTGAACCCACTCGACTTCCGGTCGTACGGGTGGGCTTGTCAGACTCAGTAGTACTACCTAAGATTTCCCGCTAGATTCCTTAGTTAATGTAACATCCCGGCGGAAGCGTTAAATGCGGTTCGGGTGTGACTCGTTCGATCCGAGTGCATTATTATAGCGGAGTAAATAATAACATACATACTTAAAACAATAAAGTAGGACATGCATTTATTTATAATATTCGAGATTACATCTTATACATAAGTTTTCAAAATTAGATATAATCTTTTTACAACTTGATTAAACTACTGCATGTCTTCAGATACGGTGGAAGTATGCGTCAACATACACACAGTAGTCAACTATGTTGACTGTTAGTGTAACACAAACCCTTTCAACAATTCTCCCCAACCGTTGTGAACTCAAAACTAAAGTCAAAGGTATTAGTCATCGTTTCCTAAAAAAGCATACTCAAAATAGTCAACAAAAGTTGGTGAGAACATTGTTTTATTTCCAGACAAAGTAATTTTGTTGATGTATCAATTACAACCAAACCTGGACACAACATAATCAACTGTCATGAATATTCACAAAATCAGATAATATTACATCTCAACCCTCATTCGGTTAGGTGCAGGAAAATAGCATCACAACACTTATCCTGTTGGTGCAAATATTCTCCTAAGTAGCGTTACTAATATTATCAGACGATTCCTCATTCGAACTAATGGTTGTATCACAAATGACAGTCTCAAAATATTTTCAAAATAATACATCAACGTAACCAGTATGCTTTTTCCCCCAAAAACTTTATAAATACCAAAATGGTTGAAAATGGGGCTATGAATCTCACCGTATCTCCAAAGTGGAACCTATAAAATAATTCACAAAATTAGACAATTTCTTTCTTTAAAATTTTTAGAACCTCAGATTTAACTAATTTTTGAAAGTTATTTGTAAAATAGTCCAGTGATGTTATCATAAATTTCTCCATATTTACTTTACTATACATAAATACTTATAATTAGTCCAAAGTCTTCATAAATCATCAAAATTGCTTCGGTTATCCAAAAATCACTAAAACTTTTCAAAATGTTAGTTCACCAGTTTGTAACATCCCATAAATTTTATAACATCTACTTCCCAACAGATTATTTTCTGTAATTTCTATAATATTACCATATTTATTAAAAATTCTTCTGCAGTCCATAAGTTCCTAAAATTTTACATAAAGTTTAATATATAAATAGAACATCATATAAATATATCAAGTCTAACTCATAGAAGATCAGTTTCTGTAAATTTTACAATAATATAATATTTAGAAAAAAAGTCATATAACTCAAAAAATTATGAAATTTAATGTTATGTAGATTCAGATTTAGTTTGCATCAAAAATTTTCTTAGATTTTATTATATAACTTAAGTGTTTATTTAGATTTTTCTATTACAGAACACATAAAAATTCATATCTTAATTATAATAAAGAAATAAATTCTGAAATAATTCCAGAGACTTTTATACCACAAAATTATCATTCTACGAATTTATCAGAATTTTCTAGAATTATTTTATATTTTTAAGTATTTTCTTTATTTCATTATTTACAACAACTTGTATAATTTATATTTATCATAATTTTATCAAAATTTACAGAATAATGTTTCAGTATCTCAATAAAGGGTTTTCAATGTTTATTCATACAATTGCATTTGTTTAGTATTTTTACTAGGTTTTTCTTAATAATTCAAGAGTAAATTCTCATAAATTCGAAATCTCTTTTTGTCAAGTTTTTTCTGATTTTATTGCTGTAATTTGTGAGAATTAGGGTTTTCAAGGCTTTTTAACATTAGTTTTGGTAGATTTGTACCAAAACCATTTTTTATATGTGTTTATAACACATATGTAAGTATTGATATATATTAAGTATTAATAGATTTTTAAACTTTTGAAATGAGAGAGGGAAGGGCTGATGATGATTGGGGATGGTTGAGATACCTTGAGTCAAGGTTTGAGAAGGTGGTCAACTTGAATGCTTGATGGCTTGTAGAACTGAGGGGTGAGGCTAGGTGATAGAAGGTGATGGTAACGGGTAGTGGTGGTGATGTTGGTTATGGGAGTGATGATGGATGTGGTATGGTTGTTTGGTTGTTGATGGTTTGTGTGATATTCGAGAGATAGAAAGACAATAGGTGATGGTGGTGAAGCTTGGAGGTGATGGTCGTGGTGGTGTTGGCTACGGTTGATGTTGGTGATGGTGTGCGATGGTGGTTGTGTTTGTGCTTTGAAATACCCGAGGATGGGAGGAGTATAAAGGCATTCAGCCACTACTCATCATGAGGTCTACTCATAGCTTTGATGAGTAATCCATCTAGCTTTGCTAGGCGTCCATTTTAGAGGTGCTAAGCGCTAGGTGGCGGTTTGAAGGAAAGATGGGTGGGAATGCAATGTTACTTAGTCAAGGTGAGACTTAGGTGGTGTGTGGTGATGATAGTAGAGTGGTGTGGTGGCGGTTTAGTAATCGAGAGGCATGGGGGGGTGGTTTATTGTCTTAACTGAGAGGTGCTTAGTGACTTTTAAGCTAAGCTTAAACACAAAGGTTTAAGTGTAATATGGTGGTGATGTTAGTGCTCTCGGCTTAGGTTTAGGTTTAGGTGTTTAAGGTTTTGATTTATTTAGATGTATATTCATCCATACATATATGTAGTAATCACGGATTTAGATTATGAGTATATACATATATATGCAAAATAGATCTATGTATATGCGTATTTAGAAAAGGCAAAAACATGCCTTCTTAATGCATGTAAGTATGCATATTGTACTCATGCATGCACACGTACTTAAATCACAACATATATGCATGCATGCAAACATTTTTCGTATACATATATACATGTATGGTTGACATAATAATATATAAGTATGATATGTATATGCATGTATAATGTTTGAAATAAATTCGTCTATTATTTTCAGGGTTGTCACATTCTCCCCCTGTTAAAAGAATTTCGTCCCGAAATTCCTTGTAGTATAAATTCTTAAATTTTAAAAGAACTTAATTGATTATCACCTCTGAATAAGTGGGGGTATTTCTCTGGATCTCATCTTTTATTTCCCATGTGTATTTTGATCCTCTCTTTGCATTCCATTTAACTTTCACTATAGGAATTCTATTTCTTCTTAACTTCTTTATATCTTTGTCTACAATGGCTATTGGTTCTTCCACGAAATGAAGTCTCCTATCTATTCTGACTTCTTGAACTGGCACCTAAAGTTTCATTAGTTAAGCATTTCTTGAGGTTGGACACATGAAAACTGTTATGCACTCACTTAATCCTTGAGGTAATTCCAACTTATATACCACAGGACCAATCTATCAATGATTTTAAATGGGCCAATATACCTAGGGTTTAGCTTACTGGATTTCCAAACCGAAAGATTCCTTTAGAGGGGGATATCTTCAGATAGACTCTGTCTCCTATTTGAAATTCTAATGGCTTTCTTCGTTTGTCTGTATAACTCTTCTGTCGATCACGAGCAGCCTTCAATCTATTTTTAATATCAGTGATCTTGTCCGTGGTTTCTTGAATTAGTTCAGGACCTTTGAGTTATCTATCACCTATTTCATTCCACATAAAGGTGATCTACACTTTCTTCCATACAGAGCTTCAAATGGTGCTAACCCAATGCTAGAGTGATAACTATTATTATATGAAAATTCTATCAATGGTAGATGACTATCCCAATTTCCACCAATATCTATGTAACATCCACATTGGTTGGGAAGGAGAACGAATGCTTCTATATAAGGGGCTTGAGACCTTCCCCACTGTGACGCGTTTTGCCTGAGCGATGGTGGTACGTCCCGGTTCAGGTGAAAACAAAACCGTGAGGCGATGGTGGTTCGTCCCGGCCAAAGCGGACAATATCATGGTGCGGTTACGTTGGGCTATTACAGATGGTATCAGAGCCAGGTCCGGGCCAGTGTGCCAGCGAGGACGCTGGGCTCCTTAAGGGGGTGGATTGTAACATCCCATATTGGTTGGGAAGGAGAACGAATGCTTCTATATAAGGGGCTTGAGACCTTCCCCACTGTGACGCGTTTTGCCTGAGCGACGGTGGTACGTCCCGTTTCAGGTGAAAACAAAACCGTGAGGCGATGGTGGTTCGTCCGGCCAAAGCGGACATATCATGGTGCGGTTACGTTGGGCTATTACAATCTATAACACAAGCTCTCAACATATCTTCTAGAGTTTGTATTGTTCTTTCATTCTGTCCAGTCTGTGTGGGTGATAAGCTGTACTTAAGTTTACTTGGGTTCCTAAAGCTTTTTGTAAAGTTTGCCAGAATCTGGAAGTAAATATACTATCTCTATCTGATATAATGCATACAGGTATTCTGTAACATCTGTAAAAATTTAATAATTCGTTTAATTAATGGAAGTAGTGTCCAGTCGCATGATAAACAGGCGAATGAATCTCAGTCGCACGCCTTACGTGCGTATGAGGCTCAATCGCACGATTGACGGGCGTATGGGCTCAGTCGTACGATTGATCCGTGCGAATGGGTCCAGTCGTGCGACTGAGTATGGCGGCTAAATAGGCATGTAGGATAAGTAGGGCGGTTAAGGGTGTTCAAAAGCAATTTTATCTGCAGTATTCTCATCCCCTTGTTCCTTTCGAACCCAAACCCCCTGTTCTTGCCCAATTGATCAAACTAGCTCCGTTTTGATAAGTTTTGCTTGGTACGGATCGATTCTTGAATATGTTAAGCTGTGTATGTGATTGAAATTGATCCAAAAACATGTTTTAAATCAGGGTTTCTGTTTAATCTTTCTGTTAAGCTGAAAAGTGAGGGTTCGGATCCTAGTTTTTGTGAAGATTGATGAAATAAGGACCCGAAACAGTTGCAAATGAGGTGTATATGTTCTGTTGTGAATATGGTATAATCCAAATGGTTAAAACTCGAGTTTTTGGATCAAATATGTCAAGAACACAGCTGCTGATCCGTTTCAGGCGAATGAGCCCAGTCGCATGACCATTCGTGCGACTGAGTCAATCGCATTGTTCAATCGCATGAACCAATTGCACGAATGGAGGTCATTCGCACAAACCCTGTTATAGCTCATTCGCACCTCTATCGTATGGTCCATTCGTATGACTAAGCTCAGTCGCATGTTCAGTCATACGAATGAGTCCAGTCGTGTAACCTTAGTCGTGGGAAGTGATCAGCTAGGGGTGATTTGACTAAGTTAGGGTTGTTGTTTTAGATTTGCTTTGAGAAGAAGAAGTTTTAGCTACCCTAGTGTATTTGGATTGATAACCACTTGCTGAAACATTAAGGTGAGTTCTAATTGCCCTTTTTATTTGTTAATGCTGTTTGCTAAATGTTGTTTGACAAAAATCGGGCATTGGCATGCATATAAATAAATAGAAAATGTGAATAAGAGTTGAAAGTGGTAAATTGTGGTGAATGGCGAGGTGGAGGTTTGACCCACCAACTATAGACGGAGGTTTGACCCGTCAACGCCAACTACAGACGGATGTTTGACCCGTCAACGCGCGAGGTGGAGGTTTGACCCACCAAACTATAGACGGAGGTTTGACCCGTCAACGCGCGAGGTGGAGGTTTGACCCACCAAATTAAAATCAATAAAAGATGTCCATAAATACCTTGTGAGTATTCGATATGCATATCAATACTGAACGAATAAATGGACTGATGAATGTTTATGAATCATTCGGTGTTGTAACAGTTAATGACTTGTTATTATTAAAATGTGGTGTACGTTAGAACTCACCAGATTATCTGATTTTGTGTTTGTTTTCTTATGCATGCCAGGTGTTAATAGAAGTGTTCGTGGAGGTGCCCCACTGAGTTAAATTCCGGTTATGGTGTATGATACTGGCTAAATGTTGGGTTTTGGGAAAAATGTATATGAAATTTGACAAAGTTTTGAGATGTCGGTTAAAGTGTTGTTATTTCTTGTTAATGATGTAAACAGTTTTAATATATAAAAATTTCCGCTGCGTTTGTAGTCTCTGAATTATTATTATAACCCAACTAGTAGCACCCTCCTTATTATATTATATTGTTATGAGATTGAGGGTGTTACAAGTTGGTATCAGAGCCTTAGTTAAAGAGATTTGAACATTGATTGTTTCAAACTTTAACTGAATATATGGGAAGTGTCAGTATCTACAACCGGAAGTGGGGTGAAGTATTGTGTGGATGAGTACTTAATTATTAGTAATAATTCAGTCAATTGTGAATGAAAGTAATTGTTTGAATTGAAGATTAGTATTATGTGTATGCATGATTTTGTGGTTTAAGATAGGGTTAGAAATAAACTGTGAAAGGATAATGAGAAGAGGCGGGATGGTGTGAATAAGTAAATAATTGATAACACCTGGCCAATGTTATGAGCAATTTACATTATGCAGCATCCTGGTATCACTCATTATTTGATAGTTTATTTCTTATCGTAGATGGAGGAAACTGGTAATACAAACCCTAGACTTGAAGCTAGGATCTCAGGTGATGAACTTAAGGGCTATAGGTGATGAAGTCGCCCGAGTGTTGCGTACTACTTTACCTGAAATGTTAAGTGACCTTAGGAAAGGTGGTGAATTGTCGTCCCAACCACTCCTCCACCGTGTTGTTGTTGAGCCGGTAGTGGAGAACCAGTGTCATATAAACATTTTAAAAGAATGTGACCCGCCTAAGTTTGAAGGCCAGAAGGATGTAGTAGTGACTTATATGGTTACGAGAGATGGAAGCAGCGTTTAAACTTAGTAGATGCAACGAAGACCAGAAAGTGGGCTTTGCAGTGCATTCTTTTCAAGCAGAAGCCTTGTATTGGTGGGATACAGTAGAACAGGCCATGGGTGAGGCCGCCGTGAGCCAGATGACGTACGAAACTTTTAAAGCGTTAGTGATAGAAAAGTTCTGTCCGAAAGCAAGATGGATAGAATTGAGATTAAGTTTTTGCAGCTTCAGGCAGGCGGTTTAAGTCATAAAGAGTATACTTCCAGGTTTGAAGAAATGGCTCGTTTGGTACCTAATTTAGTAACTCCTGAGGCGAAGAGGATTACTAGGTATATTCAGGGATTACCCCCTAAGGTGAGAATGCTAGTAAAGTCTAATTCTCCTTCTACATACCAAGCCACGGTAAATTTGGCTGCGGACATGTATGAGGAAGTCACTGAGTCCGAGAAACCTATGGTGAAGAAGAAGTGGTTAGTCGTCAGGAAACTTCACTGAGTTCTAGGCCTATGTATGGACCGAGTCGGTCGCAGAAGAGAAAGTTTAATGCTAGGGCTTCGTAGGTCCCCTCCTCGATGTAATAGATGTGGGAAGTTTCATAGAGGAGAATGTAGATTGAATCACCCGGCATGTCGTAAATGAGGGAAGCCTGACATTTCGTTTCCAGATGTCCAGACCCTGGATTATGAATGCGGGGAGATGGGACATATGAAATCTGAATGTCCATAGTTTAGACCTGGACCGGTCCCTATTCGTGCAGTGGGAGGACTGAGTAAAGTCAGTGCGAGTGGTAGTAGCGGTACTGCGGGGAGAGCATTTACAATAACTACGAAGGAGGCTAAGGTATTACCAGATGTTGTGTCAGGTACGTTTCTTGTTATGATGTACCAGCTAGAATTTTATTTGATTCGGGGGCTAATAGAAGTTTTATATGAATGAATTCCATGCCTTAAAAAGTTAAACCATCAAAGCTAGATGTTGCCTTTTCAGTAGAAACTGCCTCTAATGAATTTATAGTTGTTAGTGAGGTAATAGATGATTGTTTTGTCGAACTAGAAGGTGTACAATTTCCTGCTAGGTTACACATGATGAAATTAGGAAGTTTTGATGTAGTATTGGGAATGGACTGGTTATCTACGTTTGAGGCTCAGATAATATGTAAAAGAAAGATGATTGTGTTGCAAGCACCAGATAGTAATTTGGTAATGGTTTTTGGTGATGAACATGATAGTGTGGTGAAAGTCATATCTATGATTAAGGCTGAGAAATTATTGAGTAGGGGCTGCGAGTCATTTTTGGCATATGTAGTTGATACTGCTAAGAAGACGAAGAAATTAGAAGAGTTTCCAGTGGTTTTTGATTTCCCCGATGTATTTCCTGAGGATCTACCCGGTATACCTCCTGATAGAGAAATTGAGTTTAGAATTGACTTAGTACCTGAAGCAAAACTTGTCGCTAAACCCCTTATGGACTTGCACCGGCTGCTGAAGGAACTTCTGAAGCAATTATAGGAATATTAGACAAAGGTTTTATTCGACCAAGCACTTCGCCGTGGGGTGCTCCAGTTCTGTTTGTAAAGAAGAAGGATAACAATTGAGGATGTGCATAGATTATAGAGAACTAAACAAGCTAACTGTTAAGAATAAATACCCATTACCTCGTATAGACGATTTGTTTGATCAACTCCAAGGTGCTAATTGGTTCTCAAGATAGATCTTAGATCCGGGTATCATCAGTTAAAGGTAAAGAAGAAGACATACCAAAAACGGCTTTTCGTACGCGATATGGGCATTATGAATTTTTGTGATGTCATTCGGATTAACGAATGCTCCTGCTGTATTCATGGATTTGATGAACCGGGTATGTAAATCGATGCTGGATAAATCGGTAATTGTGTTTATAGATGATATTTTGATCTATTCTAAGAACGAAGGAGATCATGCTTGTCACATTCGAGAAGTATTGGAAACCTTGAGAAAGAATAGTTGTATGCAAAATTCTCGAAATGTGAATTTTGGTTGAGAAGTGTAATTTTTGGGCCATGTGGTGAATGCGAATGGAATATTTGTGGATCCTGCGAAGATTGAGGCCGTGATGAATTGGGAGATTCCTAAAAGTCCTTCAGAAATTCGTAGTTTCTTAGGAATGGCAGGATACTATAGGAGATTCATTCAGGATTTTGCTAAAATTGCTTCTCCATTGACGAAATTAACTCGAAAGGACGTTAAGTATGAATGGTGCTTCTCCATTGACGAAATTAACTCGAAAGGACGTTAAGTATGAATGGAATAAAGAACAGGAAGTTGCTTTTCAGGAACTGAAGAACTGATTAACACAAGCTCCAGTATTGGCCATACCAGAAGGTGTAGATGATTTAGTGATATATTCTGATGCATCATATCAGGGATTGGGGTGTGTTTTAATGCAACGTGGGAGAGTTATTGATTATGCTTCTAGACAATTGAAGACCCATGAAGTTAATTATCCAACCCACGATTTAGAACTAGCAGCTGTAGTTTTTGCTCTTAAGATATGGCGACATTACTTATATGGAGTGAGGTGTACCATCTTTACTGATCATAAGAGCCTGAAGTGCTTCTTTGAGCAAAAAGATTTGAATATGAGACAAAGGAGATGTTTGGAATTAATCAAAGATTATGATTGTGAATTTTGTATCACCCCGGGAAGCAAATGTGGTTGCTGATGCATTGAGCAGAAAGGAGAAGTACGAACCGATTAAGGTTAAGGAGTATAAACTTGTAATTACTCCTGATTTTATGCAACAGCTGAAAGAAGCCCAATTGGAAGCATTAAAAGAAGAAACATTAAGAGAGAAGATGGTTGGTCAAGAAAGATATTTAGAAGAAAATAGTTATGGTGTTAAAATCAGATTTGGTCGAATGTGGGTTCCGTTGGCTTTACGCGATAGGGTACTAATGAAGCTCACAAATCTAGGTATTCCATTCACCCAGGCATGACTAAAATGTATCAAGATTTAAAGCATGATTATTGGTGGCCAGGGATGAATTTAATGTGATGCAGTATGTAAATAGATGTTTGACTTGCGCCCAAGTGAAAGCTGAACATCAAAAACCTTATGGATTATTGCAGCCATTAGCCATTCCAGTTTGGAAGTGGGACGATCTGACTATGGATTTTTAACGAAGTTACCCCGTGCACAAAAGGTTATGATACTATTTGGGTAGTGGTAGATCAGCTAACCAAGAGTGCTTTATTTCTACCAATACGGGAACTTATTTGGTGGAAAGTTAGCTGATATCTTTACTAAGAAATAGTTAGATTGCATGGAGTTCCGATTTACTAAAGAAATAGTTAGATTGCATGGAGTTCCGAAAAGTATCACGTGTGATAGAGATGCCAGATTTACCTCCAGGTATTGGAGAAAATTTCATGAAGCAATAGGAACTAAACTTTACTTTAGTACAGCCTATCATCCCCAGACAGATGGTCAAAGTGAAAGAACTATTCAGACATTGGAGGATATGCTCGGGCATGTAGTATGATTTTGGAGGTAGCTGGGATAGTCATCTTCCTTTATTTGAATTCGCATACAACAACAGTTATCAAGCTACCCTTCAGATGTCTCCGTTGAGATGTTGTATGGAAGAAAATGCAGAACTCCACTTTATGGGAAGATATGGGGCAACATGAATTGAGGAATAGTGAAATAGTTGAAGAAACAATGTCAAAGTTAGAAGTAGTTAAAAATCGTATTAGAGAGGCAAAAAGCAGGCAGAAATCGTATGCAGATCGTAGAAGAAAACCATTAGAATTTAAAGTTGGGGATTTCGTTTTGCTGAAAGTTATCCATGGAAAGGCATCATTCGATTCAGAAAGAGGGGCAAACTAAGTCCACGTTTTATTGGACCTTTCCGAATAATAGAAAAAGTTAGGTATGTAGCATATAGATTGGACTTACCAGAAGAACTAAGTGCTATTCATCCAACCTTTCCACTTCTCTCAGTTACGAAAATGCTTAGCTAATGAAACTCAATATGTACCGTTAGATGATATTGAGGTTGATGAGAAGCTCAATTATGTTGAACAACTGTGGCCATTATAGATCGTAAGGAGAAGAAACTTAGAAATAAGAGCATTAACTTAGTCCGAGTGCAGTGGGCACATCGCCAGGGATCTGAATCAACCTGGGAACCAGAAGAAGAGATGAGACGGAACTACCCTCACTTGTTTTTAATTAGGTTTCGCGGACGAAACCTTAAATAAGGTGGGTAGACTTATAACATCCGTAAAAATTTAATAATTCGTTTATTAATAGAAGTAGTGTCCAGTCGCATGATAAACAGGCGAACGAATCTCAGTCGCACGCCTTACGTGCGTATGAGGCTCAATCGCACGATTGACGGGCTTATGCAAAGGAATTTTTATCATTTTCTTATCACAAATGATTTCAGCTTGATTTTTACTCAACCAATCCATTCCTACTACCACATCAAATCCTCTAATTTAATAGGAATCAGATTTATCTCAAAACAATATTCATCTAAATTCAAAATGCAGTTAGGAATGATTTCATCAGCTTCTATCACTTTACCATCCGCTAATTCTATCATATAGTTATCACTTAATTACGGAGATATTAAACTAAGTAATGGTCTAAAAATATTTGAAACAAAACTACGAGTTGCTCCTGTATCAAATAATACTTTGGCGTAGTGGTTATTGATAAGGAACGTACCCTTACCACTTTCGGTTCATGACGAGCTTCATCATCTTGTATCACAAAAGCTCTTCACGGGGGTTATTCTGGTTAATTGGAGCCTTGCCTTTTCGTTGTGGACACTCATTACGAAAATGATTTTCACTTCCACACTGAAAGCAGACTGTTTTAGGGTTGGTAGGGTTTTTGCAGTCTCGAGAGATATCCCTTTCTTTTTGCAGTTGTAACAAACCACTGTCATACAGTTCCCTATATGATACCTTTGGCAGATATTCACTGGGTTGTTTATCCATCCTTTTTCCCTGGGTTGTTCCTAAGAAAGTTCTTGGTGGAGGTTAGGTTATTCTTTTCTGGTGGTTTTCCCCAAACTTCCTTCTTGAGTGGTTTTCATTCCATTTCCTTTTCTCTCCTACCTGTGGATGACTTAATGATCCATTTCTGATCATTTCATCTGTCAGACTTCCTGACAGGATTACTGCTTCTTGGAAGGTTTTGGTTCTTGCAGATTTCACTAATCCTCTTATTTGTGGTACTAGTCCCCAAATATACCTCCCTATCCTTTTGATTCTGGGGTTATTAAATGTGGTACTAACCTAGACAGTTCATTATACCTGTTAGTATATTCCGGTGGGCAGCTCCTTTCATTTCTAGTGCTAGAAATTCAGCCTCTAGTTTTTCTATTTCATTAAGGCAGTATTTTTCTATCACTAGATTTCTAAAGTCTTCCCAACTTAATTTATTCATAACATTCCTACCTCTAGTGTGTACCCTATTTTCCACCAGGATTGTGCCTCTCCTTTAGTGAATGTGAGGCAAACAGTGTCTGAAATTTTTAGCACAGTTACTGATTTCCAAAACTCCTTCCATTTCATTTAGCCATCTTAGGCTTGGACAGCTCCTCCTTTTCCATCGAATTCCCAAGGTCTGCAGGACATGAAGGTCTTGTAAGAACACCTTTTGTGGCTCCATTCAGAATTCTTCTTCCTGTTACCCATTTGTGTTATATTTTCAGGTTCTATTGGTGTGTGAGTGGTGGTTCCAAAATTTAAATTTTGTTGGATTGGGTTATCAAGGTAGGTAAGGTAGCTTCTATTTGTTGAGCTACTATCTGAGAAATCCTGTCATTCTCATTTGTATCAGTGTTCACAGTGTTTCTTCCCCAAGTCGGGTTCTGGGTCGTCCTACTCGAGCTGTTCTTCGGACAGCTGAGTGTTTCTTTTTGGCGGCATGATTCACTATAGTGAATTGTAACATTAGTATCATAAATAAGTATTACAACACAAAATTGAACACATATCAAATAAATATTTTACACAAAAGTACATAGATCATTCTTATTATAGATAGTTAACTATAGTCTTCTAGTTTCTGCGAATCCACTTCCATATCTTTGTAAAGATACTCTTTTTGGGTGTTTTGATTTCTTGACGTCCTTCTGGATTTTCCAGATTCCTAGCTGTATTTTCTTAAGTTTCCTAAGAGTTTGCCAAGCTGTTTTCACTTGATCCATCTTGTCTCTTAGTTACTTTATCCTTACTTTCAGAAGAATCAGAATGCTGCATTTCTATGTCCTCAGCTTGCTTAGTTCTAAACTTTCTCCCACGTTTTACCTTTTCCTACGAGTCTTATTGTATATCCTCCAGTCTGTACCGGGGCATGTCGAACATAAATTTTGATTCTTTTTCCAGTTGAGGAATTCCATAGCTTGTTGGGTTCTGGTTCAGAAATTATTTCCTTAGAGTTGCTATGATCTGGACATTCGGAAGGATCGGTCTCATAGTGGTAACTATCTGAATTCATAACTGCACGAGTTCTTTATAATGTTTCACAAAAATGTTAGTCAAGTATCATTGTAATTAAAATCTTAAACAAGAATCATAGAATTACAGAATTTCACACAATTCACATAATCAAAAAATTATATCATAGAAGATAATTTTAAATATATTTTGAGCTTATGGTATAGTCTAGATATTTTAAAATATCTAATTCTCTATACCATGGCTCTGATACCAACCTGTCACATCCCGACGAAAGCGTCAAATGCGGTTCGGGTGTGACTCGTTCGATCAGAGTGCATTAATTATAGCGGAGTAAATAATAAACATACATACTTAAACAATAAAGTAGGACATGTATTTATTTATAATATTCGAGATTACATCTTATACATAAGTTTCCAAAATTAGATATAATCTTTTTACAACTTGATTAAACTACTGCATGTCTTCAGATACGGTGGAAGTATGGGTCAACATACACACTGTAGTCAACTATGTTGACTGTAAGTGTAACACAAACCCTTCCAACACTTTCTCCACAACCGTTGTGAACCTCAAAACTAAAGTCGAAGGTATTAGTATCGTTTCCTGAAAAAGCATACTCAAAATAGCCAACAAAAGTTGGTGAGAACATAGGTTTATTTCCAGACAAAGTAATTTTTTTTGATGTATCAATTACAACCAAACCTGTGCACAACATAATCATACTGTGACGAATATTCACAAAATCAGATAATATTACATCTCAACCCTCATTAGATTAGGTGCAGAAAATAGCATCACAACACTCATCCTGTTGGTGCAAATATTCTCCTAAGTAGCGCTACTAATATTATCAGACGATTCCTCATTCGAACTAATGGTTGTATCACAAATGACAGTAAGTCTCAAAATATTTTCAAAATAATACATCAACGTAACCAGTATGCTTTTTCCCCCAAAAACTTTACAAATACCAAAAAGATTGAAAATGAGGCTATGAATCTCACCGTATCTCTAAAGTGGAACCTATCAAATAATTCACAAAAAGACATTAATTTCTTTAAATTTTCAGAACCTCAGATTTAACTAATTTTTGAAATTTTATCTGTAAAATAGTCAGTGATGTTATCATAAATTTCTTCATATTTACTTTACTATACATAAATACTTATAATTAGTCCAAAGTCTTCATAAATCACCAAAATTAGTTTCGATTATCCAAAAATCACCAAAAATTTTTAAAATGTTAGTTCAACAGTTTGAAACATCACATAAATTTTAAAACATCTACTTCCCAACAGATTAATTTCTGTAATTTCTATAACCTTACCAAAATTTATTAAAAATAGTTTCTACTGTCCATAAATTCCTAAAATTTTACCTAACGTTTAAGAAATAAAATAAAACATCATATAAATACGTCAAAGTCTAACTCATAGCATATCAGTTTCTGTAAAATTTACAATAATCTAAATATTTATAATAATAAGTTATACAACTCCAAAAATTATAAAATTTATATATTAGGTAGAGTAAAATTCAATAATGCGACCATGATTTTCTCAGATTTTATTATATGACGTAAATGTTTATTTAGATTTTTCTACTACAGAAAACATAAAATTCATATCTCAATTATAATAAAGAAATAAATTCTGAAATAATTCCAAAGACTTTTATACCTGAAAATTATCATTCTGTGAATTTATCAGAATTTTCTAGAATTATTTTATATTTTTAAGTATTTTCTTTATTTTATTATTTACAACAACTTGTATAATTTATATTTATCATAATTTTGTCAAAATTTACAGAATAATGTTTCAGTATCTTAATAAAGGTTTTTCAATTTTTATTCCTACAATTGCATTTGTTTAGTATTTTTACTAGGTTTTTCTTAATAATTCAAGAGTAAATTCTCATAAATTCGAAATATCTCTTTTTGTCAAGTTTTTCTGATTTTATTGCTGTAATTTGGTGAGAATTAGGGTTTTCAAGGCTTTTTAAGATTAGTTTTGGTAGATTTGTATCAAAACCAATTTTTATATGTGTTTATAACACATATGTAAGTATTGATATATATTAAGTATTAAATAGATTTTTAAACTTTTGAAATGAGAGAGGGAAGGGCTGATGATGATTGGGGAATGGTTGAGATACCTGAGTCCAAGATTTGAGAAGGTGGTCAACTTGGATGCTTGATGGCTTGTAGAACCGAGGGGTGAGGCTAGGTGATAGAAGGTGATGGTTACGGGTAGTGGTGGTGATGTTGGTTATGGGAGTGATGATGGATGTGGTATGGTTGTTTGGTTGTTGATGGTTCGTGTGATATCCGAGAGATAGAAAGACAATAGGTGATGGTGGTGAAGCTTGGAGGTGATGGTCGTGGTGGTGTGGCTACGGTTGATGTTGGTGATGGCGTGCGATGGTGGTTGTGTTTGTGCTTTGAAATACCCGAGGATGGGAGGAGTATAAAGGCCTTCGGCCACTACTCATCATGAGGTCTACTCATAGATTTGATGAGTAATCCCTCAAGCTTTGCTAGGTGTCCATTTTAGAGGTGCTAAGTGCTAGGTGGCGGTTTGAAGGAAAGATGTGTGGGAATGCAAAGTTACTTAGTCAAGGTGAAGACTTAGGTGGTGTGTGGTGATGATAGTAGAGTGGTGTAGTGGCGGTTTAGTAATCGAGAGGCATGGGGGGGGTTTATTGTCTTAACCGAGAGGTGCTTAGTGACTTTTAAGCTAAGCTTAAACACAAAGGTTTAGGTGTAATATGGTGGTGATGTTAGTGCTCTCGGCTTAGGTTTAGGTTTAGGTGTTTAGGTTTGATTTATTTAGATGTATATTCATCCATACATATATGTAGTAATCACGAATTTAGATTATGAGTATATATACATATATATGCAAAATAGATCTATGTATATGCGTATTTAGAAAATGGCAAAAACATGCCTTCTTATGCATGTAAGTATGCATATTTGTACTCATGCATGCACACGTACTTAAATCATAACATATATGCATGCATGCAAACATTTTTCATATACATATATACATGTAAGGTTGACATAATAATATATAAGTATGATATGTATGTGCATGTATAATGTTTGAAATAAATTCGTTTATTATTTTCAGGGTTGTCACAGTTAACGATCCGAAAGTGTGAGGGCTTTCTTTGGTATAACATAATATGTCTTACTAAACACATGTTATAATAGTAAAGCATTTTAAAATAAAGTATGTTTTCTCCCTCAAAAAGAGAAGTAAGTAAAAGTAGGGCATTGGAACTCACCTGATGCGTAAACGAATGATAGTAAAAGCTAACGATGAGTGGAAAGACAACCCGTCAAAGGTTACCTAGAACACGCAAGTACATAAGTACGTGTACACAAAAAGTTTAACAACCCTAACTGCTCAATAAATATGTTGACACAAGGTTTTAAAGACAACATGTAACACCCGGTCATTTTTTAAGATATGAAGAAGGAATAAAAGTAAATGAAAAGAAAGGAAATGTAAGATAACATAAGTAAAGGGGTCAAAAGTGTCAAAATGGAAAATATCAAAAAGTAGGTACAAAAGTGGGCATGGCCGCCCACTCTTGCCTGCACACTTCTTTCATTTTGTTCTAGAGAGAGAGAGCAGAAAACTCTCGGAAGTTGTAGAAGAAGCAGGAAAATTCGAAGTTTTGGTAAGAATTCTTGGTTTTGTTATATTATAAATAGTTCTAGTCCCGGTTATATGCTTATGTGTTTGTGTGTGTTCGGGTGCGTGTTTTTGGTGGGTTTTTAGGTGTGTGAATTCGCTGCATACGGGTTTAAAAAGGGATACACACCCAAAGTTTCACAAAGTGAATTCTAGATCCCCCATTTTGCATGTTTTAACTGATTTTGGGGCTGTTAACGCATGTACGTACGTTTTTATAAAGTTGGGTTTCAAACCCGTAAGTATATTTTGAATGTGTATGTGGGTGGGTGTGATTTGGGCGCATATGATGTTATGATTATGATATATGTTTATGTTTTGATGCCTAGAATGTTAGAACTAAGCCTAGAATATGCTACATTAGACTTTGGGACTGATTATGAATGTTGTTAGTGTGTTAAGACTGCCCATGCCCCTAAGGTTGGCCCATGCGTCCAACTAAATAAACTGCCTAAGTGTTCCCATGCGCATAAGACTTCATGCGTCCGAATAGTATCCCATGCACCTAAACAGGACCTTAGAAAATTTTAAGTATAGTTCATGCGCCTGAACAGTGGTTCATGCGCCCAGGATTTATGACTAAATGACTAAGTATTGGGGCTCATGCGTCCCAATAGTGACCATGCGCCTGGACCTCCCATGCGCCTAAGTGACTTCATGCGTGTGAGAGGCCCATGCGCCCGAACAGGGCCCATGCGCCCATACAGGGCTCATGCGCCCAACACTTAGAATTTATTTTCGGGAATTTTATGGAGTCTGTGCAATTAGGGTTTGGAACAATGTTTGACTAGGGTTAATAAATTCTTATTTCCATGCATAATCATGATGTCCTTATGATTCCTTATTATTATTATTATTATTATTATTATTATTATTATTATTATTATGTTATCTTTATTATTATTGTTATTAATATCATTAATATTGTTTGACTTTACATGGTATGTTTATGATCGTAACGTAAAGTATTATCATTAATCAAGTGAAAGATTAATGATGAAGAAAAGTGGAACGTAAATAAATGAATGAAAGTCTTGCAAGCAAATGTATGGGGGTGCACCACCTTGTTGTCGTTAGCTCAACTGTGATGCGGGTTAGCTACCCCGAAGGATGCACACAGGGTCAATCATTGAGATTGACAATGAGATGAGCGACCCTGTTGTCGCAAAAGACTCGGATAAAGTGCAATCATTGAGATTGCTAATGAGGTGAGCGACCCTGTTGTCGAAAAAGACTCGGAAAGATAACGATAAAAGTACGAAATTAATGAAAGAATAAATAAAGTTACACCTTGTTGTATGTACGATGTATGCTCATGTATGGAAGTAAAACGGAAAGGTCTTATGAAAAGAGTATTTTTATATAACAACTACACAAGGAATTTTAATACTTTTAAAATAAGAACTCACTCAGCAACACTGACTTTTATGCATTTTCAGTTGGCAGGTAAATGTTGCTGAGAATGGCACGCGGGTGAAGCTATTCGATGGGGCATGACTGACATCCATTCTTCCATGATAATACTGTTGTTTTGTAATGCAATCGAACAACTCTTTCGTAATCTGATTAAACCATGGTGTATCTTAACAACAGCGTTTGTAATGAAATGAATGACTTTTGTTAAATTAATTCCACTGCTTAAATTTGTAATATGTCATGTTTTATGTAATTATTGCTGTGAATGACCAACTGTGAGGTCTCCGGGAACAGGGCCTTACAAGTTGATATCAGAGCCAAAGTTTAAGCGAATTGGGTAAATTATTTTCAAAAACCTAAACTTAAACTGAAACTGGGACAGAAAGAGAGATGTCAGCCCGAGTAACTACGTGCCATCAGGTATTCATTTTCTTCAAGTTAATTAGTATTATATGTGTGTGCTATTTGACTTATGTGTTCTTAGTAGATTTAGATACTAATGTAGTCAGGACAGGAAATGCTTGGGGTGTGAAGAGTAAATTAAGTGGCTAATAATAACTGACCACTTTAATTAGGGACTTACTATACTTGACATAAACTGAGCCATTGCCTTAAATAACCGTGTTAGTGTTTGAATCTTATAGCATCTAGGAAATGGCTGGACAAAATCTTCCAAGGCTGCTAGAGGCAGAGGTCGGCCACGTGTGACTAGGAGTAGTGCTAAGGCTCTTGAGACGACTCATGAGAACCCTGAGGTTCATGGCCGAAGCGAGGAAAATGAGAATGCTAGCCTGAACGCCTCAGCTAGGGAGGCGATTACTGATGAAGTGCACCAGGTGATGCTGAAAGTTTTATCGTCTGTGGTGACTGAAGTCATCAGGGTTGTAAGAAGCGAGGAGAGAAAGGAGAAGGAGAATAGGAAGGGATCAATGGGCAAGGGGAGCAGAGGGGAGGAGGAACGACCAGAGCCTGAGACTGTATTGTTTGACGAAGAAAAGGAAGATGTAGTGGGGGTGACTACCAAGGGGTGCAGTTATAGGGCATTCCAAAGGTGCAAGCCCCCGACCTTCAATGGCAATGGCAATACTGCTGCCAGTCACCGCTGGGTAAGGGAGATGGAGGCGGTGTTGGAAATCAGTGAGTGTCGCGAAGACCAGAAGGTGAAGTTCACGACTCACTCCTTTGTTGACTCAGCGTTGTGTTGGTGGGACAACATTGCCTAAGCTGAGGGTGCCAGAGCCATTGGGAAGATGCGATGGAAAGAGCTGAAGCAATTAGTGATTGAGGAATTCAATCCTCACAGGGAACTCGATAAGGTCGAGAGGGAGTTCCTACAACTCGAGGCAGGAACCATGACCCACCAGCAGTACACCACCAAATTTAACGAAATGGCGAGACTAGTATCGGATCAGGTGACACCGGTGTCCTGAAAGATCAATCGGTACATCGAGGGATTGCCAGCTGAGATTCCTAGGCACTTAATTGCTGTCCGATCAAGCACTTTTAGGTCGGCAGTGGATTAGGCCGGGAGGCTCTATAATGAGAGGGAGGTGACGGTGGTGGAGGTGAAGAAAGCTGGTGGTGGTGACCGAAAATGGAACGGAAAGCGGTTCGGGCGTGGTGGTTTCATCCCGAACAACAAGAAGATGAGAATAGATGACCGTAGGTTGGGGTCATCAAGCTCGGGACCCAAGAGGTATGGCAAGTGCGGAAGGAGCATACGGGTGAGTGCAGGTTGGGGCTCAACGTGTGTTTCAAGTGTTGGAAGACGAGCCACATCTCTAGAGACTGTAACGCACTGAGGTGTTATAACTGCGGCGAGGAGGGCCATATGAGCAGGGACTGCAGGAGGCCGAGGGCGGAGAGTTCCGAGGCAAAAAGACAGTCAGAACTGAAAGGCCGAAAGCAAGTGCCAGAGCTGTCACAATGACCCATGAGGAAGCAAGGGCGGACCCCGATATCATATCAGGTATGTTTCTTGTGAATCAAACTCTTGCCTCTGTGTTATTTGATTTTGGTGCTGGTAGAAGTTTTATTTCTGCTACCTTTTGTGCTAAGTTGCCCATTGGGAGTAGGGATATTAGTGAGCCCTTCGATGTAGAAACTGCCATAGGAAAGTCTACCAGGATTTCTGAGATGATAGAAGGCTGTGACATAGAGTTAGAAGGTCATAAGTTCGCTGTTAGACCGTTCGTGATGACCTTAGGCGGTTTTGATGTAGTCCTAGGGATGGATTGGTTGGCGAATTATAAATCAAACATTGTGTGTCGCAAGAAGCTGATCAGACTGACGGCGCTTGACGGAAGTTTGGTGACAATTTACGGGGATCGAGTCATAACTATCCCGAAGATAATTTCAATGGCGGTGGCGGGGAAGTGCATGAGACGTGGATGTAGTGCTTATTTGGCCTACGTGAAGGATGTAGACACGTCAACACCACAATTGTCTGATGTACCGATGGTGTGTGACTTCTCTGATGTGTTTCCAGAGTACTTATCGGGTGTGCTACCGGATCGTGAAATCAAATTTCAGATCGACCTGATACCCAGTGCTCAGCCTGTAGCTAAGGCACTGTATCGGTTGGCTCCGAAGGATATGAAGGAATTAATGGAGCAACTGCAAGAGTTGCTCGATAAGGGGTTCATCAGACCGAGTATCTCTCCTTACGGTGCTCTGGTCTTCTTCGTAAAGAAGAAGGACAGTGGTATGAGCATATGTATTGACTACCGTGAATTGAACAAGTTAGCGGTAAAGAATCGGTATCCACTGTCAAGGATTGACGACTTGTTCGATCAACTCCAAGGTGTCAGTTGGTTCTCGAGGATAGATCTTCAATCTGGCTACCATCAAGTAAAGGTAAAAGAGCAAGACATTCCTAAAATAGCTTTTCGTACGCGTTATGGACACTACGAGTTCCTTGTGATGTCTTTTGGTCTAACTAACGTGCCAGTTGCTTTTATGGATTTGATGAACCGAGTGTGTCGGCCGATGTTGGATAAATCAGTGATTGTGTTTATCGATGATATCCTGATTTACTCAAGGAGCGAAGAAGAGCATGCCGGACACATTCGGGAGGTGTTAGAGACGTTGAGAAAGGGGAAGCTGTATGCCAAGTTCTCCAAATGCGCGTTTTGGTTACGCGAAGTTTAGTTCTTGGGTCATGTGGTAAATTCCGAAGGGATTATGGTAGACCCGGCAAAGGTGGAGGCGGTGATGCAATGGAAGTCTCCAAAGACACCATCCGAGATCCGTAGCTTCTTGGGGTTAGCGGGCTAATACCGGATATTCATTCAAGACTTTTACAAGATAGCTTCCATTGACTTAGCTGACCTGTAAGGATGTGAAGTTTGTATAGGGTCAAGATCAGGAGAAGGCTTTTGAAGAGTTAAAGATAAGATTAACTCAAGCTCCTGTTTTATCCTTACCTGAAAGAAGCGAGGACTTGGTAGTCTATTCGGATGATTCTTACTCGGGGTTGGGTTGCGTGTTGATGCAACGAGGGAAGGTTATAGCCTACGTATCCCAACAGTTGAAATTTCATGAGGTTAATTATCCTACTCAAGACTTGGAGCTGGCAGTTATGGTCTTCGCCTTGAAGATTTGGCGGCACTACTTGTACGGGACGAAGTGCACCATCTTCACAGATCACAAAAGCTTGAAGTACTTCTTCAAGCAGAAGAACCTGAACATGAGGCAGAGGTGATGGTTGGAGCTCATAGAGGATTATGATTGCGAGATCTACTATCATCCGGGCAAGGCCAATGTGGTGGCAGATGCTCTTAGCCGAAAGGAAAGACCCGAGCCGATTCGGGTAAGGCGTATTAGTTGATTATGAAACTGGATGTGATGACGAAGGTCAAAGAGTTTCAAGATGAGGCTTTAAAAGAAGATCATCTTAACTTTGAAAGGATGAGGGGCTTAGTCACACAGTTGGGTGAAAACACTCTCGGTGTTAAAACCCGATATGGGCGGATGTGGATTCCTCGTTAGGGGGGTTTGCGTGGAAAGATCCTGGGTGAAGCTCACAAGACCTGATACTCCATTCATCCTGGTGCTACTAAAATGTATAAGGACGTGAAGAAGGACTATTGGTGGCCGAGCATGAAACACGACGTGGTATAGTACGTGAGTAAATGCCTTACTTGCTTCCAAGTGAAGGTGGAGCATCAGAAACCTTACGGGAAGATCCAGCCATTGGATATACCCGAGTAGAAGTGGGAGCACATCACCATGGACTTCATTACGAAGTTACCTCGCACGGCGAGGGGATGCGATACTATTTGGGTGAATGTGGACCGACTGACAAAGAGTGCTCACTTCCTACCGATCCGCGAAACGTACTCATCCGGAAGATTGAAAGATCTGTTTATTAAGGAGATTGTAACCCGTCATGGTATGCAGGTGTCCATCATGTCGGATCGTGACACCCGATTCACATCGAAGTTTTGGAAGAGGTTTCATGATGCGATGGGGACGAGGCTACATATTAGTACGGCTTATCATCCTTAGACGGACGGTCAGTCTGAGAGGATGATCCAGACACTTGAGGACATGCTTCGAGCATGCGTGATCGATTTTGAAGGGAGTTGGGATGACCATCTGTCGTTAGCATAATTCTTGTACAACAACAGTTATCATGCCAGCATTGGCATGCTACCATACGAGATGCTATATGGTAGAAGATGTAGGACACCCGTTTGCTGGGGTGACATTGGTCAGAAAGAATTAGGAACTATTGAGGTGATTGATGCTACGACTGAAAAGCTCGAAAAGATCAAAGCCTTCATGAGGGCAGCCAAAGATAGGAAGAAGTCGTACGCTGATAAACAGCGTAGACCGATTGAGTTCCAAGTCGGTGACAAGGTTATGCTAAAAGTTTCACCTTAGAAGGGTATCATTCGGTTCAGAAAGCGGGGCAAGTTGAGCCCGAGGTACATAGGGCCTTTTCAAATCATTGCTCTAGTAAGAGAGGTGGCCTATAGGCTAGAACTACCTGATGAGTTAAGTGGAATTCACCCGACATTCCATGTATCTCATCTGCGGAAGTGTCTAGCAGACGAGGATATGGTTGTACTACTGGGGGACATCGAAGTGGATGAACGGCTCAATTACGTGAAGCAACCAGTGACGATCATTGATCGTAGGGAGAAGAGATTAAGGAATAAAGTGGTCCATCTTGTGCGCGTACAGTGGAAGCACAAAAAGGGAATTAGAGTCTACGTGGGAGACTGAAGAGGAGATGAGACAGCATTACCCACATCTGTTCAAGGAATAACAGGTTTCGGGGACGAAACCCTTATAAGGGGGTGGACTTGTAACACCCTGTCATTTTTTAAGATATGAAGAAGGAATAAAAGTAAAGGAAAAGAAAGGAAATGTAATATAACCTAAGTAAAGGGGCCAAAAGTGTCAAAATGGCAAAATGTCAAAAAGTTGGTACAAAAGTGGGCATGGTCGCCCACTCTTGCCTGCACACTTCTTCCATTTTGTTCTTGAGAGAGAGAGAGCAGAAAACTCTCGGAAGTTATAGAAGAAGCAGTAAAATTCGAAGTTTTTGGTAAGAATTCTTGTTTTTGTGATATTATAAATAGTTCTAGTCTCGGTTATGTGCTTATGTGTTTGTGTGTGTTCGGGTGTGTGTTTTTGGTGGGTTTTTAGGTGTGTGAATTCGCTGCATACGGGTTTAAAAAGGGAGACACACCCAAAGTTGCACAAGGTGAGTTCTAGATCCCCCATTTTGTATGTTTAACTGATTTTGGGGCTGGAAATGCATGTACGTACGTTTTTATAAAGTTGGGTTTCACACCCGTAAGTATATTTTGAATGTGTATGTGGGTGGGTCTGATTTGGGCGCATTTGATGTTATGAGATTATGATATATGTTTATGTTTTGATGCCTAGAATGTTAGAACTAAGCCTAGAATATGCTACATTAGGGTTTGGGACTGATTATGAATGTTGTTAGTGTGTTAAGACTGCCCGTGCGCCAAAGGTTGGCCCATGCATCCAACTAACTAAACTGCCTAAGTGTTCCCATGCGCCTAAGACTTCATGCGTCCGAATAGTATCCCATGCGCCTAAACAGTACCTTAGAAAATTTGAAGTATAGTTCATGCGCCAAGGATTTCTGCCTAAATGACTAAGTATTGGGGCTCATGCGTCCCAATAGTGACCATGCGCCTGGACCTCCCATGCGCCTAAGTGACTTCATCCATCTGAGAGGCCCATGCGCCCGAACGGGGCCCATGCGCCCGAACGGGGCCCATGCGCCCGAACGGGGCCCATGCGCCCGAACGGGGCCCATGCGCCCGAACGGGGCCCATGCGCCCGAACGGGGCCCATGCGCCCGAACGGGGCCCATGCGCCCGAACGGGGCCCATGCGCCGAACGGGGCCCATGCGCCCGAACGGGGCCCATGCGCCCGAACGGGGCCCATGCGCCCGAACAGGGTCCATGCGCCCAACACTTAAAATTTATTTTCGGGAATTTTATGGGAGTCTGTGTAATTAGGGTTTGGAACAATGTTTGACTAGGGTTAATAATGCTTATTTACATGCATAATCATGATTGTCTTTATGATTTATTATTATTATTATTATCATTACTGTTATCTTTATTATTATCGTTATTAATATCATTAATATTGTATGACTTTACGTGGTATGTTTATGATCGTAACATAAAGTATTATCATTAATAAAGTGAAAGATTAATGATGAAGAAAAGTGGAACGTAAATGAATGAATGAAAGTCTTGCAAGCAAATGTATGGGGGTGCACGGCCTTGTTATCGTTAGCTCAACTGTGATGCGGGTTAGCTACCCCGAAGGATGCACACAGGACCAATCATTGAGATTGACAATGAGGTGCGTGACCCTGTTGTCATAAAAGATTCGGATAAAGTGCAATCATTGAGATTGCTAATGAGGTGAGCGACCATGTTGTCGCAAAAGACTCGGAAAGATAATGATAAAAGTCGAAATGAATGAAAGAATAAATAAAGTTACACCTTATTGTATGTATGATGTATGCTCATGTATGGAAGTAAAAGGGAAAGGTCTTATGAAAAGTGTATTTTCATATAACAACTACACAAGGAATTTTAATACTTTTAAAACGAGAACTCACTCAGCAACGCTGACTTTTATGCATTTTTAGTTGGCAGGTAAATTGTTGCTGAGAATGGCATGCGGGTGAAGCTATTCGGTGGGGCATGACTGACATCCATTCTTACATGATAATACTGTTGTTTTGTAATGCAATCGAACAATTCTTTTGTAATCTGATTAAACCATGGTGTATTGCTTAACAACAGTGTTTGTAATGAAATGAATGGCTTTTGTTAAATTAATTCCGCTATTTAAATTTGTAATATGTCACGTTTTATGTAATTATTGTTGTGAATGACCAACTGTGAGGTCTCCGGGAACGGGGCCTTACACAACACTCATTAGACCTAGTTGACTCGTTTGATCCATTGGTGATCAGTTAATTGAATTTTGTTTGATCAAGTATACCAACTCATTACACATGACAATCACACAAGTTGTTCACGTATGCCACATTACAAACCCTAAGTGCTATAAGGCTCATCATACACCATAGTTTATCATACAACACATATAAATCTCAATCAATCATCATACCCAACGTGAATACCATTAAATTCTAACTACCATTTATACATTGAGTTTAGTCATAATTCATACAATCAAGACATCACATTATAATAATCCCACAAACACAATTCACCGTGACACCTAACTTGTACACTTGCACATTTTCCAAGAAAACCTAAATTTCCCATAGGTTCATCAACTACCCAAATGACCTAATTAACATAATCTAACACATTAGACATCATTCATGAACATCCTAGCATGTTTCTAACATCATAAACATGCCCAATTCATAATATCCAATGATCTATATAAATAAAGTTTTCCATTTGAGAAAGTAACACCCAAAATCTATATTTTCATCAATTTTAATCCCCAATTCATCAATAACATCCCTAATCTAGTTCATAGCAATCAATAAGAATCCATTTAACATCCATAAATCATCAATACATGAATTCTCATAATCAAAAGTTTCTAATTTGGGTAATATATGAATTATATGATCAAACCATGAAATTCTTCAATCAACATCATAACCTAACATCCATAGCAATCCTCTAGACATGACTAACATTATCAATTCATCATAATTCACCAATCTCATATCAAAAAGTTTCTATTTATAGTAAGGTATGTAAACACATCAAATACATGAATTTCTTGTATAATCCACATAGATTAACATTCATATAACATAACTTGTCATGTAATTATCAAACAATCATCAATTTTAACTTTCTTCACCAATTTTGAATTAGGGTTCATCATGAATCAAAAACAATAAAAATCTAACCTTTAATCGTGTAATGGTCAAGAACTGGACTTGCTAACATATTGGAATGGTTAAAACCAGACCAGAATCGATGCTTGTGGCTTGTTCTTGATAAAAAAAACGTAAGGGTAGGGGTGCTAAAGGGTTTTCGGTCGTAATGGGGTGTGGGGCGGGCTAGGGTTTGATTTAAGTTTGGTAACATTTTCCAGTTACCCTTTTTATTTAAATTTATAAAAACTATCTTTTAATACTTTTTAAATACTTCTAACTACAAAACATAAGCATTATTAAATAATAATAATAATAATAATAATAATAATAATAATAATAATAATATATATGTATATTTCAACTAGCTACAAAACACATGAAATAAATAAAACACGTTGTCTCGTTATCAAGTAAAATTCACCGTTAATATATAAATATCATAAATCACATAAGCACAAGTTAATAATCAAAATTATTAATTAGGTTATTACTTGTTTCCCAAGGTTAGTTATTATTAAGTCACCAACGCCCAACGATAACTTGTGTGTGCTCACGACACGTGTATGCAAGACCTAACGGAAAACTAATGGAGTTTGGTAACGGAAAATTACCGGTGTCGCATAATCCAATTCTATTTCTTGTTTTAAGAATGTTACATATTTTTTACGCACTCTCTTCACCCTAAAACCCTATCAATAATTAATAACAAAATACAACCAAACCCTAAAGATATCTCCTCACCTTAAACTCCATAATTACATGCAACAACTAATTAGTGATTAAAGGTGTTAACTTGAGTGGTAGGTGTTAACCGATAGTGTTTTAAGACAATAATTCGGTAGTCAACGATCGCCGTAATCAGATATAATGAATAGTGACGGTGGATGACATCGATGATAAATGATACTCAAATGCCATCCGTTTTATCACACTCGGTTTGTCACTTAGATTGTTCAAGCATAAAATAACACGTAGATTGTTGTTCTAACGCAAAAGAACACAAAATATGTTATATTAATGCAAAATAGTGCCGAACGTAAAAACAACAAAGAAAGTGTTGCTTATGTGTTGTTGTTGTTTTGACGTTTTTGTGTTATATTTCATGAAAACAACATAGAATTATGTTGTTTTATATCAAACAACATAATTTTGTGCTGTGTTGCGTCAAACAACACACTTTTGTGCTATTTTACGTCAAACAATACAGTTTTGTGCTGTCTTGCGTAATATTGTTCTATGTTGTTTTGCGTCAAAATAACAAAATATCATGTGTTGTTTTTATGATTTAATATCTTATTTCATCAAAATAGCACATAACGTTTTGTGTCAAACATTACAGTTTTGTGCTATATTGTGTCTTTAGCACATCTTTTGCTTTATTTTATGAAATGCAGCACATATTTTGCGATAGCCAAAGGTTGATGCGAGCGACGTGAGACGTTGAGGTGGCAACACGTCGCCATGGTTGGTGGATTTACAATTCTATAATTACTCATATTTGGGGTTGCTATAAAAGTGTAAAAAACTTTGCTTGAAATTAGAGATATAAAAATATGTGCCACATTTTGTTTTAAAATGTTAGATTTTTTTTGACATAATTTCCCTTAAGCTTTAAATTTTTGACGTATTCCACATGTTAGGTTAGTATCGATTCTTAGATTTCTTAAAAAAATATATTTTTTATTTGAAGCTCTACCGACACATTTTAGTTGGTAAATAATCAACTTCTCTTGAATGCAAATATTGCATGTTTAGTTATCATGAAGAATACCTCCAATCTTTAATATGTCCACATCATCATTGACTCGTTGCTGTCTAACGGTCTTAATTAAATAATCATGATCCATAAATATACAGCATAAGATAGTATATGCATTTTTACACTTATATTTAAAAGATTGAAAATATGAGAAATACATGTTATGATTTCAATATCTTATGTTAAATCATGTTTATAGTTTCATATTTCACATTTGTTCTCAAATAATCAAAATCCCTTTGCCAGATTTGATTACTTATCTCACTATTTTCAAGATCATGGTTACAAGTTGTACTTGAAAATACAACATTTTTGTTATTTGACCAACCATTAGGAGAAGCAAATACAACGGGTACGTTAATCAATAAGATTGATGAAGTAGAAATTAATGCAAAAATAGATGTTAGAAGTGCATTGATTGATTCAATATCCATGAATCTCGAAAGAGGATTGAGGGTTGGAACACATGTAAAAAAAGATTCTTTGAATTCCTTCGGCATTCTTTATTAGTGCTGAGCTAACTACAGTGCAAAGTTGTACCTCATTGGTTAATAAGGTTCAAAAGTTTTACCAATCCTATGGTGTGCAGATATATAATAGGCATATAGAAATCGTTGTACGTCAAATAACATCAAAAGCGTTGGTTTCAGGAGATGAAATGTCTAATGTTTTTTCGCCCGGAGAACTATTTGGATTGTTACGAGCAAAAAGAATGAGGTGCGCTTTGGAAGAAGCGATCTGTTACCAAGTCGTCTTTTATAGAATATCAGGAGCATCTATAAATACTTAAAGTTTCACATCCGAAGGAAGTTTTCAAGAAACCACTTGAGTTTTAGCAAAAATATCTCTCCTGGGCTTCTTCAACAATGTCCATAATAATGACAATTATAATGATTATTATATAACCACATTCACTTTATAGAGTTGAGTTGAACCATTCAAGTTTTATGTTTTTACATATTTTCGAGACACACGAATATGAAATCATTTCATATTTTTTTAATATATTGCTACTTTATAAACATACTTAACATATGCTAAATAGAAAATGTTTTATCCCATTTTTTCCTATGAAGAATATTCTTTATCAATCTGATTATATGTTGAAGTCATGCAAGACTTATCAGTTATTCTTATAATCTTCTTACTCTAATAAAAGAGTAACTTAATATGTCACATGTCAAACCACAATCATTCTCACCTAAATTTTCCCGCCTCTCTCTCTTCTTAAATAACTACCTTAATTACTAATAATATTATTTAATATTTTTTTACATTTAATAAATTAAAAAAGATCTATTTATTAATGCTATTTCTAAATAAACAAATCTATATATAATACTAAAAGTGTAACTTGAGGGGACACTTGTCATATTCTTAGGCCCGTAAGTTCATTTTTTTCCGCCTCTCTCTCCTCTTAAATAGTTACCTAAATTATTAAATAATTTTAATTCTTTTTAAAATTAAAAATATTTTTTAATAAATTAAGAAAAGATGTTTTTTTATTATTGTTATTTCTAGAAAACAATTTTTTATAAAATAAGAGTTTTTCTAAAACATCAAACATTTTTAAAAATATGAAATATCTTAAAATTGATGTTTTTGAAAAGAAAACTTCTTTATAAACTAAAAATAATTAAAATTAGAAGTTATAATAAGAAACTTTTGAAAATGATATTTTAATACAGTTTGTTTAGAAAAAATGATTAAATTTTTTGAAAATTAAAATTAAAATTATTACTTATAATTATTACTCATATATAATTTTAATCATATTTTATTTTAAAGTATCATTTTATACTTCATAAATTTTCATCATAATTATATTTTATTTTTTAACTCGTGCTTAATACACGGTTTTCTAAAGTTAATATTATATAAATAACAATCAACAACTAATCAATTTTAATTTTTCAACCCGTGTAATACATTTAGTTTTATTTATGGTTGTGTTATTTTAATAATAAACTCTCCACCTCACGTGTAATACACGGGTAACTAAAGCTAGTCTTCTATATATAGATAATGAGATTTAAATATGACATTTTAGGTGAAATATATTTTGTAAGTAATCAAGTGGATGTTTTACCTAGTGACAATTTTAACTTTTCGCGTATTTTTTTTCGTAACATTTTCTTATTTTCGTTTTCAAGTACACCAGCTCTTAAATATGTCCTTTTGAATGTTTTTTTCCCTTTGTTTGGGATCTTTTAAATACTATTATAAATGTACGTTATTGAAGTATTGATCTGTATTATTTTAAGTAAATTTTATTATTGGTTCCTATGATTTCATCTAAATCTTCGATTTGATTTTTATTCTATAAAACTTGCAGACATGATCCCTGATCTTTAATTTTTCTTTCTTTTTTAACTTCAAAACATAATTTTCATTAAATTAATTGTTAACAGAGGGATATTTTGGAATTTATATTTTATACATTTGTTTTAAAAAGAGTCAACTACACTAATAGTCTATGTGGTCTACTCATACTACGCTTTTGATCACCAACACCCATGGTCATTGTCTTCGATGGAAACTATAGCCTGGAGGATGGAATGATAGTGATTTGATCATATATTGTTTTGGAAGAATACACGTAATTTGAGAAATAACACAGAAGCATGCTTCCTCGTCCTTATTAACCTGATTGATAACTTTACTTGTTTAACGTAGCTGAATTCCAAACATCAACAGTTACATTCCTCGCCAATGATCTCTTGGCCTACTGGTTCAAGGGGGAGATGGAAGCATTTGTCTCTCTCGGAGGTTCAAAGTTCAAACTTTGCAATTGGCTAATTATTACTAAATTGGTGTTACTAAATTCTAACAACTAATCAGACTTTCAAAATATAAAAAAATAAATAAATAAAAATAAAAAAACGAAATATGTTCCTCAATGTATGCCTAGCTTATATCCATAAACATATGAGATCAATGGTGTAGTAATAAACATATGAGATCAAAACCGTAATATGACCACATCATAAGAAGTACTCTTCAATTAACTCTTTCAGAAATAGAGTGGTTAAATATAAAAGACAGAAATATCCTATTATTAACATTTCTGTTTAACAAAATTAAGGTTTTGGACTGAAAAAGGAAAAAAATTAAAATAGGAACTATATCTGTAAGTGTTAAAGATAAAGGAACAAATCCAAAATTCAAATTCAACCACAGGGAACAACCGTAAAATTTACTTTATATTTTAATCAGTACATAATCTTTTTTAAAGCAACTTACTAAAAATCTTTATAACATATAGAGTTTAGTTTCACACAGACCATGTGTGTATTAAAATTAAAGCACTTTGCACAAGAAACTTTTAGAAGGATATAAAATTCTAATTTAAAAGCTCAAAATGAAATTAAAGAATAAAATCATGGAAAAAACGTATTAGTGCTCATTATCGTATTCACATATGAGCACATGCAGAAATCAAGAAACATTTTAACTAGTTAAGATCACTACATAAACATCTATTATGATAAACCCAGTAATTGCTAAAAAAATTAAAGGGATTGTGCCCTTCTTAAACATCCTTTTTCACAAAGAAAAACTTACTTTTGTTGAAAATTTAGACATACACAAAGAAATTTACGATCTATAGGATGTAAATAATAAATTTATGGAAGCTGTAGTTAAAAGTAGGAAAAATGGACGAAAAAGAACAGGGAAAATAGAAATTGGTAATAGTTTTAATGGATGAAGGGTAAAAAAAGTCAAGCTACATTTTATAAAATAAATAGAAATGGGTTAATATGACATTTTAGTTGTTTGGAAACGGTATATATAATATTTTAAGTTTTGATTGGTTATATATGATGTTTAGAATGATCATAAGGGTATATATGAAATTATCTATTTCGATTAACTTTGGAAGCGGTTTTAAACACTTAATTTATAATAAAATACCCAAAGGCATCCAATTACACGTGCTTAAATAAAACAGAAACACAACCATAGAATGTTAAAAAACTTATGCCTTTCGTGATTAAACTGAAGCTTTGTACCTTGGATGTAACAACAGTCTTGCAAGTTCATCAAATTCAAGAAAAAGTTCCAAACTTTGTAACAATTGACGAGTGATGGCAGCAGCCCAGGGTGGTGCCGATGGTGGCTTTTGGTGGGGGTGATGTGGTCGCGGCCGTAGAGAGGTTGGGGGGGGGGGGGGGGGGTTGAATGGAATGGGGATTGGGGTTTACTCTTCCCTATTTTGTTTATAAGCATATTTACGTTTTAAACCTTGCATTTTATGTTTTGTGTTCTTGGTTAATTAACACTGAACAACCTTCATAATTAAATTTTAATCACCAAACCCTTATTGTTTATTAATTAAATGTTTAACTATTGAACAATTAAATTGAAAACGTTGAATCCATTTTTATTTATTATTTATTAAAACAAATTAACTACCATTGAATTAACTAGCGGTTTATAATTATAATATGAAACAATTGCACATTATTATATTGTTGTTATCCAAAGTGCAACTCTTTAAATCAGAACTCATTAATAACTTTGATATTATTGATGATTGGACATCTAATATCCAACACACTTTCACTTGGAGGATTCATTGACTAATTGTCTCAACGTGGACAATGGTGGACGCCTAGCTGCAACTCACCACCCCTACTAAGATGTTAATAGTCGTTAACTAGTTCATTTTGCTTATGTAACTCTTTAGTTAACCAAGTACTATAACCATGATAACCTTACCAATTTATCCTTTTTGTATTGGACATTCATTAAACATAAGACATTTATATCCTTTTATTCTTATAAGTTGTTCAAACATTCTAGTTCACGTCTCTTATTTGAAGGGTCTAACAAACTACTTTCTGTTGAGCGTGGCTATATGTTTTGTTGTAAAATTTGTTTTCCTTTATACATATAAGAACAGTAATATTTATTACATGTGATTCGAGTTACATAAGTGATACAAATAAACTGATAAGAATTTGGCTAAGGCACGTATTTTATACGCTTCCCTTAAAACAGATTTCGGGTGACACACACAAGAAACCCGTCTGTCTCCCAGGGTACAATAGCCGTAGCAGATTGCACTGCCGAAGTTAACCACAACCTGAAAATGATACCTGTATGCAATCTTAACGAAGAGATATAAGCGTAGAATTTTATCATCAAGATGCAAAGATCAAAACCGAAGCAGGAGCAAGTTTTGAAGCAAATGTGCTGCTGCTGTGTGTTTTTCTTGGTTTCTCTTGAGGCTGCAAATGTGCAGCTATTTATAGCATAACTCTGGCCACCACCCTAGAGTTGTATATTCATGCAGGCCCATGCATGAGTCAGCCAGCACCCTACCTGCTGCACTATGAGTCCCTACATGACTCATGCTGCACCCAAACTGTTTGACCCTGTCTCTTCCGAAGTGTGATCAGCCATTTGACCCTGTCTCTTCCGAAGTGTGATCAGCCAGCCGCGGCGATGCGAGCGTGCGAAGTGCAAAGTGCGCCATCAATACGCCACAAACGCCCATTCGCCCACGCCCACGCCCACGGGCTCGGGCTCGGGCTCGGGCTCGGGCTCGGGCACGGGCACGGGCTCGGGCTCGGGCTCGGGCACGGGCTCGGGCTCGGACGGCGAGGGCCATCCGAGCCTAGATAGATGTACTAGGAGGATACCCAAGTGTAGAAAATATTTGCTTATAAGGCACCTCATAGTTTACCATTCCACCAATGTGGGACAATCCAACTCATGGTTTATTACTTCACTTAAGTAAGACAATGCATCTCATGTTCCACCCCACCACCAATGTGGGACAATGGAACTTATGTTTTATCCCATCACCAATGTGGGATAATTCTTACGACTCTAAATTTTATATAACCATTGAGTTCTTCATTCACTTATAACTTTTATATATATATATATATATATATATATAATTTCTAACAATTCCCCACATGAATGAAACTCAATATATATATTTCAAATAACATTTTCAACAGTCAAGTATTGCAGGAATAGTAGGTGTGACCTTTGAACTTTCCTTTGTAAAGTGTACTTGGTCTCCTAGTAATCGGTAGATTCGGTGTCTTTGAACCAATTACCCTTTACGTAGACATTATTACACTTCACACAATAGTTTCCTAGTTTGGTTAACTTCTCATAGTTGTGTCCGTTATGGTCATGGAACACTAACCTGGTTCTGCGAGAGCTCTAAGAATTGCGCACCCAACAATTCTATTCGAAGCGACCCCACTTCTCTCTTTGCATAGGTGATTTTCACGAAATCATTAAAAGTTATGAGCTTATCCTACTTTGTCACTATCTAATATAGGAATAGACTAGGAAGTATTCAACTCCCTTTAATAGTTTAGGGGATCCTCCCCACAGTGACCACAATTTGTATAATTAGGTTGTCCTATTGATCCTAGTTCATGGGATCTCTAGTCAACTAGGATAGGTTTTCCTTCATACAATTATTCCATGGGCTTTAGTCCCATTCCTTTGGACGACTTATATACTAATTCTCTGCTTAAACCTTTCGTAAGCGGATCCGCAATGTTATTCTTTGACTTCACATAGTCAATTGTGATAACTCCTGTTGAGAGTAGTTGTCGTATCGTATTATGCCTGCGACGTATATGTCTTGATTTGCCATTATACATTGCACTTTGAGCTCTTCCAATTGCCGACTGGCAATCACAATGTATACAAATGGCTGTCACAGGCTTTGGCCATCTTGGAACATATTCCAAGAAATGACGCAGCCACTCAGCTTCTTCTCCAGCTTTGTCTAATGCTATGAATTCAGATTCCATAGTGGATCTAGCTATAACAGTTTGTTTAGATGACTTCCAAGATATAGCAGCCCCACCAAAGGTAAAAACATATCCACTATTGGATTTTGAATCTTTAATATCAGATATCCAATTTGCATCACTGTATCCTTCAACAACAGCTGGATCATGGCCATAGTGCAATCCATAACTACGTGTGTATCTCACGTATCTTAACAACCGTGTCATGCTTTTCCAATGTTCAAAACTTGGATTGCTAGTGTACCTACTTAATCTACTTACAGCATAAGCTAAAGCAGGTCTGGTACATGTCATCAGATACATTAGACTGCCAATGACCCTTGAGTACTCCAACTGATTAACCCCTTCACCTCTGTTCTTTGATAGATGGTGAGAAGTATCAATAGGAGTTTGGGAGACACTCGTGTCATCTTTACTCAAGGATCTTGTCCACATAATGAGATTGACTTAAAACAAGACCAGTTTGAGTTCTAATGATTTTCATACCAAGAATTACATCAGCCAAACCCATGTCTTCATGTCAAATCTCGCTTTCAACATGTCTTTTGTAGATCTTATCATCTTATCATTACTTCCAACAATAAGTATGTCATCTACATAAAGACATAAGATCACATAACCACTTTGTGTGTCTTTCACATAACAACACTTGTCGCATTCATTAATTTTGAAGCCATTTTTAAGTATGACATTGTCAAACTTTTGGTGCCATTGTTTTGGAGCTTGCTTCAATCCATATAGAGATTTCACAAGTTTGCAAACTTTACCTTCCTGGCCAGGAATAGAGAAACCCTCAGGTTGCTCCATATAAATCTCTTCTTCTAAATCTCCATTTAGAAACGCGGTTTTTACATCCATTTGATGTACTTCTAAATTTCTCAATGCCGCTATTGCAAGCACCAACCTAACAGAGGTTATTCTTGTTACAGGCGAGTAAGTGTCAAAATAGTCTAGACCTTCTTTTTGTCTATACCCTTTGATCACTAACCTTGCCTTGTATTTGTCAATGGTGCCATCTGACTTCATTTTTCTCTTGAATATCCAGCGATATCCAAGTGGTTTACAACCTCGTGGAAGATCTACTAGTTCCTAAGTATGATTCTGCAGGATAGAATCAATTTCACTTTTAATAGCTTCTTTCCATTGAGGTCCTTCTGTAGTGGTGATAGCTTCTTGATATGTTTGGGGCTCACCCTCAATCATATAAGTAAGAAAATCAGGCCCAAAAGATTTCTCAATTCTTGGCCTTTTACTTCTTCTCAGCTCTACCCCATCATTATCTGATTGTTTCAGAACCTTATCTTGAACAATCTCATCAAATGGTGATGATCTTTTATGTTGTTTTTCCAAACATGGAAACACATCTTCAAAGAATGAAGCATTCCTTGATTCAATTATAGTATTCTTTTGTATTTCTGGATACTCAGACTTGAAAACAAGAAACCGATAAGCACTACTATTCTGGGCATAACCTATGAATACACAATCCACAGTTTTCGGTCCTATTCTTTGAACCTTTGGTGGAGGTATTACCACTTTGGCTAAACATCCCACACTTTCAAGTATTTGTAAGACGGTGTTCTTCCCGTCCATAATTGATAAGGAGTTACGTCCTTTTTCTTAAAGGGTATCTTATTTAAAAGATAAGAAGCTGACAATACAGCTTCTCCCCACATTTCCTGGCCTAAGGCAGAACTTATCAGCATGGCGTTCATCATTTCTTTTAATGTGCGGTTTTTCCGTTCAGCGATGCCATTTGATTGAGGAGAATAAGGAGCAGTATATTCGTGGATAATTCCACTTTTCGCACACATATCCGCAAATGGTGAAACATATTCACCTCCTCTATCACTCCTTAAAATTTTTATCTTTTATTTAGTTGATTCTCAACCTCATTTTTGTACAAGACAAACTTGTCTATTGCTTCATCCTTACTCTTAAGTAAGTATACATAGCAATATCTAGTACTGTCATCAATGAATATGATAAAGTACTTGTTTCCACCTCTAGTAGGAACCGATTTTAAATCACACACATCAGTGTGAATTAAATCAAGAGGTTCGGTTTTCCTTTCAACCGATTTAAATGAAGATTTCGTTTGTTTGGCTTCAACACACGTGTTGCATTTTGATTTCAAGTCAATTTGGAATGTTGGAATGTGCTTTAATTTAATCAAACGACGAATTGAATTATAATTTACGTGACCTAATCTACTATGCCAAATATTTGAATCATTATACTCAAGCATGTAAGTAGAAGTAGTTGCATTTTTATTCATGTTATTTTTAACAACAGATACAGACATTTTAAACATAGAATTATGGGCATAGCCCTTTCCAACAAACACACCCTTTTTGGTCAACACGACCATATCAGACTCAATCACAACACGAAACCCAAACTTATTAAGCAACCAACCCGAAATCAGATTCTTTCGTATCTCGGGAACATACAAAGTGTTGCTCAAAGTAAGTTCCTTCCCCGAAGTAAACTTCAAGATCACATCGCCTTCACCCTTGATGTCGGCTGTGGCTTCGTTTCCCATGTAAAGCTTACCCGTAGCTTCTTTGTAAGTACTAAACATGGTTTTGTCACCACATACATGACGAGTAGCCCCGGTATCGACATACCATCCAGGGTTATCTCCGATCATATTAGCTTCAGTGATAAAGGCAGAAAATTCTGTAATCATTGCCACTAAAGGCATGTTATTTTCTTCCACCACCTGCGCATGCTCACGCTTTGGTGCCTTACACTGATCAGCTCGATGACCATATTCACCACAGTTATAGCACTTACCTTTGAAGGTAGTCACCTTCTTTTTAATCCCACCTTTTGGACCAAGGTTTCCTCCCTTATTGTTCATCTTACCCTTTTCTTTCCCTTTATTGCCCTTATTAAATTTATTTGGTTTAGACAATTGACCGTGTTCAACCAAATTAGCCTTATTCAAGGCTTTAGTGAGGTCTTTCACTTGATTTTCAGAAATACTTCCGTTATGTGCAACTCGATTATCTTCTTCAATACGTAAACGAACTATTAAGTCTTCCATAGACATCTCCTTTCGTGTATGCTTTAGATAATTTTTGAAGTCCATCCAACTTAGAGGTAACTTCTCAATTATCGCAGCCACCTGAAATGTCTCACTAAGAGTCATTCCTTCAGATAGAAGATCGCTTATAATTACTTGTAACTCTTGGACTTGACTTATCACAGTCTTAGAGTCAACCATCTTGTAATCCAAAAATCGGGTCACAATAAATTTCTTTGTTCCAGCATCCTCAGTCTTATACTTGCGTTCCAAGGATTCCCACAATTCCTTGGCAGTTGGTATCTTGCAGTATACATTATACAACATATCCGCAAGGCCGTTTAACACATAGTTACGACACAAGTATTCAGAATGTTTCCATGCTTGAACAGCAGTAACAGTTTCAGTATTTGTCTCCTCCGCAGTAGGAGGTGACTTCGTCAAATACCTCGCAAGGTGAAGGGTAGTTAAATAGAACAACATCTTCTGTTGCCATCTTTTAAAGTTCAAACCCGAGAACTTTTCAGGCTTCTCAGCATGATTAGCCATAGTTTGGGCTGACTGGGCACCAACCAATGGTCCCATTACAGAAGACGTAAGAGATCCAACAGTGGAACTTGAAACCATAGGTACAGTTGACATCTTTCAACTATATCTGTATGCAAACGTAAAGAAAGAAATTAAGTCTTAAAGTTAAGTAACAAACTCTACGTAAGAGTTTTAGTTACAAATATATTTTAGTTATACCAAACTGTAATGTAACTTGAATATGTATAATCTGTTTTAAGTTTGTTGTAAAATTTGTTTTCCTTTATACATATAAGAACAGTAATATTTATTACATGTGATTCGAGTTACATAAGTGATACAAATAAACTGATAAGAATTTGGCTCAGGCACGTATTTTATACGCTTCCCTTAAAACAGATTTCGGGTGACACACACAAGAAACCCGTCTGTCTCCCAGGGTACAATAGCCGTAGCAGATTGCACTGCCGAAGTTAACCACAACCTGAAAATGATACCTGTATGCAATCTTAACGAAGAGATATAAGCGTAGAATTTTATCAACAAGATGCAAAGATCAAAACCGAAGCAGGAGCAAGTTTTGAAGCAAATGTGCTGCTGCTGTGTGTTTTTCTTCGTTTCTCTTGAGGCTGCAAATGTGCAGCTATTTATAGCATAACTCTGGCCACCACCCTAGAGTTGTATATTCATGCAGGCCTATGCATGAGTCAGCCAGCACCCTACCTGCTGCACTATGAGTCCCTACATGACTCATGCTGCACCCAAACTGTTTGACCCTGTCTCTTCCGAAGTGTGATCAGCTATTTGACCCTGTCTCTTCCGAAGTGTAAAGCCATGCTAGCTCATGTCAAAAACATAAAGGCCGCTCTCAAGCGGCGATGCAGTGCACAACACAAGACGCGCCACAAGACGCGCCACAAGCCGCGCCACAAGCCGCGCCACAAGCCGCGCCACAAGCCGCGCCACAAGCCGCGCCACAAGCCGCGCCACAAGCCGCGCCACAAGCCGCGCCACAAGCCGCGCCACAAGCCGCGCCACAAGCCGCGCCACAAGCCGCGCCACAAGCCGCGCCACAAGCCGCGCCACAAGCCGCGCCACAAGCCGCGCCACAAGACGCGCCACAAGCCGCGCCACAAGCCGCGCCACAAGACGCGCCACAAGACGCGCCACAAGACGCGCCACAAGACGCGCCACAAGCCGCGCCACAAGACGCGCCACAAGACGCGCCACAAGACGCGCCACAAGACGCGCCACAAGACGCGCCACAAGACGCGCCACCAGACGCGCCACCAGACGCGCCACCAGACGCGCCACCAGACGCGCCACCAGACGCGCCACCAGACGCGCCACCAGACGCGCCACCAGACGCGCCACAAACGGGCACGGGCTCGGACGGCGAGGGCCATCCGAGCCTAGATAGATGTACTAGGAGGATACCCAAGTGTAGAAAATATTTGCTTATAAGGCACCTCATAGTTTACCATTCCACCAATGTGGGACAATCCAACTCATGGTTTATTACTTCACTTAAGTAAGACAATGCATCTCATGTTCCACCCCACCACCAATGTGGGACAATGGAACTTATGTTTTATCCCATCACCAATGTGGGATAATTATTACAACTCTAAATTTTATATAACCATTGAGTTCTTCATTCACTTATAACTTTTATATATATAATATATATATATATAATTTCTAACATGTTTTAATACCAGTTCAAAATAACGAGGGTGATAGAATGTCAAACACAAAAGAATAGAAAATTCCTTTATTACTAACCACTTCCCTTATAACTGCGTTTTACAGAAGAACGTTAGATAAGATCAAAGAACAACCGATAGTTAAAGTTAGTTCAAGTATGTGTCTCGGGTTTAAGGATAGATAGATCATACCATATTGAGCCTTACTCATTTATATTGAGCCATATTCACATAGATGCTGATTACCCACATTGATCTTATTCTCTCGCATCAATGTATACCTGGCCAAAGTTTCATTGTTTGTTTGCATTGAACCATTAATTATCTGCTTTGGGTCTTACCTATGTGTTTCTGAAATGTTCATCCGCATTGACCATACTTGAACAATGTTGATCCGTATTGACCGCACTTAGTTTATTCTTCCCTATGTCTGCCTAAAATATTATATAAGAACGTATTCTTAGTTATGATCAACGTCTAATACCATAAGCCCAAGTCAATGTGTTATATAGATTTTACTGTTGTTTTGTCCCTTACCTAAAGTTTTGTGAAAGCATTTGATTGCCTTGTTTGGTGGATTTCGTGGTCGAAGTGCTTTACTGCATGTAAGCATTTGATTGTCTTGCTTAGTGCATTGCATTGTCATAGTAGCTTTGCTTCTTATAAATATTTGATTATCTTGCTTAGTGCATTTCATGGTCATTATAGTTGTAGTTCGTACAAGCATTTGATTGCTCTGCTTAGTGCATTGTATGGTCGTTATGGTCTTGTGCTTAGGTACAAGCATGGTACTCTGATAATGATTTTATAAATATATGCAAGATATGTATGAAAAGTCATGAATTTTTTCCTAATGTAATGTGTCACTGATTACTATATTCCAGTATGGTCTAAGGAATTAATATTTTATTTTTTATATAAAAGTTAGAGGTCGGACTTTTAGTATTCATGTAAGTAAATTCAGGCGTAGTTGAACATTATGTGATTTGGCATGAACAAATTTCTAGACCAAAGACTCGCATCCCGTTTCAAAGAACTTATGTTATGAATGTTTTTGAATAAATAACTCTATTCTATAATTGATTGTCTATGTCTGACTAGTTTAGTTGAATGACTTTTATGATTCCGTACTACATTATTGTATGAAATTTTCAGTTTAAAAATTGTGATTGTGATGCATGAAACTAACTGTGAGGTCTACTGGTTATAGGACCTTACAAGTTTTTGATGTAATGTTTTATGACAAATGATCATGTGTTGATGCTTGAATTCTGTTGCGACAAATGACTATTTAAAATGTAAGAATTATAGTTTTGATTTGTGAAATCCAACTGTTAAGTCATCTACAAAAACAGGCCCTACATTTTATCGTCTTTCATTAGAGTCATAATTAACCACAACGTTGATTTAGTTATTCTAATAACAACTATCAATACAAATAAATAACATATCTATTGCAAGGCATACGTAAAGTCAAAGCATGTTAATACGAAGCTAGCCACTTGTTAGATGCTTTGTCTTTGAAAAAGGAGGTATTACGTTCAAACCCAAACCAAAAATAAATTAGTTTGTGTAGTTTAAGAGCAAGAATAACATAGTTTGCCATTAAAAAAAATAAAGTCGAAGCATACAATACATTAGATTGTGTTAAAAATGTTATAATAATACTTTACGAGATAAGATATTAACATAACTTAGAAGCAAGGACATATATTTCCTTTGCATTTAGTACTGTTATTGATTTTATCCCCATTTTATCGAAGTTCTCTTGAATTTGATTTATTTTGTCAAGAACAAAACTTATCGTTGTTCTTATACGATAAAAAATATACTCAGATTCTTCTTGTCAAAATTTCTATGCATCTATGAATTGGGCTCTTGGGACTTATATCTAAGATTTCTTTTTTCTTTTGGGAGTGAATACAAGAATGAAAAATTCAATCCTTCTAGATTTGTAGTTGTAGATGAGAATGAGCCAACACACGATATGCTGACGTTATCAAAGACGTTATGAAAGAGAGTAGAAACGTCTGTGATGATTTTGAAGATCTGTTAGAGGAAGTTTAATCAGAATTTTATTCTAGTTGTACTAAGTTTTTTTCACTTGACTTTTTAACAAAGCTTATTCGTATCAAGATGAAAGCCAAAAGACTGATGGTTCATTTGATAAACTCCTTGAGTTATTACAATCTTCATATCCAGAAGGTAATACCTTCTCATTATGTAGCTAAAAAGATATTAAAGAAGATTAATTTAGGGTATGAGTCGTTTGTTTTGTAGGTTCAAATTTCAAGTTTGTTTAAAGATCCGAATTTTTTAACACAATCAAATGGTTAATGGATTCGAGGAAAGCATCAAATCAACTCGATATAGAGATGATTAGGACGAGAGGGACGGATAGCGTATCAGAAGACTAGTCTATATTTGCTTTTGGTAGTTTTATGTTTGAGTTAAACAAGATATTGAACTACTTAACGTTTATCCACATTGTTCATTTATATATGTATTTTGAAGCTTTTATAGCATATCTTGTGTTTGATGGAAAATCAGAATGTATTTTTACATGTGCACGTTTGGTTTGTAAAACTGGAAATAACAAAAAAATATAAAAAATATATAAAATGAAACAATGACCAGTAGCGGCGACATGCTCTTACCCAATGACAACGACTAATTGCGGCGACTTAATAGTGATGACAAAGGTGCTTTTTGCGCCACTAGTAATTAAAATTTTGGTAGCGCGTAATTTCATTCCGTGATATCATCGACCATGCAAATAATGCACACGTTGTATTCTTCATTTTTTTATTTAGAATGCATACATATATTGACAATATATATAGAATCTTATATGCTATGAATGTCAATTAGAAGATATATTCTCATATCCCATCAGCAAGATCTTCTGTTCTACTTTTTCCTATTCGTTTGATGAACATGATCATGTCTTTAGTTTATAGTACTATGTGGCAAGCAATCAAAGGCTTTAGCTAAAGAGAGAATATAACGAAATGACATCTGTTTACAAAAACCAATAATACTTGCCATGCATGAGGACTGTCTATAACAGACATTACAAGAATTGTAGCCAATAGTGGCGACACCAATAGCAGTGACAGACAATACTAGCGGCGACACCAATAGCGGCGATACCATTAGTCGCCGCTATTGGCTACCGATCCGTTTCACATGTCCAACGTTAGATCTGGCCGTTGATCATGGTTCAGATCTAACGGATGGTATTTAGTCGTACACGAGGCAATAGTGGCAACACCATTAGCGGCGACATGTCGCCGCTATTGCCTAAAATGTATAACCTGTGATTTCTTCCCTCCACATCTCTCTCCCCAATTTCCCTCCACTGCACCCTCTCTCGCTCGCCGATCTGCCCCTCCCCGTCGATCTGCACCCTCCCTCGCTTGTCGATCTGCACCCTCGCCACCGTCTCCCCACCCAACCCCACCCACCGGCCTCGCCAACCACCTACGCAGCATCGCCACCCCGGCCACCCGCCACCTGCGCAGCAACCATCCTCGCCCCGACCACCCACCTCCGCAGCCACTGTCGCTGCCCCGGCCACTCACCCCCGCAGCCACTGTCGCTGCCCCGGCCACTCAACTCCGCAGCCATCGTCTCCGCCCCACCCCACCTCCACAGCCTACGTACCTGCACCCACTACCCGCCGCCCGCGCGCAGCCACTACCACTACTTGCACCACCTACCCTCAACCACTACCACCATTTGCACTCGCAACCCACTGATACCTTATCAGTATGGTTTTCTTTGTTGGCTTCAGCTTTAATTTGTTTAATTTTGACTAATTTGTGAACTTGATTTTCAGTTTTTGGATTAGAAGTTTTTGTTTAAGCCCTAGCTATCACCTTGAGGTAAGTTAACATTTATGATTTTTGAAAATGTAGATTTTAGCTATATAGATTTGTGTATTTTGTATATTTTATGATGATATACACTTTGAATATTTTGCTATCTACGTGGTTAAAAATTGTGTATTAGTGGCGACTTATTAGCGGCGACTTGTTGGTCATTAGCGACGAACTATTAGTGACAACTTATTAGCGGCGATACGTCGCCGCTATTACTTTTAGCGACGACAATTCAGGTTATTAGCGCCGCCTATTGTCGCCGCTAATGGTCGATATTTTTTAGGTGAGATAAGTACTTGCATACGTTTACATAGACCAAAAAAAACCATTATAGATTTCTCCCATTATCGGGGTCATCGATACTCACAAGATTGTTGAAAACAAATTATGCTTTGTATATTAGACTTGGTTATATAGTTAAGGATTCATTAAGAAACTACATGATTATGTAATAATAAGAGAAAAACAAATAAACTAATAACATAATTTATAGTTTGTTTTGTACTACCCTCTATATATATGTGTATACATACAGATAATGGCAAGGATAAAATAAAAATCATTACAAAGTTTAATATATACGTCACATATAGGTTATGCATACGTAATAATTTTTCATTTGACATAGTGTTATGTATAAGTAATACTCTTCAGTCTCGTATTTATTTTCAATATACATGTAATAAATACTTCAAATATCTTTTACATTTAAAAGAATAAATTTTTTTTAAATTATGTTAGCAGTTTCTATGATTTTCTTTGATTTTCGTTAAACTATTGGTTTACCCTCTCCTAATTATACATGTGATACCTAACAAAGTCGAGAATACTTGTTTGGTTTTGTTAGGTTTCTATTGTCGCAATAACAAGCTCTGCCATCACCATATGAAACATGATATTGTATTTAAAGAGAATTCAAAATAATTTAACTATTACTAATAGATCAATGATGACAAAACTAATGAAATTTGTTAATTTAGTAAGGTTTTAAAACATCTGTGATATGTGATGGATATGTAGGAACCGTTCATATACAAATTAAAATAAAACAGTTTCTATTATTATAAGCAATACAAAAGAATATAAATTAACAATTACAATACTTTTTACAATTGTAAATATATAGAAATGGAAGAATAGAAATATAAACAACCAAGAATCGTGTTAGACGCGGGACCCTTAAAACAAATTTCGAGCCTCCCAGGAATTTTGTTTCCCAGGGTACAAGAGCCTAAGCAGTTGGTACTACCGGGATAGATCTAGAACCCGAATTTGATTGTAGAAAAGAAACCAGAGATGGATGATGTTTAGAGAACCTGTTTCCTGCTGGTTTTCGAGTTGTGTTGGCGTGTTTTTATACCCAGATACCTCAGTATATATATGGAATTCAACCTGTAAGTAACAGCTTATACAACCATTAATCCGAAAGTGTAACTGCTCATTAAAGTCGCCAGTAACTGTCATCAGTTTTGGTCAACATGTAACTAAACTGTTACAACTCACAGTTGTTTCGAAGCACATGTACTCAGGCCACGCACCAAGCTCAGTCGCACTTGACCAGGCCGTCAAACCAACCTTCAAGTACACTAAGGCGGCTTTCAAGTGCTCACGATGATGCGAGCGCGCGAAGGGCAAACTGCGCCATCAAAGCTCCACATTGCGCCTGCATGCCCACGCTGCGTGCTCGCGCGTGTGTGAGTGCGAGTTAAAGGTGCTTTACAGCCTTCACGAATCTACTCAGTGTGATACTTTGGGAAACAAAATAATCAAAAGGTTATAGAATATAAACCACTTTAAATACCTTCTTTCCTCCAATGTGGGACAACTTCCCACACTATTAATTTCAAGTACCAATCCCAACTTATGAGCATTGATATCATATTCAACATATTAATTTTATTAAATAAATATTATTAACCATATTAATATTAATAATATCAATAACTTCCAATAATCCCCCACATGAATGAAAATCAACTCCAAACAATAATTCAGAAGCTAAGTGTTGCAGGATAGATAGATGTTCCCTTTGAACCTTTCTAGACGAAAATATTCATTCACACAACATTTTCTCTAGTTTGATCAAGCCCTATTTTTGTGTCCGTTAATGGTCATGGAATACTTTCTTGGTGCATGAGAGCTCTAGATTTGTGCCTCCCCATAAATCCCCATTTCTCATAGATGATTACATGAATCATTAAAAGCATCATGCTTATCTTGATTCTCATGAATCATCTAACCTTAGTATGCTTAATCTCATTTTGGTCGCTGATTCAGGGTACTCCCCTAGAGTGAAGGGATCAGGAAGTTCGTGACTCCTTTTTAGTTTAAGGGTACTTTCCTAAAGAGACGTTGTTGGTCATATTATGACACCCTGCATTTTTAGATCAACGCCATCAATCCAACTATCATTACTTTAATATTATTACATAATTCCTCTAATTATTTAACTTGATTTACATAATTAAAGTTAATTTAATTAAAAAAATGAATTGGGTTCTAGTTATTACGGGGGGATGGATTGCATGAGAGTGTGTGTTGAGTGTAGTATACAATGTGGTTAAACGTATGCATTGTGAGTGCTATATACTACATATAATTATATATAAGCATGTAATATATATGTATTCATGTTATGAAAGAAATAATGTATGTATAAAATAACATAAGTATGCTATGTATGAATTGTATTTACATTTGAAGCTTGTGTTTGTGTGTAACCGGGTCAGGAACATGTAACCGTATAGTTAAGAATTAGTATTTAATAATAATCAAATGATAACTCAAATTCAGGTTATCCGGGAACTGAATTGCCTTCTTTCTTTATTTAAGGTGAGTTTTTGGCCTCGTTTTAGATGCGTTTTGTTTGGGGGAAAAGAAGCATGTTCCTTTTAAATGTTCATTCATTAGATCAGTATACTGTAATTATCGCATTGTTACTAGTGTCATACCAATTTAAGTTCTCACTTTCGAACTGTTAATGTATGTTCTTTAGCGAGATAATTCTAAGTAGATCTAATAGGATTGAAAATCCCACACGGGCTAGTCATGCTAGCACGACTGCATGACGTACGGATGTTTAATTGACCTAATTTTTGTTGTTGTGGTATGGTAACCACAACGGAGGCATACTTATATTTGTCAGCTTCAGTTGCAAACTTCATACACTATGTAACTTGTTATGTAAACTAGATATCAACTGATATACTTTGTTTACTAGATCTGCTTGCAATTTTGTTACTATTTATCTAAAGCTGTGAACTCACCAACCCTGTCTTGATACTTACCATGTTTGTTTCAGGTTCATAAGGTGCACACGATTAGTAGTATTGTATCATTTCATCATATTGTTGGTTTATTTACAAAATAATTTAATCATTAATTTTTGCAAGAATTCATTTATTTGGGTTGCGTGTGTTTTGCGTTGTTTAAACTATAAATGATTAATAGATTACTCTTCCGCAATTTTTTTATGGAACTTATCATTAAACTATGTTTTGGGAGCATCTTATAATATTAAAAGTTACATTTAGTAATTTTTGTCATTTGGTGTAACTATCGGCTGAGATCCTAGTATGTCACGCGTCTAATGATAGACCCCCATTTATGGAAATTGAGGGTGTGACATATTGGTATCAGAGCCAATGGTTAAAGCGAACTAAAAAAATTGGAATTTCATTTGCATTGAGTTTGAATATAACTTGATGCCTTAGTTACATGCCTATAGACACATTTAGTTTGCTTGCTGGTTTTGTTTGCTGGTTTTGCTTGCTGGATATGTTTACCTTTGCTCATTTCTATGAGCAGTTGATTGCTGGAACAACTTCTTCTTCTTATGCACCCTCTTCTTCTTTGGAAAAAAGGCCTGCTAGCCCTGATTCCCCGCCTTCATCTTCAAATCCAGATGAACGGCCTATACGTATATCTGATGCCGATAAGTATGATTATGAACAACCTTTCACTTTACATCTTCATCCTCTAGTCCATGAATGGGCGTTCTATCCTAATTATATGACTCAATTGATTTGGGAGAAACATATTCATCTTCCTCCTAAACATCAACCCTAGACTAGGTCAGCTCCTTTTAGATTTCCTAATGAGCCTATTTTGCCTTCCCTTTCTCGCCCACCTTAGTAGGCCAATAGCTGCCCTGACAGCCAGTTTGCACGTTAAGTGTAAGCACATTGGAGAACTAATGGATGATAACGTGACATTAAGGAAAGTGTTGAGGGAGTCAAGAGAAGCAAATCTATAGCATTATTAATCATCATAACATACTAGTAGACCGCGTTACAACCTTGACTCAACATGTGGCTAATGATGAAGGGGACATCATAGCAAACCATCAGCGGAATAATAACATGGAGGGCCATATCAACGCATTGAATCTAGGGCCGGAATCAGAAGAGGATCAGGAAGAAGAACCAGAAAAGGAACCCGAAGAAGAACCGGATGAAGAACCTAAGAAGCAGCCTGAAGAAGAGCCTGAGAACAACACCGGATCTATTGACTCTCATTGATTTCCATTTTGTTTATTTTACTTTCATTTATTTTTCACCTAGATGGGAGGTGTTGTTTCTCATTCGACTGGCATATTGGGATTTTGATATTTGGTTTAATTGATCGTAGATGTACTTACAATTTATTTAACAGAATTTATTATTTGAACATCAAGTTATAATTATGCTAAATTCTTTTAATTGCTTATACTTAAATGAAGATGATGCATTGTATATTTACTTGTTTTCATATACCAAATTCATGCAAGAAGTTAACGTTCCATCAGTCCTGTTAAATTATAACAATTATTAAAAATTCCAAAGCCCTGATCTAAATCTGTTGTGGGCAAATGGGTTTGTACTTACAAGTCCTTCATGGACCACAAACCCAACCCGTTAACAGGGGTTAAAGGACCTGTTGGACTCATAAGTTAGTTTGAGAAGCACGAGTCTGTTTTTTAGATGTGCAACTGCCCGGTGGCGAATCGGGATAAATACGCACACTTGATAGAGCTACGTTGAGTTGGTGGAACGCCCTAGTTCAGATGTTAGGAGTGGAGGTCGCCTACCAAACCACTTGGGATGATTTTCAGAATTTGATAAAGTTGGAGTACTGCTCTTGTGATGAGGTTTAGAAATTGGAAATGGAATTCTGTAACCTCAGGATAACAGGCTCTGTGACCAAGGTGTATACTACTCTCTCTTACAAGCTTGCGATACTATGCCCTAATATGATCAACCCTCCTTCACTGAGGATTGAAAGATATCTTAACAGGTTAGCTTTATAAATTTTGAGTATGGTCACTGCTTCTCGACCAAATATGATACAAGAGGCGATCATGTTGGCCCAGAAATTAATTGATGAGGTTGTTGCCATGGGAGAGATACCCCTGCGTGGCTCTGCGTCAGTTACTACTGATGGAAGAAACAAGCGTATGTGAGAATTTAGTCCTAGAAACAAATAAGGTGCAACTCAGCAACAGCCACAAAACCTAGGATGTTTTACAACTCCCGCTCATTTAACTAGTCATGAATTTGATATTGACCTTCTGTCTATCACTCTCGATAATTTCGATGTCATTGTCGGTATAGTTTGGTTGTCAAGGAACCAAGCCTAAATCATCTCTCAAGAGAAACTCCATAGACTTCCTCTTCCTACTGGAGGGATTTCAAGTTCATGTTGAGCTCATCCCAGTGACTGAATAAAGGCTGATCAGCTGTGTACCACTTCTACATAGCCTGAACCATCCACTGCTACAAGCCTTACCTTAGGAAGCTTGCTGCAACATCTGAAAAGATGAAGATGAAGATAGAAAGTGATCAAGCTCAACATTCTATTCACAAGAAGTCTCTCAAAAGAAAGCCAGTTGATTGCATTATGTGTGGCAGTACTTCTCATCTTGCGAAAAGTATTGTCCACATAACCAATAAGAAGACATCTGATAAAAACAAGAAGAAGAAGGCTTCAAAAGGAAAATCCCTTCCTTACGGAAGCCTCAAAATAGAAATGAAGACAAGTGAAAAGTTGCCTTCAGAAGATAAATTCGTCTTAGAAGAAAGGAATGCTAAATTCGTCTTAGAAGAAAGGAATGCTTCCAAAGCACTGAAGCTTGTTGTAGTGAAAGCAAGATCTTCCGAAGGGTCAATCTCCAAAACTTCCAAAGTTTTCAAAACTTCTGAAGTATTGAAGGTCAAGTCTAATCTTCCAAAGATGGTGTTAAGGATAAAGGAAGACCAAGTGATGGGAAGTTCTTCATTAACAACAACAAATGATCCCCAATGTCTTAACATAGGATCAATTACTGTTGCATTGTCTTCAGTCTATTTTGAAAAGCCTAAGACCATTAAGGGTTGGGTTTCCAAATGTAACTAACTTTTAGCTTCTTTTGCAGGAACAACTAAAGACCAAGAGGAATATATGGATCATTGACAATGGTTGTTCCAGGCACATGATAGGCAATGGCTCTATGCTTTAAAACTTTGAGAAAATAGATGGAGGGCCAGTTGCTTTTGGAGGAGATATAGGAGGTACCATTACTGGAAGGGGGAGGGTCATAAATGGTAAGCTCAGTATTGAAAAGGTAAACTTTATAAAGGAGCATAGGTACAATTTACTAAGTGTATCCCAATTTTGTAATCAGGGACAAAACATGATCTTCACCGAGCATGAGGGCATTGTTTTAAAGCATGGAGTGGTCATTCCTCAAGAGCATATCCTGCTCAAAGCCCCAAGGAAAGGGAACATGGAGAAGATGGATTTGTAGGTGTTGGGTTTGTTACATGTTTATCAAAGACTGTTTAATGATTTAAACAAAAACGTAGCAGATATATTGTCATATAAAACATGTTTAGATTCTAAAAATTAACCATTTTAATAACCAAGATTACAAACCCAAGAACAAGGATCAAATATATGTGAAAAGAAATGCTATCAAACATAAACAACCACGGGGTGCTCTTAGAATACTACCGTTTCTAGGAACAACGAGATTTGAGATGGATTATAGATGAAGAAAGATGATGTTCTTGAAATGTAAGCCTCCAAGGAAGAAGGCCTCAAGCAAGTATACCCACAAGCTCTTGCAAACACCCAACTTGTTAGGAAGGTTGAACACCAAGCTTCTTCTTCTTCTTAGATCTGAAATTTTCAGCCAAGGGAGAAGAGAGAGTTCTTGCAATTTGTGTGTGAGAGAGAGTGTTGAGTGGAGTGTAAATGTGTTCAAGTCTTGTATTAAAACAAGACAAAATAATCCCAAGGAAGGGCACCAAGGGGCGGCCAAAAATTGTTTAAATGGGTTTCCACCCATTTGAATTTTATAAAATTTTCACACTCTTTAACACGTAAGTTTATAAAATTAAACCCCTTTTAATTTTATAACTTGAACACACTTTTATTTGTTATTATTTAACCTACTTAAATAATAATACAAATAATTTCTCATGAACAAATTATCCATATAGTTTGTTCTATTTCAAATGCAATAATTTAGAAAGCCCATTTTCTAAATTGGTGTCAATATTTATTTGTTTGATCATATCAACAAATAAATATTTATTGGTGTTTTTTAGCTTGTTATTGGGTATGACCCGACTTGGATCATAACATACTAACCACATCAATCTTGTATGTGTCCTGGGCATATAAGATCCAACAATCTCCCACTTGCACAAGATTAATAGAAGATTGATTCAAGCAGTAAATACCGCCTAACAACGGTTTACTACCCTTAATACGTATGACTAAGAACCATTCAATAACATCATCCTCCTCAAGTACCTTACTCGAAATGTTTTAGGTGAATCAATCATCTATCCTTTTGTCACAGATGTCATGTTAAATCCTAGAGACACGAGTGATCATTTTCCATTGATTTAACTTTAGCAGGTCTTAGACATCTTACTCTCAACGAATAAGAGGGACAAATCATATCTTGACTACATACGTCTCTTATAATCACCTTGTACTATATATGATTTTAGCCTTGTGTATTACCATGTTTCAGAACAGTGAAGAACTAGGTCAAGGTATAATACTTGGTGAATTTCAAGACACAATATGTATCTCAGGTCAGAGGATACCAAATGATATTCGCCTTTACTTAAAATTACTTATGATCAATCAAGAAGAATCCATATAGTAATATTTGAGATGTGGGTCAGTCCAATATTTATATCCCGCAAATATCTATGAACCTTGGCAGCAACCCTTTGCTCTATAATCACCTATGTGAATATCCACCAATCCAAGTTCATAATAGTCTTACCCTCATACTTGTTCCCACAAGTATGAATGACTACGGAGGTTTTGAGTAAACGATTTACTCATGGATTAAACATGCAAAATAGGAACATTAGCTGAAACATTATAACCAAATAATTTATTCAAGTAATGAAAGGTTCCAATATCCAAATACAAAATTTAAAAGATCCAATCCAGTCACTAGAATATCGAACTCCCATAGCACAAGTATGACTTTCATGCTTTGCCTTATCAAGGAGCTTAATGAGTGGATCCGCTATGTTTTGATCTGTGTGAACTTTGGGAATACATATCTTTCCCTTTTCAACTTCATCCCTTATGTAGTTGAATCTCCGCTCAATGTGGCTAGTCTTTCGATGTGCACGGGGTTCCTTGATTTGAGCAATCGCACCCTCGTTATCACAAATAATTTCTAGGGGATCTTGAATGGAAGGGACTACCCCTAGATCGGCAACGAATTTCTTCAACCATGCAGCTTCTTGAGCTTCTAATGAAGCGGGGATGTATTCTAACTCTGTAGTTGATAATGCCACCACATATTGCTTAGAGCTCTTCCAAGAGACTGCTCCTCCATTCAAGACGAAAATGTATTCCGATTGTGATCATGAATCATCCTGATCAGTTCGGAAACTCATATCCGTGTAAACTTTTACCACGAGTTCCTCCTCACCAGATCCATAGATTAGGAACATATCTTTAGTCCTTCTTAGGTACTTAATTATGTTCTTAACAGCCATCCAATGACTATTTCCAGGATTTTGCTGGTATCGGCTTGTCATACTGAAAGCGCATGACACGTCCGGCCTAGTGCATATCATTGCATACATGATGGATCCATAGAAGACGCATACGGGATTCCCTTCATTTTATCTTTTTCAACCTTTGAGCTTGGACATTGAGTCATACTCAGTATCATTCCTCTTTGAATAGGTGCCGTACCTTTCTTAGAGTTTTCCATCTTGAACCTTTTCAAGATCTTATCAATGTATGCACTTTGATTTAAACCTATCAACCGTCTTGATCTATCCCTATAGATCTTTATTCCCAAAATATAGGCGGATTCCCCAAGATCCTTAATGGAAAAACAGCTTCCGGCCAGGTTTTTACACCTTCCAAGGTTGGAACGTCATTTTCAAGTAGTAGGATGTCATCGACATACAATACTAGGAAAGTGATGATGCTCCTACTAGCTTTCTTATACACACATGCCTCATCAGCGTTTTTGATGAACCCAAATTTGATTACTTATTCATCAAAATGGTAATTTCAACTTCTTGATGCTTGCTTTAATCCATAGATTGATTTCTTTAACTTGCATACTTTGTTCGGATGTTTTGGATCGATAAAACCTTTAGGCTGAACCATATAGACATATTCCGCAAGATATCCATTTAGAATAGTGGTTTTGACATCCATTTGCCAAATCTCATAATCATAATGAGCAGCTATGGCAAATAATATCCTAATAGACTTTAGCATTGCAACCGGCGAGAAGGTCTTATCATAATCAACCCCTTGAGTTTGAGTGAAACCTTTTGCTACAAGTCTAGCTTTATAAGTATCCAAGTTTCCATGCATATTGGTTTTCTTCTTGAAAGCCCACTTACTTCTAACTGCTTTGGAGTAAAGAGGTGGTACAACCAAGTCCCACACTTGGTTGTCATACATGGATTGCATTTTAACGTTCATGGCTTCAAGCCATTTGTCACAATCCAAATTGGACATTGCATCACGGTATGTGGTTGGTTTATCAGAATCTACCACATAGCATCCATCTATAAAAATCCATACCTTTCAGGTGGATTACTAATTCTACCATATCTGCGAATGTTTTGTGTGTATTAATCATCCATTTGATCATCCTCAACATCCTCATGTTGAGTGCTAGTGTCAACCAAACGTGTATCGGGTTGTGGTTCTTGATCCTCTTCAAGATCCACTGTTCTACTGCTAGCTCATTCCATAAGGAACTTAGCTTCTAAGAACTCAACCTTCTTAGAAACAAACTCCTTTTGTTCCAATGGATCATAGAAATAATAACCATAGAATCTCTAGGATACCCAATAAAGATACATTTAGTGGAACGACTTTCTAACTTGTTTAAGGTGGGAGTCTTAACATAAGCCTCACATACCCACACCTTTAAATATGATAGAGATGGAACCGTTCCATGCCATATTTCAAAAGGCGTCTTTTCCACTTTCTTGGTTGGGGCCATATTCAAAATACGGGCCGCAGAGAGCAAAGTGAAACCCTAAAATGATAGAGACAATGAGCTTCTAGCCATCATAGACCGAACCATATCTAATAGAGTTCGATTCCTCCTCTCGGACACACCATTGTGTTGTGGTGTTCTTGGTGGAGATAGTTGTGTGACAATCTCACAACTTCTAAGATGATATCTAAAAGCATCACTTAGGTATTCACCTCCTCTATCGGTGCGGAGAATTTTATTGACTTGTTGAGTTGATTTTTTACTTCATTATAGAAGGTTTTGAACATTTCAAAAGCTCATCTTTATATCTTAACAAGTACACATACCCATATCGACTATAGTCGTCGGTAAAGGTAATGAAGTATCTTTCATTGTACCTAGTCATTGGCTTAAAAGGACCACATACATCTGAATGTATAATACCTAATAAGTCTTTTGCCCTTTCTGTTTTGCCACTAAAAGGTGCCTTAGTCATTTTGCCTTGTAAACAAGATTCACATACATCGAATGAATGATATTCACTTGCTTTTAAAAGACCATCCTTTTGAAGTGTTTGTATGCTCTTCTTGTTTATATGACCAAGAAGGCAATGCCAAAAATAGGTTTCACTCAAATCCAATTTGAGCTTCTTAGTGGTGGTTTGGTACAATGAGCTATCATATAATGTGTTTTCACAAACCAATTCATAAATACCATTAATATGAATAGCTATAAAGTAAAAGATGTTATTTAAAGAAACATGAATTTCATTTTTGATAAATGTCAAAACATAACCATATTGTTTTAATTGGGCAACTAAAATAATGTTCCTAGTCAAACTAGGAGCATACAAAACATTGTTCAAAATTGCTTCCAAACCATTTGGAAGCTTCAAGATGTAGTCCCCTTGGTCTTTAACTTGAACTTTTGCCCCATTCCCCATGTAGAGGCTAACATCCCCTTTCTTAAAGTCCTTACTTCTTTTGAACCCCTGCAACAAATTATAAATATGAGTTCCACATCCGGTATCCAATACCCATGTGTTAGAGGATATTAAATTTAGATCAATATGAACCATAAACATTATACCTTAAATGTAGCCCATACAGAGCCTTGTCTAACTTGTAGACTCTGTCCCGATGATAGGGATCCTCGAATCCCTCAGGTTGACTGACGTATACCTCCTCACGGATTTCCCCATGAAGGAATGCACTCTTCACATCCAACTGTGTAAACACTTCATTGTAAACTTTGATCTTCATATACGATGCATAGGAAAGAAATATCCGAATTGCTTCCATTCGTGCCACCGGTGTAAACACTTCATTGTAGTCGACTCCCTCGACTTGTCTGAATCCCTGAACAACCAACCGTGCCTTGTTTCTGATAACAACACCTTGGTCATCCTTCTTGGATTTTAGTACCCATTTGGTACCAATCACTTTTACTCCTCTTGGCCTGTCAACGAGTGTCCATACTCCAAGTTTCATGAAATGTAGAAGCTCTTCTTGCATCGCGTTGACCCAGGCTTCATCTTTGAGGGCGTCACTGGCGTACTTAGGCTCAACTTGTGAAACAAAACATGAGAAAGCCCCGTCATTGACATATCCCTTTTCCATGATTGCAGCATAATCAGCCGAGTATAGCTGATTTCGTGTCTGCACACCGGATTGAATATCCCCAATGATAGACGAGGGGGGATGATTCCCACTGATCCTAGTCACTGGTGTTGTTGGAACAACAACTTCAGAATCCAAGTTTGTGACTACTGGTTCAATATCCGGATTTCCCAATGCTGGTTCGGCAGCTGACGAGCTAACATCTTGATTTACATTAAGCTCACTGTCTGGTTCAGCTGCCTCTTCATCATCTGATGAATCATCACTCGCATCCTGAGCATGAGCTGAGGAACCTGAAGCACCATCTGCAGGTGTTGTGTTGCTTGAATCTAGATTTGGTGTATTTAGATCATCGTACATCATCTGAGTAGAAATCACATCATCCGAATCAAGCTGAGGAAGATTAAAGGATTTGAAAAAGCCATCGTAATCGAAGAATGACGATGGACCTTTTCCAGCAGGGGGGTGGTGTATCTTTGCACATCTACGTTGCACCACACTTCAACCTGACCTGTCAAGTTATTGTAAACTCGTTTGTCTGGTATGTTGTATCCAAGAAAAATCCCTTGATCAGCTTTCTCATTAAACTTGCCTTCCTGAGACTTCTTCAACAGGGTACATGGAGCTCCAAATGGTTCCATATACTCCAAGTTAGGTTTTTGCTTCTGAAGTAACTCATAGCAAGTCTTGCCATCCCTTTTGACTACTGATACACGGTTAAGTGTGTAGCAAGCATTTGCAACTGCTTCATTCCAGAACTGTACTGGAAGCTTAGAATCTGCCAACATTGTCCTTGCAGTCTCGATCAAGCTTTGATTCTTTCGTTCTGCAACTCCATTCATCTGTGGTGTGTATGCTGAGGTGAACTGATGAACAATTCCCTTCTCCTTGCAGAAAGTATCCATCTACTGATTCTTGAACTCTGTGCCGTTGTCTGAACGAATCTTCCTAACCTTCAGGTTGTAGAGTGACTCCAGCGTCGTGACTAGAACCTTGAATGATTCAAACGTTTCTGACTTAGCTTTCAGAAACATCATCCATGTAAAGCGTGAGTAGTCATCTGTGACTACAAAGCAGTACCAGTCTCCTGCTATACTCTTCGTGCTTACAGGACCAAATAGATCCATGTGCAGTAGCTCCAGGGGCATCTCTATAGAATTGACATGCTTGGTCTTGTGAGATTTCCTGGTCTGCTTTCCCTTCTTGCATGAGACACAAAAATCAGGAAGTTTGAAGTTCTTGACAGTAACTCCATCAACTAAGTTGTTATGAATCAGATGATTCATCTTCCTGTGATTAATGTGTCCCATTCTTCTATGCCATGAGATGGATTCCTTCTCTGTTGCTTTGGATAGGAAACACTAAACTGTAGACTCAGAGGAAGACGCATTAGACATATCCAATACATATAAATCATTGTACTTAGATGCTGACATTAAGACCTGCTCCTCTAGAATCTCCATCTCTTTCTTCAGTATGTAACACTTGCGATTGTCAAACATCACTTTGAAGCCCTTGTCACATATCTGAGACACTGAAAGCATATTGTTTTCTAAATGTTGGACAAAATTGACTTTGCCGAATCTTACCTTTGTATTACCTACTTCGCCTTGAGCGGTAATGTATCCTCCTTTGTTACCAGCAAAAGAAACGTGTCCCCCTTTAATTTGTTTGACATTAAAAAGAAGAGACTTATTTCCCGTCATGTGCCTGGAAGCTCTGCTATCTACAATCCATGTATTGGTAGTAGCACTGTAGCATAAAACCTGCACATAATTGAAAACAATTAGTTAAGGAGGGGTACCCAAGCCTTAACTGGCTTGGGTTTTCCAGAGGCATCACACATTATGAACTCTACTCACTATCCTTTGTCAGTTGGTGGGACCTCAACCTTCAGTTTGTCACTGCTATCAGACACATCAGACATTTTAGCTTTCCATAAACCATCTTTATGAAAAGATTGTTTGTGATAGACAGTGGATTGATTAACAGTTTGAACCTTTGTTTTAGTTTCCAAGACTGGTTTCACCTTAGGCATCACAGACTTGCCAATGACTTGTCTGTGTTGGATGTGGTGTTGTGGAGATGTGTAAGACCTAGCAGGTGTGTTAGACCTAACAGGGGTCTTAGATCTCTATTTTAGGAACTGAGTAACTTGTTTGTCCAGTTCAACTTTAACCCTAGGTGTCTGATAACGAGGACAACTAGAAAATATGTGTCCCTGTTTACCACATGCATAACAGTATCTCCTTTCAAAGGGACTTGAAGATCTCTTGTGGGGTGGGGAGTAGACCTTAGGTATGTGCTCTTTGGTCTCGGTCTTTTGATGTTCACCTTCCTTGACAAACTTAACATGTTTAACATTATTATTTAGTTGCCTTTGAAGATGAGTGTTATCTTTCTTAACTGGTTTATTTTGAGTGGGTTTGGAAATCTTGGATTGTGTGTTAGTAGACTTAGAACCCAACCCAAGAGATGCTTGAACATTCTCTTCCACCCTTTGTTCATTTCCAGTTGTGCCTGAAGTTGAGGATTTCTGATCAGCACCCGAAGACATAGTCTTAACTACTGTGTCCGGGTCACTGACTAGAGGAGTTGTCACCACATGATCTTTAATTGGATTATTATTGATTGGACGTAGTTTGGTGTTCAAAAGAGTCTCATGTGGTGGGGGCACAACTTTATAACCCAAACCCTCCCCGTTGTTGCGTTCCTTAACCAAGTTTTTCAAAATATGCGAGGAGCTCTCAAGACTATGAAGTTTTTGTTTTAAAGACTCATTTTCAACTTGTAAAACTGCTTTATCCTTTTTAGTTTCTTCAATGGTCTTTAAATAGAATTTAATATCATTCTCTTGGTTGAATGCAACAACTTCAGTCTCTTTTAATTGTTTCTTTAATGCCTTAACCTTTTCCTTGTAACTGCTTTCATTTTGTTTTAAAACTTTGTTAGCCTCTGTGCACAATTTTAAGTCATTTACTAAGTTATCATTGTGATCTAATAACCTAGCAAATTTTAAGTCAGTACTTTCCCTAAATTTTTCACATTCAACACATGCATGTTTAGCAAATAGTTCATCTTTTGATTCTACCTGTTCAGATGTGGCCGTTCCGGCCATGAAAGCATTTTGAGACTGTGGTTGTGCTTCAGATTCAGCATTCAGCTCATTCTCAATGATTTGGTTAACAGCAGCTAAAGTCTCTTCTATTTCAGTAGTATCAATCTCAGCTGAGCTCTCCCCCTCACTTGCTGAGTCTTCATTCAAATCTTCAACTGATGCTATGTTGGCTTCACTGTCAGATAAGAATCAGAAAGACCAATCCTGTCCTTTATCACCCTGAGCAACCATAGCTTTGGAGTCACTGCTTGTTGGAACTGCCTTTTTCTCCTTATCTTGTTTGTTGAAAGATGATAATGGATTCCCGTTGCTAGGCTTCTTTGGTTTTACACATTCCCTCTTGAAGTGGCCTTTTTCTCCACAGTTGAAGCAAGTGACTTTGGACTTGTCAAAACCAAATGTAGTATCTTTGGTAGCCACTAGATTCTATCCCGTCTTTTTCACAAACTTCTTAGCTCGTCGCACAGCACTTGCTAGAGCCCACATTATGTCCATACGTTCCAACTCGTTCTCATCCACCTGCTCGTAGTCTTCATCAGCCAGGTGGTAGTTTCCAATCTTCCAGGCCACTAAACCATCATAGGAATCAACTACCACAACAAGTACATCCATGTGTTCCTTTGCAACCTCTACAGTTACTTTTCCCAAACTTTCAGTCATTAACTTCGTTGATTGGGTAACTATAGGACTTTGTAGAACCCCAGATGCACCATGTGACTCACTAGCAGATAATAAGCCTTGATCAGCTGATTGTGATGCATTTGACAAAAAAGCAGTTTACAGAGGAGCACTGGAGGCTTTGGAAGTAGAAGTAGAAGTAGGAGTAACATTGTAGAGTGATGGATCTTGAGTGTAAGCTCCTTTCTTCGTTCTATACTTGTGTCGGACCTCTTCCTCTCTCAGTTTCAGAATGAAGTCATTAATATCCAAAGTCTCCAAAACTGAGTTATAGCATAAAGTGGAAATAAAGGAATCCCACTTCTCTGGTAGACCCTCAGCCAAGCTTGTAACTTTATCTTCTTTAGACGTCTTAACCCCATGAGTGTGAAGTTCACTCATCAGATGGTAGAATCGATCAATAATCTCATCCAAGCTTTCATTCCCAATAGACGAGAAGTTGTAAAACTCTTTCTTCAACGCTTTAGCCTTCAGTAACTTAAGTGTTGAATTGCTATCGTATCTCTTCTCAAGAGCGTCCCATAACTTTTTGCTCTGTTTGTGCTCTGAGTATTGATGAAAGATGTCTTTGGGAATCGACTGTGTCAACATTGCATAAGCCTTCTTTTCAGCATTATAGGCAACCTTTTGTGCATCACTTAGTCCACTTAAAGTCAACGGTATTCCATCAGCACCAACGGGCATGTATATCCAGTCTCAATCAAGTTCAACAAATTGGTATCCACACCATTTAGATGAATTTCAAATCTTTGTTTCCACTGAGGAAATTCATCAATAGACAGTAGCTTAGGTGGTTTATTGTGGTTTCCAATTTCATTTTCCAGTAACAGAAGGTCCTGGATCCTAGAGTCCTTTCCGGCTGAGAAGGCAAAATTTTCGGAGTCCATTTTGTCTTAGTTTAAACTTGAAGAGTGAACTGTTTGGGCGACAGGAGTGTACGACTGAGAGGCGACTGACAGAAACAGTGTGCGATTGAACTCAATCGTACGACAGGACAGGCGATTGTGACACTTGAGCGACTGGACAAACCGACAGAATCAACCGGGCAATTGAACAAGCGACTGAGTTAAATCGTACGATTGAACTGGGCGACTGGACTTCAGTCGTACGATTGAGATAATTGTGCGACTGAGACTGCTGAAATCGAGGTTTTTCACAAACTTTGACCTGAAACGCAAGTTTTTACACCCTTGATGGCTGAAACTCGAAAAAGATTGAATTTTCAGAACATGCACATGTAAAAACTTGATTTTTGAGCAGAAAGAACGGATCGTTTCGCTAAAAACGTAAACTTTTTCACGAAAAACGATGGAATCCATGAAGAATCAAGAGCCAAAGCTCTGATACCACTTGATAGGACCGAGTACGGACGGAGTACTAACTGATTCTTCGTTATACCGGATCAAATAGTGCGGAATCCTATTTGATTGGCGATCCAATCAGGGAAAACGTTAACAAGATCAAACCTAACGATTAGAAAACGTTAAGAATGAACTAGGAATGATCTGAAACGTTTTGTGAAGTTGGAAGGGACGAACAGGGCGCTCTGGGTCGACTAGGGTTGCAAATATTTGAAGTGTTTTGTTTTTCCACGAATTAAGTGGTATTTATAGGTTACAACGCTCATTCGTACGACTGAGCCAAACGACTGGCTCAGTCGTGCGACTGAGTCATACGATTGGTTCATTCGGACGACTGAGTCAGTCTTATGACTCAATCGTACGATTGACTCAATCACCTGGTTCATTCGTGCGATTGGCCTATTCGCATAGTCCAGTCGTACTACTGAATCAGGATACTTAGTTAAACACATTTTTGAACCTTTAATAATTCAGAACTATGTCTAACAACTGTAAACCTATATAACATTGTCATATATGCGTGTAACAATTAATAATACAATTAGATATAACATTAAACAACCAACAACCATATATAGAAGAGATTCTCATTATATTGATTAAACATTACATATGTGTTACAAGAAAAAGTTCTATTACATTTAAGCTCACTAGACTAGAACTGGGGACATGTATACCAACATATGCAAAACAAATCAGCCCCTAATGGGTTGAAAAAGTCCAACAAAACTAACTTTTCTTGGACATTTGAAGCAAGTTTTCCACATAACCGGCTCTAGATGCCATTGTTGGGTTTGTTACATGTTTATCAAAGATAGTTTAACGGTTTAAACAAAAACGAAGCGGATATATTGTCATATATAACATGTTTAGATTCTAAAAATTAACCATTTTAATAACCAAGATTACAAACCCAAGAACAAGGATCAAATATATGTGAAAAGAAATGCTGCCAAACATAAACAACCATAGGGTGCTCTTAGAATACTACCTTTTCTAGGAACAACGAGATTTGAGATGGATAATAGATGAAGAAAGATGATGTTCTTGAAATGTAAGCCTCCAAGGAAGAAGGCCTCAAGAAAGTATACCATAAATCTTGTATGTGTCTTGGGCATATAAGATCTAACAGTAGGAAACATCTCCTTAGGAGAAGTTTCTTGCTTTTTATTTAAAGAAAATAGTGATGAGTCTTTCCTTTGGCATAAAAGAATGTTCCATGTAAACTTTAAGAACATGAATAAATTAATTTAGAATGATATGGTAACTAGAATGCCAAAGAAAGAGTTTACAAGTGATGATTACTGTGTTGAATGCCTAAAGGGGAAGTATCATAAGATGTCTCACAAACCAAACAAAAAGAAATCCATCACTACTCCTCTACACTTATTACACATGGATCTCTTTGGCCCCACCAGTGCAATGAGTCTAGGAAGGACCTCATGTTGTTTAGTGATCATAGATGATTTTACAAGATTCAATTAGGTCTTCTTCCTTAGAACTAAAAATGAGACTCCTGAGGTCTTGAAGAACTTCATTTAGAAAATTTAGAATCAATGTGATCAGAAGGTCAAGAACATAAGATGTGATCAAGGAACTGAATTCAAGAACCAAATCCTTGACTCATTTTGTGATGAAAAGGGTATTACAAGACAATATAGTACTCCCAGGACTCGTTAGCAAAACGATGTTGCTGAAAGGAGAAACAAGACACTTATTAAAGCTACAACAACCATGTTATCCGACTCTAAACTGCTCATCACCTTCTGGGCAGAGGCAGTCAACACTGCCTACTATGTGCAAAACAGAGTTTTAGTAGTTAAGACTCATGGTAAGACTCCTTATAAATTATGGCACAAAAGGAGACCTTTCATTGGTTTCCTCAGATCATTTGAATGTCCTTGCACCATATTGAATACCAAATTTCAAATAGCCTAATATGTTGAGAATTCAGATGATGAACACTTTATTGAATACTCTTCCCAAGCTAAGGCTTATAGAGTATACAAACTAAGAACTAGAGTAGTTGAAAAGTCAGCCAATTTGACCTTCAATGAGCATATTTCCAGTGTGAAAGGTTCTGGTCCTAATTGGCTATTTAATCTTGATTTAGTTACCAACTATTTTAACAAATATTGTGAGAATATTTCAGGATCTACTGGTAACTTATCAACAGGAGATCCTGATCTAAGATTTGAACAAAGAAGACCAAGCAGAATACTACTTCAGGTCTAGTGGTAACTAACCCTACAAATGGAGTTCTTATCAGCACAACTATGACAAATCCAGCTGATACATCTGCGGTGCCTACAAATTCCAACTTAGAGGCATAAAACTCAAATGGAGGAGCTTCAAATGTAGGAGGAAATGGTGGTGGTGACAGTGATCAAGAATTTCTTGATGTTGATAACCACTCCATGGAAGACAACATCAATAATGTCACACACTCATTAGGTAAAGCTTCTCTTGATAAGTGTGCTGATGTGGTAGGAGACACCTCATTTCCAGATTTAAATTTCATAAATTTAGATCTACCCAATCAACTTGTTGTGATCCCTCAACTTCGGATCCACAAGTCACACCCTACCACAAACATCATTGGATATGTTGACAAAGGGGCAAGAACAAAAGGACAAACCCATGACAAAAATGTTTGTCTATACTCTTGTTTCTTATCCTAGATAGAGCTAAAGAAAGTTGATAAGGCTATGAAGGATGGAAGTTGGGTTGATGCAATGCAAGAGGAGCTGCTTCAATGCAAGAGGAGCTGCTTCAATGCAAAAGACATAAGGTTTAGAACTTACGTCCTCTTCTTCAAGGAAAGACTACCATAGGAACCAAGTGGGTTTTTAGAAATAAGAATGATGATAGAGGAGTTTTCATCAAGAATAAGGTAAGACCAGTTGTTCAAGGATATACACAAGAATAATGAATTGACTACACAGACGTCTTTGCTCCTGTGACAAGACTTGAAGTTGTTAGGATATTCTAGGCTTTTGCAGCATCCAAGGATTTGAAGGTCTACCAACTCGATATCAAGTGTGCTTTCTTATATGGTGTGATTGATGAAGAGGTGTATGTCAAAAAACCACCTGGATTTGCATACCTAGATCATCCTAATTATGTCTGAAAGCTTGATAAAGCTCTCTATGGGCCGCTCCAAGCTCCAAGGAAGTGGTATGAGACACTATCTCAGTATCTCTATCAACATGGCTACAAAAGGAGTAATATAGATCGAACTCTCTTCATCAAAGGAATATGGAATGACTTAATGCTCGTTCAAGTGTATGTAAATGACATTATATTTGGGTCAACTAATCCAAAGCTCTGTAAAGACTGAGAAGCTGATGAAGAATAGATTAGAAATGAGTGTCATGGGGGAACTCAATTTCTTTCTATGAATTCAAGTGAAGTAAGTTGACAATGGCATCTTCATAAGTCAGTCAAAGTATGTACGTGACATACTTATAAGATTGCAAAAACACCCATAGCCAGAAACCACTCCCTTGGATGTGATCTTTAGGGGGAGTGTGTAAATGGACACCTTTACAGGGCTATGATTAGGACTCGTATGTACCTTATAGCCAGTAGGCCTGATATCATGTTTGCTCCATGCATCTGTGCAAGATATCAAGCCAACCAGAAGATGTCACACGTGGTTGCTGTCAAGAGAATTCTTAGATATCTCAAAGGTGCTCCTAAGCTAGGCCTTTGTATCCAAAGAATTCAGATTTCAATCTATATGCTTATACAGATAGTGAGTATGGTGGTTGCAACATGACTGCAAAGTCTACATCCGGGGGTGTCAATTCCTTGGTTGAAGGATAGTCTTATGGAAATACAAGAAACAATCCTGTGTATCTGCATCAACTGCTGAAGCTGAATACATTGCTGCTGCTAGCTACTATGCTCAAGTACTTTGGACCCAGAATCAGATGCTGGACTATGCATTTAACTTCAAAGAGACTCCAATCCACATAGACGACAATAGTGCTATCTCTATTACAGAGATTCCTGTGCCACACTCAAGGACAAAACACAAGAACTTCAAGTATCATTTGATTAAAGATAATTTTGAAAATGGATTGATAAAACTAGTCAAAGTTAACATAAATGAACATTATGTTGATTTGTTCACAAAGGCTTTTGATGAACAAAGATTTAAATATCTTGTATCAACTATTAGGATGATTAACTTTAAATAGATTTTCTTAAAACATAATTCAAGACTATTTCTAAAACATGTGTGTCCTAACTTGTCTAAACTAACACCTACATAAGCCCAGTTTACTTGGAAGAAACCTTTTTCAAATAATATTCCTTAGAATTTTGAAAATCTTAAACATATTTTCTTTCAGAAGACATTAATATTGTGTTCGGAAGAATTTTTGATATATCTTCTGAAGCAAAAATATGCTTATAAGTAGCTTATATGTAATTGAAGAACAATTTTCTTCCAAAAAAATTAAGTCTCAGAAGATTTATTCCCTTAAAATAAAACTTCCAAGTTTTGATCTCTTCCGAAACCAAATATACTTCAAAAGAGAATATACTTAAATATTTTTTCTTCCGAAGTAGATTTTCATAAAGCTAAGGAATATCTTCCGAAGTCAAAATTTGGATTCGGAAGTTTTTTATAAAACTACCAAAGACAAAATACCTTCGGAAGATTTAGACTTCCAAGAAAACTACCTTTTAGGCACTTTTTTGGAGGTGGGACCGACATTTGAATTTCAAAGTTTATCCTTTTGCATTAACTTTATCTCAAATCAATTTCATATATATACACCCAACGGTTCCCCCCCTTTCATTATCTTATTCATCTGTAAATTCTCTAACCTAAAGTCACCCACAAACCGACCTTGTTCTTAGCTTCCTTCACAACAAAGCTACCTTAAATGGCCAACCCTGACCGCGATCCATGCACCTTCACAGGCAACCTAATCAAGCTACTCTGATGAACTCTGAGAAAGATCCAGGTTTCTCAGAGGTTTGCGCTTTCTTACTCTATCTAAATATTTCACCTCCCTCACCATCGATCCTCCAATCTATGAGGATCAACTATTGGACTTTTGGAGGACCTACCAAGAGGTCACCATGGATGAGGAGAAGGCACTGTCTGCCATAGTACAGGGGAGAACAATCTTCATCACTCCAAGCTCAATAAACACCCATCTTTTACTGGATGATGTAGAAGGTGAATTGCCCTTTCCCAAATTTGCATTAACCAGTCCTTTAGACAGATGGGCTATAAAGGTGACTTCTCAGTCAGAACCTTCATGAAAGGAAATAGTTCCTCTAAATGGAAATACCTCCTCCATGTGGTCATTCATAGTTTATCTAACAAGCATGAAGGATGGGACCAGATTACTAAATACATATCTTTTATAGTCCATGGGATGGTTCAAGGGGTCAAGTTCAGGTATTCATAATCTGTATATACTAATTTACTTACAAACTTGGATGATGAATCCTGACATCTTTAATAAAATAAGGAAGCCTACTGCGGGTTTCTTAGGGGTAGAAATAGCCCTTGTCCCGAAAATGTTAGAGCTCATTGCTCAAGGTGACAACCTAGCAGCACCAGCTATTGTTGAACCCACACCTTCTACTTCCCAACAACCGACACAACCATAAATAACCATGACCTACCAAAGAAAATCCAAACAAACCCCTGCACAAACTACTCAGCTTGTGTAGGCCCCTATATCACCACCTTGCTGGAGGAAGTGGACACTGGAGCTCCCACTTCCCCTGAGAAGTAAACCACTCCCATATCACCAATGATCAGTACTGAGGTTCCTCATGCTCAGACTGATGAACTCATAACCCCAATAGCGTTAAGCCTTCACTTAGAGTCTTAAAAATCTAATGAACAACCTTTATGGGATAGTACCATCCCTAGCCTCTTGATCTAAACCAACTAATTCCCAACTTAGAATTCTATGATGATGAAGATATGGGATTCAGTGAGTACCATGAGTCTCTCTTCTCCACCACTACTTAAGGAGAGATGACTACTCTTGCCTCTCCCATATCTAGCCCATATCATCCACCTACTACTGAGGTGGATCTCCCTAAACCTGTTTAGGAGATTTATATAGAAGAGGATCTCACTTTAGCAAGTGATTACATCATTAAGACCTCAATCATGACAACCCAGCACATTGACACTTCAATTGAAGTTGTCAGAGCGCAAGGGAAATCCAGCAGCCAAGAACAACATGGTAGTGATAAAGAAGAAGAATTAGGTCCAATTCTCTCATCCCTAGTGGTTCTTCTGATAAAGATGCGGGGAACATGAGACCAAAGGTGCACAAAATTACCAAAACATGCATCTATTTAGTCTTAAAGGTTAGTCACTTGGAATGTGAAGTGACTACCTTGCAAAAAAGGGTCCATGATCAGCAACTTGAGATTTCCGATCTCAAGAAAAACTACCTACGAGACCTTTCAAGAAGACTCAACCAGGAACAAAAGAACCTTATGATGTGACAGACTTAATCCGTAGCTCACTTATGCAAGAGGGTGATGCTACCAAAAAGGGGGAGAAAGTCCTAGCAATCACATAACCTGGGAGTTCTTCATAGAGCATGGGCATAGAGGATTGACCATCCCCACTTGCAATTATCCATACTTAGCAACCTCCACAAGTCCATATTATGTCAACTCACTCATAAAAAGTTTGTTTGAGGAGGGTATCCCAAGTGCTATGTCTGCCCCACCTTATGGTACTGAGAATAAAATACTAAGGTGGATGTATGATACTTACAGAAGAGCCCTGATACTGCATAGATTTCCGAGGCAGCAAGAGGTCTCCAACATTCAGACCCTAAACTTATATGATAGTCTTCCTCTTGAAGACCCTAAACTATTATGATAGTCTTCCTCTAGTCCATATGTCACTTTCCAACCCCAGTCAAATAGGCAAGCTGACAGACTAGCTGAGAGGATTCAAGACATGATTTTTGAACAATTCAGATATAGAACAAGACAAATGCATTTGGGTAATGTCATTGGTCAACTGGATGTTGAGGTGGACCTTAAGATTATCTTCAAAGGGGAAACCTTGACTGAAGGCCTAGTGATATGTTAGGACCGAGTACGAACTGGTACTAATCGAATCTACGTGAAACAAAATCAAATAATGGAGAATCCTATTTGATTGGCGATCCAATCAGGGAGAACGTTAATCTGATTAAAACTAACGATTACAAAATGTTAAGAATTGATTAGGAATGATCAGAAACGCTCTATGAAGTTGGAAGGGACGGCTTGGACGTTCTGGCATGGCTAGGGTTGTGAATTTTCAAAGTGTTCTGTTTTTCCACGAATTAAGTGGTATTTATAGGTTTGGAGTGTTCATTCATGCGACTGAACCATCAACATGGTTCGGTCGTGCGACTGAAGCATGCGGTTGATCCATTCGCACGACTGAAGGTCCAGTCGTGCGACTTAGTCAATCTCATGTCACAATCATGCGATTGATCCAGTCTCCTGGTTCAGTCGTGCGATTGGTCCATTAGTACGAAGTGTTCATGCGTATGGTCCATTAGCATGGTCCATTCGCATGAGAACTGCATACAATTCACAAACCTATATAGTTAGTTCAATATGCATTATCACATAATAAACAATGAAACATTAAACATTATAAGCATTAACCACATATTGTATTTCATTTATACTCATTCAATAACACACATTCATTCATTCAAGAGTCTTTCATTACATATATCAAATGATTACATCAATGTAACAAAATGAAAGTCATTAAACATTTAGGTACATTAGAACTAGAACTAGGGACATGTGTACCAACAAACTCCCCCTTGGACCTAGTTCTACCTATTCTTTGACTTCCTTTGCAAACTCTTCATATCTCTTTAATCTTTCTTCCCTTGAAACCCCAGCATGAATATCAAATGCAAAGCATAAACGTATTACTTGTTGAAACTGAAGTGTTTGCACGATATCCTGCGTATCAAAGAATAGTGGCCACTTGAACAAAGTATATACATCGTTTGCTGACAAGTTCGTGAGCCACATTGGGTCGAACACCCTTATTGTCTCCAAAGTCCCCTTTCTATCCAACACAGTGACGGCTTCTCCAGTACGCCAGTCATAGTACCACCATTTAAAAGGGGGTGTAAAGTCTTGTGGCTTCTCCCTCATAGGTATACGTGACATCGTGCGTGGAGGTTGCCATTTCAAAACAACTATCGGTCTTCCAGTAATGGGATTAACTTCAGACCTTTTGATATACCTCATCGGTTGTTGGGGTTTGAAGTTAACCCACCTGGTGTGGAACTCTCTTTTCAACGCAGCCTCAAACCAGCCTGACATCTTCTTCGGGTTGGCATATAGCAGCTTTAGGTGTGCCAGCTGGTTAAGCTCAAAACCGGGAAGAGTCTTTAGATCATGTGGAAATCTAATGTACTCTATTCCCCTCACCCTCTTCACTACGTAAACACTCAGATCCTCAAAGTATGCCCATGCTATGATCTTGCCTGACACCTTGAGATGCATCTTCACTTTGTAGAGCTTGGTGTAGGCATTTGGCTTTGGTGCAGTGCGCTGGGCTCGGATCTCTGCAAAACAAGCCGCTCATTCAGCCTTTCTGATGTCCACATCGGTGTCCGAGGCTTGGGCTTGGCTTGTTGATGTCTCTGCTTCCTTTTCTATCTGATTCAGCTTCTCAAATGTATCACTGCCGAGAGTACTTCCTAAGTTGGGAACCACATTTCCCTCTCGGTCAGTGTACTCTGGATAATGCTGGGCTGTGACGTCCTCAATCTCTATCTCATAGACATCATTACGCTCATCATCACTATCCATATCAACAGTTGGAGTGTCCTTGATAATCTCATCCGGGTTCAGCCGGAACATCTCAGCAAGTTACTCGTCAGTAAGGTCATGAATTATTTCTCCTTCTTCAGGAGTAGGACTCACAGACCTGCTAACTATCCCTTGCAAATCAAGTATCATTGTTAATTGAGACTTGATTTGCTGTAGGGGAGCAACATCATATTCATCTTGCTGAGATGTTTGATCTGCTTGAATTAAATATGTAAACATATCAATAGTTAGTAAGTAATCAAGACAATCAAGCATTTGATAATGAAATATAAACATTAATTACAAGCATTTGATAATGAAATATAAACATTAATTTACATAACATTAATACACTATTCAAGTACAAAGCTTTCATAAATACATAGACATCTAAGCTTTACTTTTGTCCCGAATCATGCTGGGATCTTCTGCATTCGGGGAGGTAGGTGGAGTAGACGATGATGCTCCTTGGTCTTGTTTTCTCTTTGTTCTTTGCTCTTGACCCGGAGCTGAGGCAGATGCAACTGCATTGCCTTCTTTTTCATCATCATCTTCCCGCCTTCCTCTTGCTTCTCCCTCACCACTGACCTCATCATCATCATCATTCTTATCATCTTCTCCATCATCATCATCATCTTCTCCTTCTCCGATCTTAAGAGGCTCATCCTTAGATCCTTTGAGCTTGAGCATGATGGACTTATTGGCAGCCTCCAACTCCTCTATTTTCTTTGCTGATTCCACCTTATGCTCTTGGAGTTGGGCAATCTGCTGGGCTTGCTATGAGATCTGCTGAGCTTGGGTAGCATTGAGCTCCACAAGCTAACGTATCTATGTAGTCTTCTCCTCATCAGCAGCCAACAACTTCAGCACCATACGGTTTAGTGCTGCCAGCTGTTCCTCTACCCCAATGGAGGATAAAGAAGATCCTGTGGGGAAACTAGGGTGTGAGGATGGTCCGGCTTGGTGGCTGGTGGTGGTTGTGGTGGCTGTGGTGAATATGGGTGATGGTGAATGAATGGGTGGAGAAGAATGGGGTGTAGCAGTGGAAGGTGGAGGTGTGGTAGTAGTAGTGGGTGGTGTGGTAGTAGTGGTGGTGGCTATAGTGGTAGAGGTGGTGGCTGTAGTGGTAGAGGTGGTGGCTGTAGTGGTAGAGGTGGTGGCTGTAGTGGTAGAGGTGGTGGCTGTAGTGGTAGAGGTGGTGGTAAAAATGTAAATCTGGGCCTCTTCCCCTTCTTCCTATAGGGCTGAGCCATTCTCTTCTTCCGTGTCCCCTTTGACATGGAAGCTCCCCTTGGCTGCTGGGTTCGTCTGGGGCTTATGATGGATCAGTAACAGCCTCCCCAGATTCACCCTTGCGTCCACCTACCGCCATCATGCCTCTCTCAGTTGCCACGACCCGGCTTCCCACCATTCGTACTAGAGGCTCTGCGTCTGACTCCTCCTCCTCATCAGGCTGAAACTCCTGATGGAATCCAGCAGCCTCTATACCTCCTAAGGTAGATGGTGGAGATGTAACATCAATAGCAGCGGCCCTAGTTTGAGAGGGGCTGATATCTCCACCATCACCACTGCCATCGTCATCCGTGTCGTCAACCGGTAGTACTATCTGCTCGGTATCCGAATCGCTATCATTGTGGTGCCACTTTCACCTAGCTGGTGCCACATAATCCTCCCAGGCCAGATGCCCGAATAGTCTCCTTACCGGGGGCTTCACCTGCTTGCCCCAATATACCTTCATCCATCCTAGAGTAGTGTCATCCATCACCTCTAGAACCACGACGTCCCCCTTCTCCTTGGTCAGCGAAGGGAGCTTCTGATTGATAATCATCTGCATAAAGCATGGGTATATGCAGAAGCTCTCTTTGCCCTTCGCCTTAATGTTCTCCACTAGATAGGTGAAGATAATCCTCGAGAAGCTGAATGGGTGATTTAGCACCAACTCCACGTAGGCGTTCTGCATCTGATCAGATAGCTCATCGAAGCCTCCCTTCCGTGAGGCGATGCATCTTAACAGCACGTGGGCTAAGTACTTGAACTGGGGCACACGTTGCTCTTGTTGAGCATACCTGCGTTGATGTCCCCCGAGTACCTAGCTCTCAGAAAACATCCTCGAACAATAAGGAGATGCAGTCATGTGGGGCAATTAACATCATTTCCGAACTCTAATACAGTCCTGAGATCCTCCTCTGTGATCTCTTTAGCCTCCCCAAAGATGGAGCTCCTGATACGATGGGGCTCAGAGGACCTGACAACTACAGCGCTTTCCCAGAAAGCCTGCTGAACTGATCTATACGGTATGCACGGTGTCGAGATCGCTCGGAAGATCCTCGACCTCCGTAGAAAAGTAATGATACCGGAGAACTCAGCTGTGTTGTGTGATGACAGATCAAGATTATCACAAATATTATGCTTTGTGCTCATCGTCCAACGACTCGCCATCTGTGACACAAAGTAAATAAACGTTAGTAGGTGTTAATGAGTAACAGTTTGATTCAATGAACTTGAAAACTTCTGTTCAGTCGTGCGAATGAACTATGCGACTGAGATCTAGTCGTGCGAATAGACTGTGTGATTGAGATCTAGTTGTGCCCATGAGCTCATACGTACGACTTAGTCATGCGACTAGGCTTAGACGTATGTTCCCTCATGCGTTTACCTCAGTCGTGCGACTGAAATCATACGCATGGTTCATTCGTGTGATTGAACAATTCGTCCATCTCAGTCGCGCGATTGAACAATTCGTCCATCTCAGTCGTGCGATTGAGCCATTCACATAGCTCAGTCATGCGATTGAAGTTCATCAGGGTGTCCACTCGCATGACAGACTGTTTGTCCATTCAAATTCAAATTTTGAGCAAAACATGATGTTAGACGGGGTCGCTTGGCTCATTAGGTTCGCAAATGTCCGACTAAACTCCTAATAACTTTTATTTGATCAAGATACTTAGTTTTAATGGTTTATTTGTCAAACAAAGTTTCGGTTCTATTTAGATCTTAAGTTTGATCATTTGGACATGTATTTACTGATCTTTGAGGTTGAACATCATCGCACAATACCTGTAGAATCAGTATAAATCGTCAGAATAAGTTAAACAATGGTCTATATCGATCAAACAAAATTTTGGCAGAGTAAGTTTAAGTCGTGCGTTTGAGTGGGCGATTAGAGTGAATGTACAACTGCGACCGACTCCCCCTCTATTTATACTAAGGTTCCTCCAGTCGTGCCATTGAACCTAGTCGCATACTTGATTCGTGCGACTGACCCATTCGGTCACCTCCAATTGTGCGATTGAGGGTCATTCGTGCGACTGTCACAGTCGGTCACATCCAATCGTGCGATTTACGTATGGTCCAATCATACAACTGGTCCATACTCATGGTCCAGTCGTGCAAATTGCTCATACTTATGATTTTTGACTTTATGATCATTTGACACTTAGTCCCTTTTAACAATTGATAAAACATTTTGAGCATTCGATCATCTCAGGCATTACAATTTTAACTTAAAGAGCCTTTGATCACCTCAGACGTGATGAATTTATCCACCCGATCACCTCAGACGTGATCCTTTTACTTGAAAACCATTAATCACCTCAAACGTGATTATTTTAAGAACAAAAACTGATGATCACCTCAGACGTGATCCTTTTAATTTTCTTCAGAAACAGGTGATTCAAGATTAACGTTCAGTTCCTTTTATGACATTGATAGAGATAAAACTTGTTGCACAGTCCGACATTGACACACTACATATAGAAAAACTTGAAAACTGGAAACACTTAACTAAATTACTGAAATAAACATATTTTTTTGTGATTTTGTTTGGGTAGAGTTGAAGACATTTTAATATTCACTTTAAAATGATACTCCCCCTGAGCAGAACAGTCTATTAGCATTAACTTTATTTCTAAGACAGATTCATATGGAATCAGACAAACATAAACGTAATTTCTTGGAACTTTTTGTTGATATATTAAAAATGAAACTACATATTTACAGATCACAGTTTCTTATTCATCTAAGACTTCTAAGTGCCAATTAAAAATCATGCTTGGTCTGTTATGTAACACACATTGATTTTGAACATCAGGTGGTGCAGTCATGACGATTATCAATATACTTGTCCAATTAAGTCCATATAGATTTTTGACACACATCAGTGATAATTAAGTGGATTAGCCCAACAAGTGTTTATACGTCCCACTAGTATTTGGTAATCGATCTTCCTCGGGAGATTTTTAAGCGGTCCGGTGGTTAAGAAAATTTTGGTTCTAAGAGCTTTCAAAGAGATGCAAAGCCTCAGGTCAGTGCCATCGCACAGCAGAGAGGCGCAAAAAACAGTGAATTCTTAGAACGGATAGGTTATGCTAAGCCTCAAGTCAGTGCCATCGCACAGTGGAGAGGCGCAAGACCTATCTTCTTCTTACAGCAATATACTATAATGTACATTTCAGCAGTGACTTTTGTCATCTTTTGCTCTGTTTTTCAAGTTTTTGCTCACATTTGTGGCATTCAATTGCTCCTCACCCCTTATTGGAAATTGATTGATTGTGCAAACCAGGGATACCATGGGAACCCACAACTTGTTGATAGATTCAGGTTTAAGTAAGTCAACAATGATGTCTACTAGTCTTTGTGTTGAACCTACCGATACATCGTACAATGGACTAGCACCTTCCTATACCTACTTTCTCCGTGTAATTACAGTAATAGACAAGCACTATCATTTTTTCAATATGTTAGACTTAGAGTTGTCAGACTTACAGTTTTCTGTGATTTAAATTAACCAATGCAAAAATAGAAAATCTTTTTGGTGTTTCAAGTAACACGATGTTACAGACCAAACGGAAGAACTCAACCCAAAAGACTAGTCTGATGGATAAGGGAACCCATTTGGCCTATAAATCCCACATCAACTGCCCATACAATCGATATGGGACAAGTCCCATACCTTGCAATGGTTTTGGTCCATAACATTCGCCCCTCCTTAAGGACCAACATTCTCATTGGTCACGGCCACGTTGGTCACGGCTGGCTCTCTCCAGGCCACCACTCTGTGGGCCACCACTCCGAGGTTGGCTCTGATACCACTGTTTGAGTAGATGGATCAAGAAAGATGATGGCTCTGCTGTCAAATGGCATTGTCCTTGGTATACCCTCCTCAAAGAGACTCTTAAACAAGTAGTCTAAGAAGTTCACATCAATGTGAACTTGAGGAGGTTGCTGAGTAGGTACAATTACAAGAGAGGATGGTGAGTCCTTAATGTCCATACTCCTTGAAGAACTCCCAGGTTCTGTGATTGTAGTGACTTTCTCCCCCTTTTTGGTAGCATCACCCTCTTGTATAGGTGAGCTACGAGTTAGGTCAACCACATCCTCAGGTTCTTGTGTTCCTGGTTGAGCTATTCTTAAAGGTCTCTCAACAAGTTTTTCCTTAAGATAAGATATCTCAAGTTGCTGATCATTGACCCTGTTGGTTAAGGTAGTCACTTGAGATTCAAGATGACTAACCTTAGAGACTAAGTAGGTGCATAATTTTGACAGTTTTTGCACCTTTAGTCTCAGATTCCCCTCATCTTCATCAGAAGAATCATGGGGGGATGAGAGAATTGACCTAAGTCCTCACTCTCATCACCAGCTTGGTATTCTGGGCTGCTGGATTTCCTCTGCTCATTGACAGCCTCAGATGAGGTGTCAATGGGCTGAGTTGCCATGGTTGAGGTCTTAATGATGTAATCACTTGCAAAAGTGAGAGCCTCTTCCATATGGATCCCCTGAACAGGTTTAGAAGGACCCACCTCAGTAATGGGTGACTGATGTGGGGTAGACATAGGAAATTCAGAAGCACTCCTCTCTCTTTGAGTAGGTGATGAGTAGAGAGATTCATGGTGCTCACTGAAGCCTAAGTCCTCATCAGTATAGAATTCGAGGTTAGGAATTTGGTGGTTTATGTCCAAAGGCTGGGGATGGTAACTGTCCCCTAAAGGTTGTTCACTTGAGTGTTGAGACTCAGAGTGAAGGCTTAAGGCAGTTAGGGACAAGGGCAATGAGCTCTAACATTTTGGGGACAAGGACTGTTTCTACCCCTGAGAAGCCTACAATTGGCTTCTTCATAATTTTGAATATCCCTGGCTTCATCTGTCCCAGTTTAAGAATATTATTTGTTTCCCTCAATTGTGATCCAAGTTCACAGTTGATAATGTGTTTAACATATCTAGGAAACATATAGTATTCTAAGGAGTCCAAGTTAGCAAGCAAGTTTGTGTATACAAACTGAGAGTACCTGAACTTTACCCCTTGCATCATTCCATGAACTATGAAGGAGAGATCCTCAGGAATCTGGTCCCACCCACCATGGTTGTTAGACAAGCTGTGAATCAGTAAATGGAGTAGATATTTCCACTGAGATGAGACCTTCCCTTTCCTGAAGGTCTTGACAGCAAAATCTCCCTCATAGCCCATCTTCTCAAAGGAATGGTTAACAATTTCCTTGGGAAAGACAGTTCACCTTTCTTATCATCCAGCTAAAGATGGGTGTTTATGATGGCTGGAGTGATGAAGACTGTCCTCCTTTGCACTGTGGCAGACAGAGCCTTCTCCCCATCCATGATAACCTCTTGACGTGTCCTCCAAAAGTCAAGCAGGTGATCCTCATAAAGAGTAGGATCAATGGTGAGGGAGGTGTAGTAGTTGGATAGAGCTAGAAAACGGAAAATCTTTGAGAAACTATCATCTTTCTCAGAATAAAGCAGAGCAACTTGGTTGTGTTGCCTGTGAAGTTGCATGGAGAAATCAGGGTTGTTTCTGTTGTGAATGTTGGCCATTTTGAGAAGCTTAAGGATGAAGAAAGGTGAAGAACAAGGCTGTTTCAGAGAAATTAGGTCGAAAGTATGGGAGAATTTTGGAGTAGGTAGAGGAAAGAGGGGTAACCGTTGAGTATTTGTATGAATTGGATTTGAGACAAAGTAAACGAAAGAGGATAAACTTTGAAATCCGCAAGTCGGTCCCACCTTTGAAAAGTAGTTTTGTTTTGCCCAAAAAGTAGTTTTCTTGGAAGGTGAGAAATCTTCCGAAGGTTATTTAGCTTCGGAAGTTTTGACTGAAAAGCTTACGAAGGTTATTTAGCTTCGGAAGTTTTGACCAAAAATCTTCAGAAGGCAAATTTTTGCCCGGGAAGATATTTCAAAGATTTTAAAGAATTTTGCTTCGGAAGCAATTTATACCAACCTCATTATGAGATGAATGAAAGCTTCCGAAGACAACTTTAAATCTTTCGAAGGTTATTTAAACCTTCCGAAGGATAAAAAAGTAAAATTCAAAAAATCTAAGGAATATCTTAGGAAGTTTTGCTTCCGAAGAGAAACTAGGGCTTATTAAAGTGATAGAATAGACAACTTAGAACTCACATAATTTTAGAAATAATATGATTAAGTTTTAAGAAAAGCTACTCAAAGTTAATCATCCCAATAGCTGATACAAGATATTTAAATCTCTGTTCATCAAAAGCCTTTGTGAATAGATCAGCATATTGTTCATCTGTGTGAACTTTGACTAGTTTGATTAATTCTTTTTCAAAATTTTCTCTAATCAAATGATACCTGATGTTTGATGTGCTTAGTTCTTGAGTGCTGCCCAGGATTCTCTGTGATTGAGATAGCACTGTTGTTGTCTATGTGAAAGGGAGTCTCCTTGAAGTTGAATCCATAGTCTAGCATTTGATTTTGAATCCAAAGCACTTAAGCACAGCAGCTTGCAGCAGCAATGTATTCAGCCTCAGCAGTTGATGCAGATACACAGGATTGTTTTTTGCATTGCCAAGAGACTATCCTTCCACCAAGAAATTAACATCCCCCTGATGTAGACTTTGCAGTCATATTGCATCCACCATAATCACTATTTGTATATGCATACAGATTGAAGTCAGAGCCTTTTGGATACCAAAGGCCAAGAGATGGAGCTCCTTTAAGGTATCTTAAGATTCTTTTGACAGTGATTAGGTGTGACATCTTGGGGTTGGCCTGATATCTTGCACATATGCAAGTAGCAAACATAATATCTGGCCTGCTAGCTGTAAGATACATAAGAGACCCAATCATAGCCCTGTAGAGATGTTCGTAAACACCCCCCTCAAGATCAGGTCCAAGGGAGTGGTTTCTAGCTATGGGTGTCTTAGCAACCTTACATTCAGTCATGTTGAATCTTTTAAGTATGTCTTGCACATACTTTGACTGATTTATGAAGATACCAGTGTCAAGTTGCTTCACTTGAATCCCTAGAAAGAAATTGAGTTCCCCCATGGCACTCATTTAAAATCTATCCTTCATCAGCTTCTCAAAGTCTTTACAGAGCTTTGGATTAGTTGACCCAAAAATGATATCATCCACATACACTTGAACTAGCATTATGTCATTTCTTGTTCCTTTGATGAAGAGAGTTCCATCAATGGTACCCTTTTTGTAGCCATGCTGACAGAGATACTGAGATAGAGTCTCATACCACTTTCTTGGTGCCTGATGTAGCCCATAGAGAGCTTTGTCAAGCTTGCAGACATAATCAGGATGATCAGGGTCTGCAAAACCAGGTGGTTGTCTGACATACACCTCTTCATCAATCACTCCATAAAGAAAAGCACACATGACATCAAGTTGATAGACCTTGAAGTTCTTGGATGCAGCAAAAGCTAGGAATATCCTAACAGCTTCAAGTCGTGCTACAGGAGCAAAGACATATGTGTAGTCAATCCTTTCTTCTTATGTATACCCTTGAACGACTAGTCTAGCTTTGTTCTTGATGACAAGTCCTCTATCATCCTTCTTATTCCTAAAAACCCATTTTGTACCTATGGTAGTCTTCCCTTGAGGAAGAGGACATAAGTTCCAAACCTTTTGCCTTTTGAATTGAAGCAACTCCTCTTGCATCGCTTCAACCCAACTTCCATCCTTTAGAGCATCATCAATCTTCTTTGGCTCTATTTGGGATAAGAAACAAGAGTGAAGACAGATGTTGGCATTATGAGACTGTCCTCTTGTTCTTACACCTGTACCAACATCTCCAATGATGTTTGTAGAAGGGTGAGACTTATGGATCCTTAGTTGAGGGATCACAACAAGTTGTTTAAACAGATCTAAATTGGAGAAATTCTGATCCAATGAGTGTGTGACATCATTGAGATTTTCTTCAATGGGATGGTTCTCAGCATCAAGAAATTCCTGATCACTGTCACCACCGCCATGTTCTCTAACATTTGAAGTTTCTACATTTGAGTTTTGTGCCTCAACACTGGAAGATGAAGGCAACTCAGATGTATCAGCAGGATTTGTCATTGATGTGCTGGTAGAAGCATCATTTGAAGGATTAGTTACCATTGGAGCTAGAGATATGTAGCTTGAAGATCTTCTCAGCTCAAATCTAGGATCAGAATCCCCTGTAGGCAATATATCTATGGATCCTGAAACATGCTCACGAGATTTGTTAAAATAGTTGGTAACTAAATCAAGATCAAACAGCCAATCCGGACCAGAACCTTTCACACTAGGAGTGTGTTCATTGAAAGTCACATTGGCTGACTCCTCAACTACTCTAGTTCTGAGATTGTGTACTCTATAAGCTTTAGCTTGATAAGAGTATCCAATGAAGTGTCCATCATCTGATTTCTCAGCAAACTTGGCAATATGATCTTTGGTATTCAAGATGGTGCAAAAACACCCAAATGACCTGAGAAAACCAATAAAAGGTTTCCTCTTGTGCCAAAGTTCATAAGGAGTCTTACCATGTGTCTTAACTACTAAAACTCTGTTCTGCACATAGCAGGCAGTGTTGACTGCCTCTGCCCAGAAGGTGATGGGCAGTTTAGAGTCAGACAACATAGTTCTTACAGCTTCAATTAGTGTCCTGTTTCTCCTCTCAGCAACTCCATTTTGCTGAGGAGTCCTGAGAGCACTATATTGTCTTGTAATACCCTTTTCATCACAAAATGTATCAAGTATTTTATTCTTGAATTCAGTTCCTTGATCACATCTTATTGTTTTGACCTTGTGATCATATTGATTTTCAATTTTAAGATGAAATTCTTCAGAATCTCAGGAGTCTCATCCTTAGTTCTAAGGAAGAAGACCCATGTGAATCTTGTAAATTCATCTGTGATCACCAGACAGTAAGAGGTCCTTCCTAAGCTCATTACACTGGTGGGGCGAAAGAGATCCATATGTAACAAGTGTAGGGGTGTAGTGATGGAGTTTCTTTCCTTAGGCTTATGAGATACCTTGTGTTGCTTCCTTTTCAGGCATGCAACACAATGATCATCACTAGTAAACTCTCTTTTTGGTATTCAAGTTACCAAATCATTCTTAATTAATTTATTCATGTTATTAAAGTTTACATGGCACATTCCTTTATGCCAAAGGAAAGACTCATCACTGTTTGCTTTAGATAGAAAGCATGAAACTAGTCCTGAAGGAGATGTTTCTTGCAAGTCCATCTTGTACATGTTCCCTTTCCTGGGGGCTCAGAGTAGGATGTGCTCATGAGGAATGACTACCCCGAGCTTAAGAATAATGCACTCATGCTCAGTAAACAGCATGTTATGATTCTGATCACAATATTAAGATACACTCAATAGATCGTATCCAAGCTCCTTGACAAAGTTTACCTTGTCAATGCTGAGCTTACCATTTGTGACCTTACCCCTTCCAGTAATGTAACCACCTGCATTTCTTCCAAAAGCAACTGGTCCTCCATCAATTCTTTCAAACTTTTGGAGTAGTGACCTATTGCCTGTCATGTGCCTGGAACAACCATTGTCAATGATCCACACATATTTGTTTGTCTATAGCTGTTCCTACATAAAGAGATAGCTAGTTACATTTGGAAACCCAAGCCTCATTGGTCTTGGGCTCATTTAAAACAGTTGAAGACAATGTAACAGTGATAGATCCTATAGTTGTGCTTTGAGGATCTTGTACTGTTGTTGATGAAGAACCTTCAGTCATTTGGTCTTTCTTTGACTTCCACACCACCTTTGGAAGTTTGGACTTGACCTTCAATACTTTGAAAGCTTTTGAGACTTTGGAAGTTTTGATGACTGGACTTTCGGAAGAACTTGCCTTTACTGCAGCAAGCTTCAGTACTTCGGAAGCATTCCTTTCTTCCGAGACCAAATTTTCTTCCGAATGCAGTTTTCCACTTGCTTCTTCTTTATTTTGGAGCTTCCAAAGGAAACAGATTTTCCTTCCGAAGCTAAGTTCTTCTTGGAATTCTTGGAAGTCTCTTTGTTTATCATGTGAAGAGTACCTTTAGGATTATGTGGACAATCCTTGGCAAAATGAGAGGTACTCTCACACATGACACACTTCAGTTTCTTCTTTCCAAGAGTCATCTTCATAGAAGAAATCTTACTTTGGTCACATCCCTTCTCCACCTTCACCTTTGCAGGAGCTGAGACAGTTCTTTTGGGTTGAGAACTGTTCTTGGAGTTGGATGGTCCAGGCTGTGTAGCAGTAACACACAACTGATCAGTCTTCTTCTTGTTGCTGAGATGAGTTGCACATGAACCAGAGTTCATGTCATCAGTCATATCCACTTCAAACCCTGCAGAGATAAGACTTGTTTCTGTTTAGAGTCAAAGGTGGCCTTGATCTCTTGAGCCTTCCTTTCTTTTCTTTTGGCTTTCCTGGTCAGGTTCTTTCTTCTTGACTTGGTCATCTCAACAGCATTACTCTCCTCAGAGGAATGGTGACCCTTCTCAGAATGCTTTTCTTCACTTAAACCAAAGTCATTCTTCACCATCTCCTCTTCATTCTCCTCAGTCAAAGGATCTATGAGGGGAAGCTCATCTTCACAAGTTCCACACCTAGGAGATCTTACAGACAAGATAGTGTGTGGAGGAGGTATCTCACTAGATCCCAGTCCCTGCTTGTTTTGATAATACGCTTTTGCATGCAAGGATGAGGATATTATGTTCTTGAAGGTTTCTTCTTCAAGAACACAGTTTTCTGCCTTAACTTTGCTGATCATAATCTCAGCCTGGCATTCAGTTAACTTAGCTAGGAGATCTGAGTCCTGTAGTTTGTTAGCTCATGTTTAAGAGTTGAAATTGTTTTCTCTAAATCTTCTATTTTCAGTTTATAATCATTTTCAGCTCTTTTAAAATCAGCTTTCAAGATGTTTAAGGACTCAAGCTCAGATCTCAGCTCTAAGTTATATGACCTGTATCTATTACCTTTAGCAATGCATTTAGAAGAGCAAAGATTTTCCAATACCTTGGTTTCATCTTGATCTACCCTAAGAGCTTGGTTTAGAGATGCATCTTATTTCTAAAAGCTCCAGTCAAAGCCTCCTTCTTCAACAGCAAATGCAGCTTGCTGCTTTGGCTTCTCATTCTGGTGGGCTTTCTCAGTGTAGTTTGGTCTGGTCTGTGTTTGGCCACCATTTGTTCTTGGTGCCTTACACTCTCTTGCAAAGTGCCCCATCTGGTTACAGTGTAGCACTTTACTTTGCTTTTGTCCAGCCCAAACTTTTCACTGGATGTATTGCTTGGAAACTTTCTCCCAGTCCTCTTGTAGAACTTCTTGGCTCTGTAAGTGAGAAGAGCCATCTTCTGAACTATCTCCATATACTCCAGATCATCTGGAGGGATACAGTCCAAGTCTTCAAGAGTGAAAAAAAGTTGCCAGAGGTTTTATCAGCTGAGACAAAGGCATGAGAAGAACTTGTCTCTTGGATGGGACTTCCTTGAGTGTAGCTTTCTCTTGGTGTCTCTGGGAAGGTGATGAAAGGCCCTTTTTATGGGTTGTCAGGGTAGCATAGCAACTGATGTTGTGGTTCAATGCTTTCCCTTTCATTCACATGAAGAGCTGAACTCAGTTGGTTATTGGAGTTACCAGAGGAATTTTGCATGTTCATCTCCATCTGAAATGCACTCAGGATACCATAAAACTCTATAAGAGTAAGAGTCTTAAGGTCTGAGGTTCTCTTGATCATAACACAATAATGTGTCCATAGTTTAAGAAGAGAAGACATGAACTTCCTTACTATGTCCCTATTCTCAAGAGTTACTCCAATATCCACCAGAGTGTCCACTATCTCAACATACCTGAAGTATTATTGAGTCAAGATCTCACCAGCCTTGAAAGTGAAGTTTTCAAACTACTGCTTTAAGAGATCCTTCTTGTTCTCTTTGGTTTCCTTGGATCCTTCATACATGAGCTTCAGTGCTTCCCATAAATATTTAGCTGCCTTGCACTTCTTGAAGCCTCTGTAGATGGAGTTTGGAAGAGCAGTTTGAAGACAAGTCATGGCCCTTTGATCAAGCTCTATTCTCTTCCTGTCTTCTTCTAAGTAATCATCTACATCTTTTGGGATGATACGATTACCAGTAGCAGAAGTAATGCTTGGTATGAAGGGACCATTAACAGTAGAAGAAGTAGTGCTTGGTATGAAGGGACCATTAACAACTGAGTCCCACATCCTTGAATATTGACACTTGATTAAGCCTTCCATTCTTATGCACCATGTGTCAAAATCTTCAGGTGTAATCAGTGGGGACTTGGTCATAGTGCCAGTTTCCATATGAGCTTTAGAAAGAGCTGCCATTTGAGGTGTTAAGTATTTTGTATGTGTGAGGGATCTTAAGATGGTGAGATCTTATATCAAGAGCCTGGAAAGCTCTGATACCAAATGCAGGACCGTTTGAAGGGTGGCACTTACAACACAACAACATAATGAGGAGAGTGTATTTAGAACACTTAACAGATCAAATAGGGAACTGGTTTATGGTGATGCAAAGAACACAAGTAAACTTAGAACAGAACAGAAACAAGATAACAACACAAGTAGTTGGTTTTCAAGGATGTTGTGTATTGCTTCTCAAGTTCAAAGTTACAAGTATTCAAGCATAAGCTTACATGCATGCTGCAATCAGGGCTGCCCCCAGACCAAACACTCAAAATGATGAGTTGAGGGCAGTCAAGATTACTTACTTACAGACCAGGAACTATGACATAGATGAGAATATCTCTCTCCCCTTAGAGGAATTGAATGATCTGGCTGACATGGAAATGTCAAGAGAGAGGAAGGAAGCTGAAGATGCAAGAATTCTTCTTGAGGTCAAAGAGAAGAAAAGACAACAAAGTCTATACAAGCATGTTCCTACTCTCTCGCCAGTTCAAGAAAGCCCTATGCAAGAGGCTGTGGCTGCTACACAAGAACCTCAGGTAGATAAAGAAACAGATAAACAAAGGATGATAGACTACTTGAGTGCCACAGGCCTCTACCAGGCAGAAGCACTTCTTCCCTTGCCCTTTGAGTACATTGAGTTTGATTATCTCAAACAAGTTAAACTTCAAGCACTCAAAGAGTAGAAGACAACAGAGAAGAAAATGAGGGAAGAAGCTGCTAAGTCAAGAGCTCACATTCAGAAGAACTTGAAAAAGTCTGCTGATAGACAAAGAATGATGAGCTTCTTGAAGCTGTATGGATTCTCCGGAAGGAGACTTGGCCTTATGTCTCTATCCACTATGGATGAGCATATCAGGGTAATCAAGCAGAAGATCAAAAGTGGAGAGCTTATTGACTTACACACTCCTCCATGACAAGCTCCACCTGAAGTAGAGGTTAAGTTTGAAGAACCTGAGACAACACAAACTGAACCTCCTGCTTCATCTTCTGATCCACAACCAGGTCAAAGGCCAGCCTCTTCATCTATTGACCCACAGCAGGTCAAAGGCCAGCCTCATCATCTGACCCACATCAGGGTCAAACTCCCTCTCCTTCTGATCCTGTGAGGGAGGAACACCCAACAGAGGACGGCACAACTGATCAACAAGATGCTACAGGCCAGTCTTCTCAGTTAAAGATTGCTCAGAGGAAGAAGAGGATGGCTTCTAGACCATCTTTAAAGAAAAAGAAGAAGTCAAAATCAACCTCCTCTGATCCTCAGGATAAATCAGAACATCCTAAGGAAGTGCAAGAAGAGGAAGCCCAATCACCTCCAATTCAAACGGCTCTTCTTGCATCAGAAAGACCAATCTTATCCTGGACTTATTAAACTAATCTAGAGAGGTGGCATGTAGTCAGAGATCAAGGTGAAGAAAATGTCTACTCTTGGGAAGACCTCTTTAATTTACCTCTGCATGATCTTTTTGACATGAGAAGATAATTCACAAGTCTGAGTGATCCTGACCATCTAATGAAGAAAGGAATGGTCATGATCATGTTGAGGACTGTGAACAACTGAACATCTTCAAGTGTTTTGGTAGCATCAGCCTAGGGGGAGTTTGTAAGGATTCCTATAAGACTGATGCATCCAAAACACTCTAAGTCTTCCTGCATGCTGCACAGAACATGAAGTAGAAATGCTTCGGAAGTTTTACAACAGAAATATTCTAAGTGTAAAATCTTCCAAAGCCGAGACCAATATCTTCCAAAGACAAAAATGAAGTCTTCCAAAGCTTCAGAGACAAAGTCTTCCGAAGCCAAAGAACCAAGACAGATTCTTCCGAAGACTTTTATCATACACGCTTTTATCTGATGTACTTTTTCTGTAAAGCTGAACCACTTTGCCGCTGCCCACTCTGGTTGGTCACCAACTTGCATGAGTTGGTGAAAAGGTCCATGCTTTAGGAAAACTGTTCATTGAGGTCTTGGGGTCAAACCTTTCTACTTTATGTACTTTTATCCTTTTTGTAATATATTAGGATGTGAGTTATGGCATGTCATAGTCACTACTCTACATGAATTTTGTTGTCTAGTTCATGTATCCAGCTGGCCTTCAAAGTATGGTCATCTGTAGGTTGTAGTATATAGTGTCTCAAGTCTTGTAACTTATGTATGCATGTAAGCTTATGCTTGAATACTTGTAACTTTGAACTTGAGAAGCAATATACAACATCCTTGAAAACCAACTACTTGTGTTGTTATCTTGTTTCTGTTCTATTCTAAGTTTACTTGTGTTCTTTGCATCACCATAAACCAGTTCCCTATTTGATCTGTTAAGTGTTCTAAATACACTCTCCTCATTGTGTTGTTATGTTGTAAGTGCCACCCTTCAGACGGTCCTGGACATGATGCCTATGTACTATCACTTTCCATAGTGTTGAATCACTATCTTAAATTTGTTGTTTTTGCATTTTCGGCTTATCTGCTCTCCCCCTTTTTTCAAGTAAATAAATACTGAAACTAAACTAATCTCCCCCAAAAATACTAAAACTAAAAATATTTTTGTGTTTTTGGATTTTTAAGACAGGAAATTGAATAAGATAAATAAAAGAAAATAAAAAGAAAAAGAAACTAAACAGGTGTCGGACTAGGCATTTGCCTCTTCTGGAATAACGTCACATTTCTTTTTCAGACTGTTAACCTCTAACAGATATAAAAATCTGGGTTTATCAAAAGGTTTAGTGTAGAGGTCAGCGCGTTGAAAATCCGTGTTTATTTTAAACACATCAATTAATTGTTTTTCATAGCAATCACGTATGAAATGATATTTTATGTCGATGTGTTTAGTCTTAGGTTGTTGAACACGATTTTTAGTTACAGCTATGGCATCAGAATTATCAACAAAGATAGGAGTGTTTGAAAATTGCAAACCGTAATCCCGCATTTGCTGTTGTATCTAGATGATTTGTGAACAGCAACTTACAGCAGTAACGTATTCAGCTTCACATGTTGACAGAGCAACAAATGTCTGCTTCTTGCATTGCCAGGTGACTAAACGCCTTCCAAAGAATTGACACCCTGCTGATGTTGACTTTAAGTTCATCTTGCAGCCACTGTATTCTGAATCACTATAAGTAGTTAGCTAAAAGTCATCATCATGAAGATACCACAACCCAAGTGTTGGAGTACCCTTCAGATAACGAAAAATCCTTTTCACCCCGATCAGATGATTTACTATTTGTTTGGCTTGATATCTGGAGCAAAACATGTGGCGTACATAATATCCGGACACGAGGTAGTGAGATACATGAGAGATCCGATCATCCCACAATACATAATGGCATCCACCAAATCCCCATTATCATCTAGTGCCACATCATGGTTTGTGGCATGTGGGGTACCGGCAACAGTGACATTTTCCATATCAAATCGACTTAGAATGTCTCCAACATACTTAGTCTGATGCAGAAAAATACCGGTAGGTGTCTGATCCACTTATAAACCTAGGAAGAACTTCATCTCTCCCATTGCACTCATTTCAAATTCTACCTTCATCACAGATTCGAATTCTTTACATAATTCTTTGTTTTGGGAACCGAACATTATGTCAGTCACACCCCGAGCCCAAGGAGGGTGGGATGTCACAGACTAGCAACGGATGTGGCAGCGGAAACAAACCATCATAAGAGCACACAAGTAGAGGAATCACATGGCATTATATTAACCTAAATGAAATCTGAGACTAAACAACTTAGCCTGGTTACATCAAATTGTTTCACGTCAAAAGTACATAATTTAGATTATCATTCATTACAAATTGTTCGAGAGTTCAAAGTAGAGTCTATAATGCCATGAGGTCGGGTTGCTATGTCATCCATGCATCTTTCAAGACAACTAGACGTCCATCAAGGGTTACCTGAAACATGCTCAAAAAGATTTGAGTCAACTAAAAAGTTGGTGAGTTCAAGCGGTTAAGGTTTTAGAAAAACAAAAGGGACACTTAAAGTCCACATGTTAGAACTTTAGTATCAATTATAACTGTTGTGGGGTCACAATCAACCCTGCACTCAGTCCCGGCTAGCCTCTTCTAAAGTTATGTTGTACCGGTTAACCCCAAAGGGAGAACTGAGCCTCAAAATAATGAACCATACCTACCAGGATGGTTCACCCTAGTATCTTATAAAAACCTGTCACATGCCACAAACGATCCCTCAGGATCTTAGTGGGGTATCCTTCCTAACCGAAAGCCACTGTGTGTGGGGGATTCCCCAAATAGATCTATCCATATAAAACAAGCTGATCACAAAAGAACTAATGATTGTGATGCATCACATAGTATCACAAATAAAAGTTCCAGTTTAAAAGAGAATGCTTCATCCCCAAAACCAAAGTAAAAAAGGGAACACAAGAACTCACCTTAGTATCAGTCGGGTACCAAAAAACATAGATAGTTTCAAGTCCTAGCACCCTATAATCATGATTCAAGTGATAAGCTATAGATTCTTAGATCGTTGCAAGTGTAGTTAAGTGTCATTTGATAGTGAGAGACGCACGTGGCTTTGTTTCTTGGAAGTTTACGTTAAAAGTTCCCTATTTTGGAGAGTTAGGGTTTTGGCACGTGTATACAAATTTTGATGGTTCTTATAGGTTTGTTGTCATATTAATAGTTCTAATTTAGTTTCTGGTCTTGGGGTTGCTGAAATTCTACAAAAATACAGAATTTACACTTTTGCCCCTTCAAGTTTCAAAACTTACAGTTTCTGCCCCAAAGTTTGTCTTTTTACAAGTTTTGACTTCTAATCTTTTCTTAAGATTTTTATGGTCTATTTGAACCTGTTAGGACACCAAAATATCAGATCCTATTTGGTGATGTTTACGTCACAAGTTTCTAGTTACCGGTTACGTTCACTTTTGTTAAATAAATTCGTAAAAATTACATATTAACCAAAAAATTCACCAAATTCGATTTATATTACTAAAATAATTATTTCAAGGCCATGAAATTCTTAGATTCTATGTTGTTCATGTCATTGCTAGTTTTATAGGATTATTTCCATATTTCAGGTCACCGACTAAGCTTGTGTTGCTCAATATACAAATCTATTTACATTTCTAGCTTTCATCACTAATTTACCACCATTTAATCCTCACTAAACCACTGAAAATGCATCATCGCTCTCAGTTCTACAATGTATTACACCTATGTCGTATCTACTTGGTGATTTACACCCTTTTACACTTGTGTACTATCCTTCTTACATCCCAATCCCCATTAAATCATTCGAACTTCCCAAACCCAGATTATATATATGTACATATGTATTTAGGTGTTTGTTTCATTGTTTTAACCAGATTAATGACTTTGGTTATAGAAAGTGCAAGTTAAACATTGCTAGTATGCATAGAATGAGGTTTTACAAGGTGAAAATCCTTGTATATCTACCTCTAGACTTACGGGTTAATTGAATAATACCTTGTGTGGAGTGTGAGTCCCACGAATACGAGGTTCAAGCAGAGAACTTTCTGTTAGATAAGTGAGAAAAGTGTTTAAAACAAGATAAGAATGAGTTTGTTAAAGTTTAATTAATAAAAGTTAATATTACTTACGTATGAGAGGGTTTAGAAGGTTAAAACGAGCACAAGATCTTCGAACCCTACCAGATTCTTGCTGTTCTTCGGATTGTTTGAGATGAACAAGGATGTTTACGTTTGTGTGTTCTCGGTTGAAAGGAAAACCGAGAGAGAGAGAGATGAGGTTGAAAGTGTTTTTATGAAATGAGAACTTGATATGTTTTGCATGTATTGAGAAGTGGGAAAAAGGTTGAGTGTTATAGTGGGTTATGGGGTTTCGCAGAACCCATTTGGTTGGTGGGTCAATGGGCGGCCATGCAGAAGGTTTATTTGCACTTGTTTTATTTGTATTCTATTATTATTATTATTATGTTTGTTAATCCGCGGTTACATGGGCGTGTAACCCCTATCAGAATTGTCTAAGTGTTGAAAACACCATATTTGTCTCAAATAATCACACGAGAGTTAGTTTCTATACAAAAGTTAGTCTCTACATGGTTAACTACCAATAACAGATTTAATACAACCATCAAAAATGATCAAAGGTTAAATATATACCAAAAATATACAAGAAAAACTTAGGCGCATGACCACTGCATGGGCGCATGAGCACTGTCGGGTCGTTTGGGACTTAGGCGCATGACAACTGTGTGGGCGCACAAGCACAGCTGAAACGCCTAAGACTTAGCCGCGTGGGCACTTTCCAGGAGCATGAGCACTGTTCAGGCGTATGACTTAGAAAAATTTTCAATTAAATATTTTGTACAAGTCCTTGACTCATCGTGGGGGTCGAGGAGGGTTGTTACAATGTCATCCACATAAATCTATACCATTAGTAAAACTCCATCTTTCTCTTTAATAAACAACATGCACTCAATCACATCCCTGCAAAAACCATGTTTTTATAGGTGGGTGGAGAGCTTCTCATACCAAGCTCGAGGAGCTTGATGTAGCCCGTACAGAGCCTTGTCCAGCTTGTAGACTCTGTCCCGATGGTAAGGATCTTCAAATCCTTCGGGTTGACTGACGTATACTTCTTCATGGATTTCCCCATGAAGGAATGCACTTTTAACATCCAGCTGATAAACCTTGATCTTCATGTAGGTTGCATAGGCCAGAAAAATACGAATAACTTCCATCCTTACCACTGGTGCAAACACTTCATTGTAGTCGACTCCCTCGACTTGTCTGAATCCTTCAACAACCAATCTTGCCTTGTTTCTGATTACTACACCTTGGTCGTCCTTCTAAAGCGCAACACCCATTTGGTGCCAATCACCTTAACTCCTTTAGGCCTATCCACGACCGTCCACACTCCAAGCTTCTTAAACTGTAGCAGCTCTTCTAGCATAGAATTTACCCAGGCCTCGTCCTTCGGGGCATCACTTACGTGTTTAGGCTCAACTTGAGAAACAAAACATTTGAAAGCACCATCATTCACGTAACCCTTTTCCATAATAGCAGCAAAATCAGCAGAGTATAGCTGATTTCTCATCTGAACCCCGGAGTGGAGATCCCCAATGATAGATTCCTGGGGATGATTAACACTAATCCTTGTCATAGCTGTCGTAGGAACGACCACTTCAGTATCCATGTTTATGACTACAGATTCAACATTCGGGTTCCCTGATGCGTTCTCAGTGTTCGTTGAACTGCCAGCTTGATTGACGTTATTCTCAATACCTGTTTCAACTGTTTCAACTGTTTCTTTATCATCTGATGAGACATCACTAACGTCCTAAGCAGTTTTTGAAGCACCACTAGTTGGTACTGTATTGTTGAAATCCAGATTTGGAGCGTTTAAGACATCGTACATCATCTGTGCAGCAATCTTGTCATCTAAACATGCTGGAGGAAGGTTGAAGGATTTGAAAAATCCATCATAATCTAAGAATGAAGATGGACCTTTCCCAGCAGGGGGTGGTGTGTCTTTGCACATCTATGTTGCACCACACTTCTACCTGACCTGTAGAATTGTTATGGACTAGTTTGTCTGGTATGCTGTATCCGAGAAAGATCCCTTCATCTGCTTTCTCACTAAACTTGCCTTCCGGAGTTTTCTTCAGTAACATACATGGAACTCCGAATGGTTCCAGATAACTCTGATTTGGTTAGCATTTCTAAAGCAACTCATAACAAGTCTTACCATATCGCTTGACTACCAATACACAGTTAAGAGTGTAGCACGCATTGGCAACTACTTCATGCCAGAATTGTACTGGCAGCTTTGAATCTGCCAACATCGTCCTTGCAGTTTCTATCAAGCTCCTATTCTTGCGTTCAGCAACTCCATTCATAAACCCAGATTATATATATGTACATATGTATTTAGGTGTTTGTTTCATTGTTTTAACCAAATTAATGACTTTGGTTATAGAAAGTGCAAGTTAAACATTGCTAGTATGCATAGAATGAGGTTTTACAAGGTGAAAATCCTTGTATATCTACCTCTAGACTTATGTGTTAATGGAATAATACCTTGTGTGGAGTGTGAGTCCCATGAATACGAGGTTCAAGCAAAATACTTTCTGTTAGATAAGTGAGAATAGTGTTTACAACAAGATAAGAATGAGTTTGTTAAAGTTTAATTAATAAAAGTTAATATTACTTACGTACGAGAGGGTTTAGAAGGTTAAAACGTGCACAAGATCTTCGAACCCTACTAGATTCTTGTTGTTCTTCGGATTGTTTGAGATGAACAAGGATGTTTACGTTTGTGTGTTCTGGGTTGAAAGGAAAACCTAGAGAGAGAGATGAGGTTGAAAGTGTTTTTATGAAATGAGAACTTGATATGTTTTGCATGTATTGAGAAGTAGGAAAAAGGTTGAGTGTTATAGTGGGTTATGGGGTTTCGCAGAACCCATTTGGTTGGTGGGTCGATGGGCGGCCATGTAGAACGTTTATTTGCATTTGTTTTATTTGTATTCTATTATTATTACTATTATGTTTGTTAATCCACGGTTGCATGGGCGTGTAACCCCCATATCCACGGTTGCATGGGCGTGTAACCCCCATCAGAATTGTCTAAGTGTTGAAAACACCATATTTGTCTCAAATAATCACACAAGAGTTAGTTTCTATACAAAAGTTAGTCTCTACATGGTTAACTACTGAAGATCGAGATAGGTTGGATCACCATTAGATTAGTATTTGTTTATCTTACTTTGTAATAGGATCTATGTTAGTTTCCTTTTGTATGTTGTTTAGTTTAAATGTACATATAGCTGTCTAGTGAAACTGTGCGCGAAACTATAGTTTCGCTCACACTCAACTAGATATTCTCCCGGCGAAACTGTTAGTTTCTGCCGGGCGAAATTACGATTTCGCCAGTACAGTTTCGCCCACAGCGACACTGTATGCGAAACTATGATAGCTATATATAGATTTCATTTTGTTCATTGTTAGCTATCCTTGCAAAAACCCTAATCGTGTATTACTATTGCAAGAGGCTATTGTAAGCTTGTTCTTCCTGAATATATTGAGCTTGTTTCATTTCATTGATGATTGTTCATCATTAAAACCTTATTTGAAAGCTTTTTGGTGTTATTTTGATCTTCATATCTTAGTGTTTGTTGTGTGTGTTTGGTATTGAACGATTCAAGCATTCTTCTACACTGAAAACCGATCAAATGGACCAACAATATGGTATCAGAGCCTTAGTGCTCTTGATTGTTTGAGGTTTTTGGTTATTTTTGTTCAATACCATCATTTCTCCATTTCTACATCAAAACAAAGTGTTTTTGTCCTGAAAATTGATTGTAAATTGCTTGTTTCTGATTGAGGAAGCTTCATGAATCACTCCTTTTCAAATTCATTGAGTTTTGGGTTTTTGACTGTTTTTGGGGTTTAAGAGGGTTTTCTGTTCTTCCAGCTAAATTATAGGATCTTCCAGTGAAACTGTACCTTGTTTCAGCGAAACTGCTATTTTCTCTTTTGTGACTTTTGGTGCGAAACTGTGGTTTTTGAACGAAAGTTCATTCTTGATTGGGTGATATTTGTGCGAACTTGCTGCTGAAATTAATTTGAACGAAAGTTCAAGCTTGTTTCCTGCTAAATTTCTAGCGAAACTAAGCTTTAGATAGTCTCTGGCGAGCGAAATTGATGCCGAAACTATCAAAATCAGCATTTTCGCCTGCAGCTGCGTACTTTCGCCCGGGCGAAACTAGCTCTCAGCGAATCTCTTTGAGCAAAATTACAATTTCTCCAGCGAAACTATTATGTCCAAAATGACTACTCTCACCCTGGCTGATTTAGAGAGTGTTGCCCCCAATAGACCTCCTAGACTCATTAACGGGGATAACTTTGAAGATTGGAAAAGGTGTGTTAAGGCTTTCTTCTTCTACACTGACCACAATCAATTGGATTCAATCATCATTAGACCACACAAGCCAACAGTTACTGTCGGTGGAACTGTATCTCCAAACATGGACTCCTCCACATTCACTGGAAAGGATCAAAAACTGATTGACCGAGATCAGAAAGCATTCGGAGCCTTGACATTATGTCTTGCACCTGATATTTACAGTAGCATTGCTGAACACAAAGACGCAAAATCTTTATACGATACCTTGTGTGAATTTTACGATGGAAATGAGGATCTAAGGAAAGATAAGAAGGCTCAAGCTCAAAAGGAGTTCAATTCATTTGTGGGACATAAGAATGAAGATCTTACTGACATTACTAATCGCTTTCTGTCCGTTTCAAGTACCTTAAAGAAGTATGACGATCAGTTGGGAAATCATGAGCAAGTGAATAAACTCCTAGACTCTCTTCCACCCCAGTGGAGTTTACAAGTGAGAATGTTAAAACAAGAAAGAAACTTTGCTGATTATAAGCTGATGGACGTGATTAACAAGCTGAACTTTTGATTTGGATCTGAAAAGAAGGGAGTTTAATCAATCCATCATGCCAACATCCAGTTATTCACAGAATGCTGCATTACTATCTTCCGCTGCAAGCTCATCAATGCAGGCATCGCGTCAAGGAGCAGTGACCTTGTGTGATTATTCTGGAAGTGGCATTAACCCGGGGAAAGAGCAAGGGAATTTAAAAGCATCTACTGAAACTTCTGTTCCAGCTGAGACTATGGCCCTTTTTGGGATGTTTGTTCAAAGTTATGAAGCACTCGTTGCAGGTGATTTGAATGGTTGAATGACCAATTGATTAGGGTTTCCATTTGTACAAATTATATGCAAGCAATATTAGATCAAATTGGGGTTTTAATGTGTTCATCATATTTTGATCTATGATTCTTCATGATTTGATTCAAGTTTGATTATCCTGGTGCTACAACTACCAATAACAGATTTAATACAACCATCGAAAATGATTGAAGGTTAAATATATGTAATAATATACAAGAAAAACTTAGGCGCATGACCACTATATGGGCTCATGAGCACTGTCGGGTCGTTTGGTACTTAGGCGCATGACAACTGTGTGGGCGCACAAGCAAAGCTGAAACGCCCAAGACTTAGCCGCGTGGGCACTTTCCAGGCGCATGAGCACTGTTCAGGTGCATGGGCACTGTTCAGGCACATGGGCACTGTTCACGCATATGACTTAGAAAAATTTTCAATTAAATATTTTATACAAGTCCTAGACTCATCTTGGGGGTCGGGGAGTGTGGTTACATTCTCCCACCAATTAGAAAATTTCGTCCAAATATTTTTGTTTCTTTTGAGTCTCTGAACGGTTGGGTTTGAAGAGGTATGGATATTCCATTCTCATCTCATCTTCCCGCTCCCTTGTAAATTCAGGTCCTCGTTTAGAGTTCCATCTTACTTTCACCTTGGGTATGCGACTTCGCCTAATTTTTTGGACCAGTCGATCGGTAATCTCTATGGGTTCCTCTACAAAGTTCAGTTTGTCATTTATTCTTGCTTCTTTCAATGGCAATTCTAAGGCTTTGTCTACCAGACACTTCTTCAAATTTGATACATGAAAAGTGTTATGTATGTAGCTCAGCTTCTCGGGTAGTCTGAGCTGGTATGCTACCGAATCAATTCTTGCCAGTATTTCAAATGGCCCAATATATCTCGGGCTTAGTTTGCCCTTCTTGCCAAATCTCACCGCTCCTTTCCATGGTGCGACCTTCAACATTACTTTATCATCCACTTGAAATTCGAGGGGTTTTCGTCTTCTATCAGCATACTTCTTTTGACGGTCTCTGGCTGTTCTCGGTCGTTCCTTAATCTTAGCTATTTTCTCAATGGTATCCATTACGATGTCGGGTCCTATCATTTAGCTATCACCTATCTCATTCCAACTCAACGGTGACCGACATTTCCTACCGTATAAAGCTTCGTACGGGGCGGCTTTTATGCTTGTGTGGTAACTATTATTATAGGAGAATTCCACTAGGGGAAGGTGGTGATCCCAGCTTCCACCAAAGTCAATCACGCAAGCTCTCAACATGTCTTCTAAGGTCTGAATAGTTCTTTCACTTTGCCCGTCGGTTTGGGGATGGTACGCCGTGCTCAAGTCAAGTCGGGTTCCAAAGCTTGTTGTAGAGATTTCCAAAATCATGAAGTGAGACGGCTATCACGATCGGAGATAATTGATAGTGGCACTCCATGCCGGGTTACTATTTCATCTATGTATAGTCGAGCCAATCTCGTCATGTCATAATCTTCTCGGATCGGTAAGAAGTGAGCTGACTTGGTAAGTCTATCCACAATTACCCAAATTACGTCGCGTCCACGTGTGGTTCTTGGTAACTTCGTGACAAAATCCATTGTGATGTTATCCCATTTCCATTCCGGGATTTCGGGTTGCTGTAAGATTCCAGGTGGTTTTTGGTTTTCGGCCTTTACCATCGAACATGTCAAACATTTGCTCACATAAGTGGCGATAGATTTCTTTAGTCCGGGCCACCAGAAAAGTGCTTTCAAGTCCTGATACATCTTATCACTTCCTGGGTGTATCGAGTATCTAGACTTATGAGCTTCGTCCAAGACTATAGTCCTAATTCCGCCAAGATTAGGTATCCACGTCCTTCCTTTGCATTTGTATAGTCCATCGTTCTCCATTTCTAGACGCTTCTCCACCCCTGTTAACATTTCACCCGTCAGGTTATTCTCATTGAAAGCTTCCCTTTGTGCTTCCTTCAATTTAGCAACGAGGTTGGTGTACACACTCATTCTTAGAGCACGAACGCGAAGAGGTTTTTCTCGTTCTTTTCTACTCAAGGCATCAGCTACCACATTTGCCTTTCCAGGATGGTAACGGATTTCTCACTGTGTCCATGGAGAGATGTTAGTAGTAGGAATGGATTGGCTGGCTAAAAATAGGTCTGAAATTGTATGTGATGAGCGTTTGCTTAAGATACCAATAGCCAGCGGGGAGATGTTAGTAGTCCATGGAGAGAGAAACCACCCACTGTGTCCTATGATATCTCACCTGAAAGCTACTCAAAGCCTCAAGAAAGGACACTTAGCGTTTATACTATATATGATAAAGGCCAAAGGGGAAAAGAAGATTGAAGACATACCTGTGGTGTCTGAATACTTGGAAGTGTTTCTGGAAGACTTACTAGGATTCCCTCCAACCCGACAAGTTGAATTTCAGATTGATCTAGTACCTAGCGCCGCACCGGTGGCCAAAGCACCTTACCGACTTGCTCCGCCCGAAATGAAAGAGTTGGTGCTACAAATCCAAGAATTACTTGACAAAGGGTTCATATGACCCAGTGTCTCGCCATGGGGTGCTCCGATGCTATTTGTTAAAAAGAAGGACGGAACATTATGAATGTGTATCGATTTTAGGGAACTGAAAAAGCTTACTGTAAAGAACCGATACCCTCTTCCCAGAATTGACGACCTATTCAATCAATTGCAGGGAGCAAGTTACTTCTCTTAGATTGACTTGCGATCGGGGTATCACCAACTAAAAATAAAGGAAGAGGACGTTCCTAAAACAGCTTTCAGAACCCGATATGTACACTATGAATACCTAGTCATGCCTTTTGGGCTGACTAACGCATCCGCAACATTCATGGATCTCATGAACCGCGTGTGCCGTCCATACTTAGACAAGTTCATGATCGTATTTATTGATGACATCTTTATCTACTCACGAAGCAAAGAAGACCATGAGAAACATCTCCGATTAATCCTTGAACTACTCAAGAACGAACAATTATACGCAAAATTTTCGAAATGCGAGTTTTGGATGCGTGAAATTCAATTTCTTGGTCACATAGTGAATAAGGATAGAATCCAGGTTGATCCATCAAAAATAGAAGCTATGGAGAACTGGAAGATCCCGGAAACCCCTACCGAGATCAGACAATTCCTTGGCTTGGCTGGTTACTACCGGAGATTTATCAAGGATTTCTCCCGAACAATGCAACCATTAACCACTCTGACCAAGAGGGATACAACTTACGAATGGGGAAAGGAGCAAGATAAAGCTTTTAACATGTTAAAAGAAAAACTCTGCAGCGCACCTATCCTTACCCTACCAGAGGGAGCCGAGGACTCCGTAGTTTATTGCGACGCCTCGCGTCAAGGGTTTGGTTGCGTGTTAATGCAGCGGGAGAAAGTGATCGCCTACGCGTCCAGACTGTTGAATGAGCACGAAAGGAACTACACGACACACGATTTAGAACTGGGTGCCGTGGTGTTTGCACCAAAAATATGGAGACACTACCTTTATGGTACTAAGTGTGTCAACTACACTGATCACAAAAGCCTGCAGCACATCTTAAATCAGAAAATGTTAAACATGCGCCAAAGAAGATGGGTAGAGTTACTAAGCGATTACGAGTGTGAAATCCGTTACCATCCTGGAAAGGCAAATGTGGTAGCTGATGCCTTGAGTAGAAAAGAACGAGAAAAACCTCTTCGCTTTCGTGCTCTAAGAATGAGTGTGTACACCAGCCTCGTTGCTAAATTGAAGGAAGTACAAAGGGAAGCTTTCAATGAGAATAACCTGACGGGTGAAATGTTAACAGGGGTGGAGAAGCGTCTGGAAATGGAGAACGATGGACTATACAAATGCAAAGGAAGGATGTGGATACCTAATCTTGGCGGAATTAGGACTATAGTCTTGGACGAAGCTCACAAGTCTAGATACTCGATACACCCAGGAAGTGATAAGATGTATCAGGACTTGAAAGCACTTTTCTGGTGGCCCGGACTAAAGAAATCTATCGCCACTTATGTGAGCAAATGTTTGACATGTTCGATGGTAAAGACCTAAAAGTAGTAGAAACAAAACTAGCGGTTTCTCCAGTATCAAATAGCACAGTAGCAGGATGATTGTTTACAAGAAACGTACCGTTCACCATATCAGGTTCCTTACAGGCACCATTTGGATCCATCACAAATGCTCTTCCCTTGGGCTTGTTGGGTCGAGTGTCTTTGTCTCTTGCTAGGTTGGGGCATTTGTTCCTCATATGCCCTGGATATCCGCACTCATAGCATTGCTTTCCAGGCTCATAGGTAGAGTCTTTAATCAGTTGACCAGGTCTCTTGCACCGAAAACAAGGCATGGGGTTGCACTCCCCTTGGTGATGAAGCTTACATTTGTTGCAGAAGGGGCTTGCACCTAGATACAACCTCCTAGCCTTTCCACCATGGTCACTTCGTCTTGCTTCTTCTCCAGGTCTCTTGCTTGAACCGCTACTGCTGCCGACCACCTTCCTAGTATCAAACCACTTCCTCTTCTCTTCCAAAGCCTTCTTCTTATCCTTGGTTCTCCCGTGCTCAGTCCACCCAGCTCTAACTAGGTTGTCGGTCAGACTACTTGTAAAGTCGACTGCAGTCTGTAGGGTTGTAGCCCTGGAAGACCGAACCATGCCCCTCACCCTTGGGTGTAACCCCGAGATGAAACGGGCTACGCCCTTGGATTCTGGCATCACCAAGTGTGGTACCAGTCGGGACAATGCAAGGAATCAGTTGATGTATTCAGTGTAGTTTGGGCCTTTCATCTGCAGATTCAGAAATTCAGCCTCCAGTTTCTCTAGCTGGTTGATCGGGTAGTACTTGTTGGTGATTAGTTCCCTGAACTCAGACCAGTTCATTCTACCAATGGTATCTCAGCCTCGAGGCTGAATGATGGTTTTCCACCATTCAAGTGCTGGTCCTTTGAGAGATTGAGAAGCAAATCTCACCATATGCTCTAGCTTGCATTCACTGATGTCCAACACAGCTTCGATTTCATCCAGCCACCTATATGTTTCAATTGCACCCTCGGTGCCATAGAAGTCCTTCGGCTTGCAAGACATGAATGTTTTATAGGAGCACCCATTCCTGATAGCTTTGGCTTCCTCATGGTTGCCTTCATCGTTATTAGGTCCATTAGTCCCGGTGGTGTTTCCCCGATCGGCGTTGATCTGGGCGATTATCGTCAGGATCGCGTTAGCGATCTGCTGTGCCACCAAGTTGGCAATCCTTTCATCATTCACTTGGTGGGTGTTCCCCCCAAGTGGTGTTTCTGGTGGAGTAGGTGGTTGGTTCCCACCTTGGGTAGCACCTCTCCTTCCTGCACGAGTTCCTCGTCTTGGCGGCATTCTGATAGTATCATAGATAAATTTGTTTAGCATCTCATACATTTTTGTTTCTGGTATCCTATTGTATCTCATAATTCCTATTATGAACTACAATCACACACTTACGTTTCATTCAAAGTATTCAAAGATAACTACCAATAAGTAAATATCAATCACGCCACACAAGGATTGACACATTTTCAAATAACTCACCCTGCAAAAGTTAGCGTCATCAATCATAGTTTCATAGATAACTCCAACATAAAGTCAACCATACATAATAATAATAAGTGTCATTGTTTCACAAATTGGAAGGTGCCATCACCCCCATAAATAGAAATAGTTTCTCAAATAAATAGATAGTTTCTCAGATAGTCTCGTAACCTACTGCCATGCATTCAATTACCAGCTAAATCACCCCTGCCATTTCTTCTTCAACCATCCAAACCATCCCGAGCTTTTCTTCTTCTGCTCCTGCTCCAGGCGCTCAACATTGTGAGACTCCATCATTTCCTGGAATTGGGCAGATTGGGAGGTCCGCGTGGCGTGCTGTAGGGTCAGCTCATGACGCTGGATAGTCTTAAGTATCTCACTCAAAGTAGGGTCTGATGGACCTGAGTCACTAGCCTAACGGCTAGACTGGGAGTGCTGATCTCCAGCAAGCACGCTAGGGCCATCATACATACTATGCCTAGGTGGCATCTAGTACTCATCATGAGGCAGACGTCTAGGTGGTGCGAGCATAGAAGGTGCTGGTGTCGGGGTCCTTGCATGAGGAGGTAGGGGAGGAGGCATCCTAAAAGAAACAGAAGGTCCTGGTCTAGCACTCTTCCTAGGCCGAGTGACAACACGGGTACCCCTATTCCCAATAGGTGGAATAGGTGAGTGGGTAGGAGCTACGACATGTGGTGAGTTGGAGCGTGTTCGGCTCCTAGCAGGTGATGTCGGGGATGACTCTTCAGATGGCTCAGTGTCGTCAGAGGTCGCTGATAGCCAGCCAGGGTGTCCGCACCTCCGTAAGTATGCCTCGTACTCTGTCTGTGGCTTCACCCGCCTAAGGGTCCCAACAGGAGTAGTCTCATCAATAGGGTGTGCAGGTGCTTTACCTCTGTCAGTCATAGTCTGGTTATCCTGTAAAAATTGTCATGAGTAATTTTGTTTCTCATAGCTCAGGATCATAGTAATAGTACTAGTAATAGTAGTGATGGTATTAGTATCTCATAGAAGTAGTATCCATTAATAGTAGCATCAGTAAGCAGTAGTATCAATGAGCAATAGTATCATCAAGCAGTAATGGACCTAAAAGTTCAATTAAAATTTAGTTTTTGAACGTGTTAAAAGAATTCCTCAAGTCATCTAATCAAAAGGTCACACTTAGGCTTTGTGCTGGAATTTAGGCGTCCGATAAATTCATTATTACGTTGATCAAATGTAATCATCAATTTATCCAACCCGCTTACCCCAACATTTACCCAAGCAAGGACAATCCTACAGTATCAGGGTTGTAGCCTAGGGTCTACTAAGGTATTCCTGATTTCTCTACAACCTGTGGCTCTGATACCAATCTGTCACACCCTGGGCCCAAGGAGGGTGGGACGTCACAGACTAGCAACGGATGTGGCAGCATTAACAAACCATCATAAGAGCACACAAGTAGAGGAATCACATGGCATTACATTAACTTAAATGAAATCCGAGACTAAATAGCTTAGCCTGGTTACATCAAATTATTTCACGTCAAAAGTACATAATTTAGATTATCATTCATTACAAATTGTTCGAGAGTTCAAAGTAGAGTTTATAATGCCATGAGGTCGGGGTGCTATGTCATCCATGCATCTTCCAAGACAACTAGACCTCCATCAAGGGTGACATGAAACATGCTAAAAAAGATTTGAGTCAACTAAAAAGTTGATGAGTTCAAGCGGTTAAAGTTTCAAAAACAAAAGGGACTCTTAAAGTCCACATGTTAGAATTTTAGTATCAATTATAACTGTTGTGGGGTCACAATCAACCTGCACTCAGTCCCAGCTAGCCTCTTCTAAAGTTATTTTGTACCGGTTAACCCTAAAGGGAGAACTGAGCCTCAAAACAGTGAACCATACCTGCCAGGATGGTTCACTCTAGTATCTTATAAAAACCTGTCACATGCCACAAACGATCCCTCAGGATCTCAATAGGGTATCCTTCCTAACAAGAAGCCACTGTGTGTGGGGGATTCCCCAAATAGATCTATCCATATAAAACAAGCGGTTCACAAAAGAACTAATGATTATGATTCATGTATTAGCAGGTATCATGAAAAATCCACAACATAAGCATCACATAGTATCACAAATAAAAGTTCCAGTTTAAAAGAGCATGCTTCATCCCCAAAACCAAAGTACAAAGGGGAACACAAGAACTCACCTTAGTATCAGTCGGGTTCCGAAAATTGTAGATAGTTTCAAGTCCTAGCACCCTATAATCATGATTCAGGTGATAAGCTATAGATTCTCAGATCGTTGCAAGTGTAGTTAGCTGTCATTTGATAGTGAGAGACGCACGTGGCTTTGTTTCTTGGAAGTTTACGTTAAAAGTTCCCTATTTTGGAGAGTT